>JAEQBA010000210.1:0-43253 GCA_019434445.1 Phalangium opilio | reverse complement strand
TATTACACAGAAAAAAGTGTGTTAATGATTTGAACACATTTTTGTGTTCAAAAATCAGATTTTGGTTTCTTGATATGTTTAAGTGATGAAAAAGTGTAATTTATTGAACACTTCGCTTAATTTTGGCGTTCAACTTCTAATTTTTGTTTCTATTTGGAAAAATTGTAACAGTTGAACACAAAATCTTAACACTTTCACAATGAACGCATTAAAAATTTAGGAACAGCGAACGCGATCATTTGTTTTCATGTTCTGTAAACCTTGTAGTTGAAGGCGTACTTCGTCGAAGCTTATTCGATATATACTCTGTTCCAGCTTTGGTTCTCAGCACACTCTAAGCTAGATCTCTATGTAACGTAGCTTTGTGCGTGCTGACGACTAAAGCTGGAACAGAGTATACACCGAATAAGGTCCCGTCGGAGATAGGAAGTTGCTTATCATATAGCGTGAAAACCTATTTCCTCACGCGCATTCTTTATATCCATGGTTTTTCTTTGTCGCCCAGGAATGAATTTAAACTTGAAGTAATTATACAATTCAATGATTCAGTGGCGTCGCTAGGCCTTTTTTTTCGGGGGGGGGGGGGGGTAAAGCCCCCTATTCACCCCCCCCCAAATTTCAAACTTAGACCCCTCTAAAATAATCACCAGACTGGTAAGCATATTTTTAAATAATAAATATTTGGAATGCGAATTTAATTTAACTATACGCCTTGAAAACGTTTCTTGGCAAAGCGCAGACGATGAGACGAACTCTCTGACAAAGCATTTTTGCAATTGCATTTACTTATGTTTGGGAAATTTTAATATTCCCTAAAATTCGTCTGCAACCTTTACTGCTGCTAATGTGCTAATAAGAAAACCGATCCCGAAAGTAACAGCACATAAGTTTTGGGCAGGATTTTTAAGCCTTGGCCCTTCAGAATATTAAAGGTGTAATCCTTTTTGTGGGTAAGTTTTAAGTAACTATTACAAGACAAATATATATTTCAATACTTAATAGTCCTTTTACTAGCAAAATAACTTAAACCTCAGTACAGTAATACCTATTAATTATTAATTACAAGTAAGAAATTCTCGTACATATCTCTCTTGGACTCTAGAATGAGAGAGGTACAGTCGCCGCAATTAAAACCTTTTTTTCTCGCGACGTCTTGTTTCAACAATAAGCCGCAAATCTTTATTAAAACAACAATATACGATAAGTTTTTTTATCAATTGTATCAGATCAATAATTTGCGGCTTATTGTTGAAACAAGACGTCGCGAGAGAGAAAGTTTTTAATTGCGGCGACTGTACTTAACATGTTCGTACACTCTAAGAAAGGGAAGTGTAATTTAAGAAAACACTTTTTTTACACCTTAAAAACACCCAAAGAGAGTTTTATTACCTTGAGTTTTTGTGGGGCCAATTTAAGGTGTAAATTCGGTGTAAAATAAAACTTTTTAAAACCGTTTTGAAATTAAAAATGGAAAATTATAGTACTGCGGGTTTCTTAAATAAGGTCTTTCATTTTCATTAATGTTTTAATATTAAAGTCAATACAAACAGTAAAAAATTATTGAAAAACTTGATTGTTAAGCATTTTTTAAAGATGATATTCATGAAAGAATATATTTTTATCCTTTAAATAAAATTAACAAAGAAATTCGTAATCAGAGGGTATTGTACTTTTGTAAAACACTGCTAAACGTGTTAGGCGACACTCTGAAACGTGTTAGGTGACACTCTTAAAAGCGTCACACTCTTGCAGTGGGGTCGCTAAGTCTTTTTGGGGGCTTTAGCGCCCCTAAAATTTCAAAGTTAGCCCCCTTAAAATAATCCGTAAATTCTACTAAAAAATTGCTCGTATCCCCTAAAATTTTGTAGCAATATAGTGTAAAAAATTATTATGATAATTTCGTTCAGTTTCATCTTTGTAGAGATGAATTTCAATATCAAACAGTAGTGGGGACTAAAAGCAAACGGAAACTGAACTTATAAAAGACGAGTGAAATTCTTTCATCCACAATTGTCTCATAGTCACTAACTGATCGGTTCCGTACTCTTTATTAATAAAAGTTTGTAAATCTTTAATATACGAATAATAAACTTAAACCCCCCCACCCCCCCAAATTTCAAACCCTAGCAACGCTACTGCACTCTTGAAAGTGTTAAGCGATACTCTTAAAAGTATTGTGCGACACAAAAAAACGAGACTATGTTAGTAGGGCGACTACAGACGCCAACTTTTGTGACATGTCTTATCTTTATTTTGAGAATCATTAGAGTAGAAAATGAAATTTTTTTTTAAATATTGTAGAGTAGATTAGGTCAAACGCGTTTCTGGTGCTCGAAAAATTCTTAGTGAAAAGAGATTATTAAATTTAACAAGAACGTTTATATCTACTGCTTGGATATTATGGCCTCCAAAACCAACTTAATACCCGATGAAATTATAGTAATTAAAAACTTTCTGCCTTTTTCAGAGGCTATTAAGTCGGTAAAAATTACCAACTTTTATGCAGTTTCACACTGAATGCTAGAACTAGCATTCAGGGCCGGATTAAGCAATTTTGCACCGGGGGCCGCCCCCTTTAGTCGAAAAAAACAGAACAGCAAATGTCCCTAAGAGGGAATAGTTTAACTCTATGCGCCCCCAACAAGACTTGCGCCCGGGGGCCAGTGCCCCCTCGCCCCCCTCTTAATCCGGCCCTGCAAGCATTGCTTAAAGCGGTATAGTTCTGCATGTAAGAACTTTCCTCTTAATTTAACTCAAAGTGGAACCTTGCTGTGAATATACCACTGATTGCTAATAAACCACCCACTCTTTAAGGTGTTATGAGACACTCTGAAAGGTGATATGCGACACTTTGAAAGGTGTTATGCGACACTCTGAAAGGTGTTATGCGACACTCTGAAAGGTGCTATGCCGCACCCTTTAAAGAATTGCACAACACTCATGTGAGAGTAAAAATTAAGTTTTAGTTCGATATAAGAGTTAAAAAGGTGTTAAACTGCACCTCTGTTGCACCATTTTATAGCACCAATTGCTCCATAAGTGTTATTAAACCCTTTCAGGGGTGCAAATGAACACCTGTAATGATGTCAAATTTGGCCCCAAACTACTTTTAAAGGTGTTAAAACGCGCCCCATTGTCTTAGAGTGTATGCTTAACACGTAAAAGACGTTCAAAACCGAAACAAAAATCGTCTTGAACACATTAGAAAGTGAACATATTTTCACTTGAACATGTGCTCATTTTTGAACATGTATAGTAGAAAGAGTCGCATGAAGGTGTTCAGGGATTGTGTTCAGCTCCTGAACACATTTTCTGCATAATTAACATGTTCAGAGGCAGAACACTTAAATAAAAACACGTTCAAAATCAAACACAAAATGGCTTGAATGCATTAGAAAAAAGAACAGATTTCTATTTGAACATGTTCTCATTTTTGAACATGTATAGGAGAGTGTTGCATGAAGATGTTCAGGGATTGTGTTCAATTTCCTAACACATTTTTTTCTGTGTAGAAGTTCAGCAATTTATGACTCGCCGTCATTTTAAAATCTTTATTCTCAAAACGGCGCCAGAAAATAGATACTACACGCGTCTCGAAATAGAGCGAGGTGTTCGCGTCTCGGTAGCTGGACCGATGGCCAAGTTATTTAACATTCCCGAAGAGGGAGAAGTTTTGCAACATAGCCACTCGGGTGTAGCGTTGGTGAACCCCCGATTGAGATCAATGACACTGACAGAGGCTAATAATTTTTGGACTAGCGAATACGATGTTGATAGATTTCCAGAAGATCCCGACTATGCTGACCAACCGTATGTACCCGGATCTCAAGGCAAACGAGTTGACAATTACGCGTGCGAGATTCCTCCCGGGGTATACTATCATATTAGCGATGTTTTAAGTGCTATGAGCGAAGCCATGTCGCCGACGCATAGAAAAAGTCTAAAATTTTGGCAGAATGTAGACGGAACCGTCACGGTTTCAAAACTGAACGATACGGTCTCAATTTTGTTTCCCAAAACAACACCCGGACGAGGACTGGGACGATTGCTAGGTTTTAGTAGTAATCAATTGGATCGGTATATCAACAGCGAGACGTCAGAGTATCCCGCGGATATCATGAGAGGCGTCGACGCCATGTTTGTTTATACCAATATTATCCGTCAACAAGTAGTGGGTGGTGGTCAAGCCCCTCTGCTACGTTTCATAAAAATGCCAGCTTTTTCGCTACTAGACGAAGAGAACCAGGAAATATTTAATAATATCGACTTTTATCCAATTTCAACTAGCGATATACAGGAAATTGAAATTGAATTGAAATCCGATTACGGGGAAAATATCCCGTTTAATTTAGGCAAAGTATATATTAAACTGTTTTTTAGGCGTCGACGTCAATAGAACAGGAGCAATGGTGCCTAATAGATATACTCTGTATTTCCAAAGAGGATCGTCTCTGCCATCTTTACACGCGAACGTTTTCCAATCCGGAGGTCGCTTCAGTGTGGGCGGTATCTTTAATTCTTTATTGCGCAAAATTACACCCTTTATTAGGCCAGCCCTTAGTACGCTAGCGTCCGAAGCTGTGGGTTTGACAGGCCGAGTTATTAGCGATGCTCAAAACCCCACCATATCACCACGTGAATCTATTAAAAGAAATGTCAAACAATCTATAAATTCCCTACTACATAAAGGCGTGGACCGCTTTGTCAATACTCAGAGTGGAACGGGCCGAAAAAGAAAGAGGACTGCTAAAACAAGCCGGAGCAAACGTCCTAAGAGACGCACTAAACGCGATTTTCTAGACTAAACATGTCGACCTACGAAAGCGTTCTCTCCGATTTTGAAGTCTTTGAAAAGCCGGTAGTGAACAATAATATTGTCGGGACTAAAACAACAGCTCATTATCCAATTGCCCCGCTAACTAATGCTAAATATGTAGAATTTATCATTCCTCCCTCAAACAATTATCATGATTTGACTAAAACTCTTTTGAGATTAAAATTTCGCGTCTTACATAGCGATGGGACTGCCGTTCCCGCGGCTGAGAAACAAGTTTCGGTGACAAATTTAATAATTGCCTCGCTATTTTGTCAAGTAGAATTATTTCTTAATGGCGTCGCCGTCCAGCAACCTAATAATATGTTTCCATACATGGCCTATTTGAAAGTACTTTTAAATTATGGCCAAACGGCGGCCAACTCGTGGTTAACTTCTATGTTATATTATTTGGATACCATTATCGATCCGGCGACGGCTCTCGAAGATGCTAATATTAACAAAGAAGATAATGGTATCGGGCGGCGCAGTAAACGCGTCGCCAAATCAAAGACGTGCGATGTAATTGGCGAATTATTTCTGGATATGTTCAAAACGCCCAAATTCTTACTAGATAATATTGAGGTTCGGATTAGATTGCATCGCAGCTCCTCGGATTTCGCCATTATCCACAATGAGCAGAACAAAAATTATAAAATTGACTTAACGGAATGTACCTTGTTTACGCGCGAGATTGAGGTTAATCCCGAACTGCAAATAGCGCACGCCCAAATGTTAAATTCCGGAATAAACGCTCGCTACGAAGTAAACTCTGTCGTTATGAAAAATTTCTTAATAACCGCTGGAACGCAAGATTATATTAGGGACAGCTTGTTTTCAGGGCCATTACCATCGCGAACTGTCGTCGCTTTCGTTGCTAATAGTAAATTTGTGGGGGACGCCACTTCCAACCCCCTGGATCTCCAACATTTCAATCTCGATTTCATGCAATTCTCGTTAAACTCTCAAAATTATCCTGATATACCTTTCACGCCTAATTTTGCCGATGATCAATACGTTAGATGTTACAATTCCTTATTCGAGGGGCTCGACACATTAGGTCTTGACAGAGGGAATATTATTTCTTACGATTTATATAAAAAAGGCTTTTTTATCGTTGTTTTTGATTTGAGTAGAGAACATCTCGCGTCTTTAGGTTTAAATTCCATGCCCCAGACTGGTAACTTGCGATTATCGTTAAGATTCAGCGCCGCGCTAGCCGAGAACGTCACGTGCATTGTTATGGCCGAATTTCCAAACAATCAATTAATTATATCTAAAAACAGAGAAATTATTTATAATCACCCCAACGTATAAAAGACTAAAGCATTAAAAATACAATATCAGTCGCGAGTCAAAATGCACCAAGTCCACACCGTCACGCCGAAGCTCGACATTTGCGTCATTGAATCAATCGAACCTAAAATCTTAGTTCAAAGATCGGATACGCGTACAAAAACTATATTAAAACCCAACGCTTGGTACGCTTTGTTTCGGTTTCAAAATGAAATCACCTCTTTTCTCGAGGGAAAAATTCCCCGCTATCATATTTGGTTGCCCGTCAAAGAACGCCTCAAGCTGGAATGTTTCGTCAATTCGAAAGAGGAACGGCTAATTGATCTTCGACACTACGAACGAGGCAGCGGAAGTCGTTATTTCCTCAACTTTAGCACCAGCGAAGGATTCAGCCTGGACAAAACAGGCTGGCAGACGTTGCTCAATTTAAAGCCTCTCATTGACGAGAGTCTCAAGGCTAAAGGAATAGCTGTCTGTCGAATGCGTGAATTAATTTTAAATGAGCTCACCACCACTTTGTTTGACGTCACTTCCACCTGCGGCAACATCGAGTGTCGAAAACAAATCTGCCACTCTCAAAGCTGCTCGGAATTTGACACGAATTTCAGTGATCGAGTTGAACGCAATTTGCACGAAGCGCTGCCTCAGCTGGACCGGAACAAAATTTTAAGGCAGTTTGAGGATGAAAATGGATGGCTAGATGATCAAGAGGATATTTACTCTTATTTTGCCAACAATTTTGCCGATTTAAAGAACGCCTTGATTTATGGTTATTGACGGATGTTTAAAAAATGTGTTGATATATAGTAATTGTTGAACTGATATTGTTATTTTAAAATACCTTTGTGGATAATAAATAAAGTTGTTTATTGGGAAAACATTTTAGTCGTTATTTACACTCGTTACACTATGGATACTAAAATTAGAAAAATTTATTACGACGTGGCTAATCCGGCCGCTTATGGATCGCTAGCCAGGCTACAAAAAGCTTTACCGGGCGTGTCCAAAGCAAAATTAACCGCCTTTCTCGAGAAACAACCAGCCTACACGAAACATCGTTTTAGACGCTTCCGCTTCAAAACCAACCAAGTGTACGCCTCGAGCATGGACGATGTCTTTCAAGCTGATTTGATGGATCTACCAAAATTAAAACGTTTTAATAAAAATGTTCGGTACGTCTTGTGCGTCATTGATGTCCTAAGCCGGTACGGATGGACAATACCTCTTAAAAACAAAACATCTGGCGAGGTTATCGAAGCTTTCAAAACCATATTTCGAGAGAGGATTCCGTTAAAAATTTATGCCGATTTCGGTGGGGAGTTTAGTTCGCGCAACTTTGACTCTTTTTTAAAGCGCAACAATGTGCAAATACATTTTGCCCGGAGTCAGCATAAAGCTAGTTTAGCCGAGCGTTTTATAAGAACAATTAAGGAGCAGATTGCCAAGGTTATAACGGCCACGGGAAATAAAAATTACGTGAAATATTTACCTTTAATAACTCGAGCTTATAATGAACGGGTTCATTCAACTACCGGCATAGCGCCGACAAATGTTAATATAGATAACGAATCAATTATTTGGAATAAATTGTACGGCAAATCTAACGGAATTCATCGATACGCACCAAGATTTAAAATTGGCGACCACGTGCGTCTTTCTATAGCCAGTCGGGTTTTTAGAAAAATTAGCTCTGGTGGGACTTTTACTGACGAAATATTTCGCGTTGTTGACGTCATACCAAGGTCTCCACCCGTGTATCGAGTAGCAGATTTGAAGGGAGAAGAAATTCTGGGCGTCTTCTACGCCGCCGAATTGCAAAAAGTCTCGTTACCTGAGACGGGCCTCGTCAAGAGCCAATTATGAACACTTCGCAAATAAACGCTCTTTTAACTTGCGACAAAAGGACGCGACCCTATTACCTGGGTTGCTTCCCGGTGGACAAGCTACCGCATCGTCCTAAACAATCCAAATTTTGCTTCGTATTTAACAATGAACCATCTGGCCAGGCTGGACAGCATTGGATAGCGTGTTATTGCAGCAATGACACGGTGGAAATGTTCTGCACATACGGAAATTCGCCACGATTCTATAGGGTTAATTTAAAACGATACGGGAAAAGAGTTGTTTACAACAAGCATCAAATTCAACACCATTTTTTTCAACTGTGCGGCATCCATTGTTGTTTGTACCTAACACTAAGGGCGGATGGAATCTCAAGGAAGACGATATTAGACGCCATCTATGATCAGAATCTTAAGCTTAACGATTATGTCGCTTTATTATATTTATCTTTACATTTAAAAAAACATGTACACAGATATTGTTCGCAATAAAACAATTTTTATTTTGTCTAAATATTACATTTAATTAATATCGCGCCATTTATTGTGCCTCTTTCTCCTCTCGTTAGATGGAACCAGCGGTCCTAAGTTTTGAAGTTCATCTTTTTTCTTCCGAGGCTTTTTTTGTTTTTTTTTCTTCTGCTTGGCAGAGGCGCTTTCAAACAGGTTTTCTAGGTCCGTTAAACTTTCCGCGTTGTCTTCTGGTATATTTTCCTGTTCATCGACGATTTCTTCTTGAAAATCGCCGTCGTCATCGCGATTTGCATATCCGACAGCCCCCTCTTCTTCTTCTTCTATCTCTCTTTTTGGCGTGAAAAATGTTCTTTGCAAGCTTTTTGCCAAAACTTCAGCTTGACGTTTTACCATATCGCCAACATAGGTTGGCCCAAATTGCTGGTAAAGTTCATCAGGTGTAGGAGTTCCGGCTTCGCTTTTTAAAACTCTCTCCCGAGGCTTAATTTTATAGCGTGGCGGCGTGGTAAAAGCACTACCTGAGGAACTTAAGGAGGGAGATGACGTGGCAGAACTTGACCATAAAGATTGTTTTTTTCGAGGCGGCTTTTCAGGGGTGGCCAATAATGGCGGTATAGACGCGGCTGAAGACGCCATTGAAGGCATCGTGACTTCAAATTTTGGTAAGGGGATTTTTTTCTCGATACTTAAATATTTATTAAAGGCGTCTAAATATTTATATAATTTATCACGAGCACTCAATGGCGATTTTAAAATATCATCAATCTCTCGGTCCAAGGCCGAATGTTCTTGCGCCGCTGTTGAAGTTACAGCGCTGGCTGGGACTAAAACCATTTGTTTCATAGTTTAGCCGCTATGGCTTGGACAATTGAGGGCAGGATAGCTGCAAGCAACGTCGTGAGAAAGCCACCTGATTGCTGCAAGAGCAACTTCTTTTTGCTTTTCTGCGACAAGGTACTCGATCCTAATTGTCTAATAATTTTCTTGTACTTGGCCAACCTTTTTTTACGGTCTTTACTTAAAAAAATGCCCCCGCCCTTTAAATTCTTACAAATTGTTTGAATGCTTTTTAATTGAGGTGTGCTACTATTGTTTAAGAGTGTACGCCGTTGTTTACAGCTAGTTTGACGCAGACTCTGTAAATAGGGGACAAATTTGGCAAATTTTGATGATGGACGCGCTACTACGAGGCGAGAACGTTTTCCTGATCGATGTTTAACGCGCGGCGCCATTATTCAAATGACAATTAAATTTAATCGACATAGACATACATAGGCCCCTCGTGAGGTAGAACTCGAGATCTGAGCCGTAAGTTGTCCGGAGTTTCTTGTTTTAAATCAATTAACAAATAACTATAGGGTTCTTTAGTGGCTAGCCTGTACGCGTCCGTAATACGTTTCGGATTGTCGGGGCTAATCTGTTGGGCTAGATAACGAATAGAGGCGACGTCGCGAGGATTTTTCATTATTATGAAATAGGAAGAGTTTTGGGAAATTATTCGCGACTGGCTACCCTTGGGAAACAGTTGCTGCGTAATAATAATGACCGTATAGCCTAAATGATGCGACGTCACGCACACTAAATCGGCAATATGAGTTTGCTTAAATAGCTGACTAGCCAAATCATCTAGTACCAAGTAGGAATCGCGATGAGTTTCCCAAAATTCAGGATCGGGGGGCGGCAATCCTTGAATAAATTCAATCCCCGGAATTAATTGTTTCAATTTTTCGTAGTTTGGCTGCCAGGCCGCGTAGCAATAAATAACCTTTTTATGCGGCGGGTCGAACATAAGTTGATGATTTTGCAATAAGTTACTTAAAAGAAAACTCTTCCCCGCTTGCGTTGGCCCCACGATTAGAAACTGAGCGGGTGTTTGGAACTTTAAAGAATGCGAGACTGACTCGGTTGGATTCATCTTGATTAATAAACATTTTTATTTTAATTAACAGTTTATATCCAAAGATCCTTAATAAGTACAAATTAGAAAATATTTAAACAATATAAACGAAACCCTTTTACCCAAAAAAATTCCCCTATTAGGTAATTGTTTTTTTAAAAAGTTTCTCTTCTAATTCCAGACAACGCTGGCGGAAGCGTTGAGCGTTGAGGAGGTCAAAGTTGACGCGCGACTCGGAGGGCAGTTGGTAAACGCGCACTACAGTAGCAAACACGACGGATGGACGCGCACTTTTTCGGTTCCCGACCGCTCTTCGTTGGTGGTGGTTGGGCATGTCTGAACCAGATGGTCGCAAACATCCTCGCCCTCGCTGGTCGGGAAGTCGGGAAACCCCTGACGCAGTGGTTTGTTGTTGCACGGTTTCTTGGTAACCATCGGGCACGATGGGCTGTGCTTCCGATGTTCCCTCGATGGATGGTCCGTGCAACGCCACTGGTACAAGGCGATGCCGCAAAAGGCGCAGCGCGTCGTCTGTGTTTCTACATCTGCAAGATAGAAACCGGCTTTGGCCAGGGCTTCGATGGGAACGCAAGATTCCCACAAGCCCTCGAACGTATGTCTTCGCCTAGCCTCGTAATTCATGCGCGAGAGATGTTGAGGCGGATGCTGACTCTTTAAAACCGTACGGTCGACTGGTTCTCAAATCCGCGTTCAACACTCTTTTGTCCGAGGTTCGGCGAAACTTCTTGGTGAGCTTAACGGTCTCCAACTGCAGCTTGTATTTATCCCGTTTAAAATTAAAGGGGACATTGACTATAACTTCCTTTTCCGGATTCATCGCCACACTTTCAAAGGTTTCAAAGTCAATTTTTTCCAAATTTTCTCGATTTAAAGTTAGGCCTTTAATTTTTTTGACTTCTTTTCCTTTGCTAGTGCGAAACGAGTAACTTTTGGCGCCGGTACTACAAAAGGAAGTTATATAATCACCGCCGAGTTCATCCGCCCAGCAACCAATATGGTTGCCAGTTGGAATGTCAAATTTTCCCGGTAGATGGCGGTAGATTATTGAGTCAGTGTCACAATACAAGGCTGCGCGGTTCAATTGAAGCAGCATCTTGTTCAATTCGAGTCGCCCGTAGCACGAGACGAAGCTCCCCACAATGGCCGACCCCAGTTTGTAGTCTAGAATGTAATCGCTTTTGGCTTTGTACGATAAGAGAGCGATCGACTCCGTAACTGGCCGTAAGTCGACTAATTCCAGAGTGTAATCGCTCGCGTATCGTATTAATTCGTAATAGTTGTTGATAAAGATGCTGCGAATCTTTCCCGTATTTAACGCCATGCGACCCCAAAGAGAATTTAAATTAATTTTAGCGATATTACGCAGGGAGGGATTTGATTGAATATCCGCCACGGTCAAAGAAAGCTTTTCATTCTTGTTTATATCGGCGATATACGCCTCTTTTTGCAGAGGCGTTTGCGCGTGAGCGGGAAATCCGGAATTCTTCACTTTCAAGGCGATAAAATCAGTCATGTACTGGGCGAAGAAATATTCCGTTTTTGGATAATGGTACACCTCGAATATATCGAGGAGTTTATAACCATGCTCCATAGCGGCATAGACTTCGACCGTTGGCCAGACTGATTCGAAAGCCCGTTCATTAACAGTGTGATCGCAGATTTCCGCTCGCAATTCTAAACACGTGCGACAGAGGGCGTAGGCTAATTTACCACCGCTGCGAAAGGGAATTAAGGGGATGTGAAGATCTTGAGGGGCCAGCAGACGACAACTCATAACGCCAAAATACCACCCTGGCGATTTGTCAAAATCTCTGTTATAGATAATGGGATGGCCGCTAGGGTAGGGAAAATCACGACAGACTTTCGGGTACAAAGAAATAATATCCTTGTAGAAAATTTTCTCCTCACCTTGCACGTGGCAGTTAAGAACAAAATTTTCCGTTCGTCCCCCATAGAGAGCGCTACGAGCTGATATTTGAGGCCGAAAAGTTAAACTTTTGCAAAAAGCCTTTGCTTCGGCGTTTTCTTTTAAAAGCTTAACAAATTGACACTCAAAAATCGATGTGTACTCGTAGCCGGGCATATTCTCTTTAATAAAGAGCTCTCTATCTAGCGTCCGCTCGTACAGAAATCTGTTGCTAGCCTTGAGTTGGGTATTGTAGACATTTAGTTTTTGACATGGACAACCGTGATAGTAGCAACCGTGGAAATCAAAAATTTTGGGTGGAGTTTCGCTATAGCCGTCGACTAAATAGCGACCCACGCGATACTCGCCCCCGTAGCTTAAAGCAGTGCGCAATTTTATATCCTCCATTTTCTCCACCCAAGCGAGATATTTTAAGCTAATTTGACTATGATTAAATTTTGCGTTATACCCGTTAGAAGGAACAATACCCATGCTGTAAGGTTTATAATAGTTGTTAAGATAAATAGTGGTTAGAGCACCCGCCAAAGTGATATTTTTCAAGCAGAAAGGGTCTAATTTGGTTAGATCTAAGTAAATTTTTCTAAAAGCTTCGACGCCTTGTCTCAGGACTCGGACATCTTGAATGCAATATTTAATAAGCTCCTCTTTGATGTTGTAAATAGATCCTTCCATTGACGCGTACCAAGTTTGAAAATCTCGATAATCATTGGCCTTCATTTGAGCTACGTTAAAGTACGAAGCTTCAGGGATGACGCCAATGTAATTTAGATTTTCTTCGGTATGAAAATCAAATGGAAAGAATCCTTTCGCCACATCGCCGAGGCTAAACATGCTGGTGAAATTACGCAGAGGCTGACTAATATAGTTATAGCTATCGAGGAATCTAATTTGCGGTCCCTCGAGATGAATCATGAGAATTTTACTGCCGTCAAAAATAACGGCAGGGGTGACGTGTCTATGAACTAGAGCGTTAAGAATTAAGAAGTTATCGAAAGCTTTCGCGTAATGAGCTACGACTTGAGTGTTAGTAAAGCGTGGTCGGTACGTTTTACGTTTTTGTCCAGTCAAAACTACCTGTTCTACGCTAAATAAATAATTTAAAAATTGCTCGACGCAATTGGCGCCGTAAAAAATTTTGGTTTCAAAGCCAGCTTCAGTCTGCACGTCGCAAACTAGTAAAATGGGGACGTGGATATTATTTCTGAGAATAGTCTCAATGTCGTAATAAATAAACCGCGAGGCTTTCATTTTGGTTTCCAAAGGCATAACAAAATGCTCGCCTGGCGGATGAACTATTTTACATTGAGAGCATTCGGGATTGCAGTCGTGATTGTCCCCCATCAGCCGCCCACATTCTAAACATCGTTTCTGACTATCGCAGGTGCCATTAAGAACATGAGTGTCAAAGCAGGGGCCGGGGAAGAAATAGCGGTGGCATTTGTCGCAGCGTTTTAAAACGTCCTCGCTGGTCGAATGAAAAGCTTCTCCTTGGCATCGAAAACATGTATAGGGTTTTGTACCCTCGGGGCATTTATGCTCTTTTAACAATTCACGTTTGTAAAACGATTTTAAGCATAAATCGCAAGAGGTACATCCGCCCATCATGCCGTGCCAAGTTTTCGCGGGGTGGATATGATCGCCAATTTTTAAGAGATAGATAAATTTAGGAGCTTGGGGTCCTTTGAAAAATATGGTAAAATTATTCGCAGCATCAACTATTACGATCCTATAATGGGGAGCTAAGTAATTTTGAAATTTTTGAATATCTTCTAGAGTTAGGAGCTTGGGGTCCTTTGAAAAATATGGTAAAATTATTCGCAGCATCAACTATTACGATCCTATAATGGGGAGCTAAGTAATTTTGAAATTTTTGAATATCTTCTAGAGTGACGAACCCTTCGGGGACGCCGGCTTTTCGGTGCAAGATTTTCGCAATATTACCCACGAGGGTGCTATTGCGTTTCAGTTTGTCAAAATTGTTCTTGTTAAAGGGCGGACCTTGCTTATTTTGTTGATAATAATTGCGATCGGCCATCTCTTTACCCAGAACTAAACTCCGAGCAAAACAGAGGTTATCATTATTCTCCATAAAAATAAATTGGTTATTTTGTTTAACGAAATAATCCAAATTAACCAAAGTTCTATTTTTAATGGATTTATAATAAGTCCCTATATTCGCATCGAGGTTTAAAAAAATTATGTCAAACTGAAAATCTTCACCATTAAAGACAAAGTCCCGACTAGATTGCGTTACTCTATAGATGGTGCGCATAATTCGTTTACTGGTGAATTTATCAATTTTTATAAATTTAATATTAACGGGGGTCGTCAATCCGGGGGAACTTAAAACAAATCGAACCCGATTATACCCGGGATTCTCGGTTACTAATTTGCGAATAACTTCGTCGAGAATTTTTCGAAAAATTCGAAAAAAATCTCGCGTTGGGATATCATCCAAATTTTTAAAAGCTATTCGCAAATCGATTTGTTTACAATGCCATTTGCGACTCGTTTTGTCTAGCTGCCGCTCAATTGTGTAGTACCGGTTTACCTCTACGTGTTCTTCTCCCTCACTACCCTCCGAGTCACTCCCGCTGCTACTGCTGTCGCTCATTTTTTAAATCTCTATCAGAAATAAAAAATTAGAAAAAAGCTTGGTCTACGGATCCATTGTTAAATAGATACGTACTTTGCTGGGAGGCTGTTGTTTGGCCTCTCCGTCTTGTTTGACGGTCTCCACCAGCTTCTTGAAGGCGTTAAGGAATTTAACGCCTTCTTTGTTGTTTTTTTTTAAAACTATTTTCAGTCTTTTGTGGTTACACTCCCAGACCTTATCAGGCTGGGAGTTTCTAATATCGAAAAATTTATAGACTGCCGCGTCTATGTAAAAATCCCCCTGGCGTGGGGGGACTTTTGTCTCGAAGTACTGCCCTTCCTTTCTGACGCGAAAGGAGCCCTCAATACCACTGGACCCGACGATATTTTTCTGCAGGACGCCCTGCACAAAGGTATCGTCGTCCGAGTCTAGCAGTATTTCGAGGGGTTCTGGCTTCAGGAACTGGGTGATGGCTCTTTTTCCACTACTGGTAGAAGGGGGTGGAAAATCTTCTTGCGACGACGGCGGTGACTTAAGGAGCGATTGTGATAGAGACTGCGATTCTTGGTACTTGTTCATGGTGGCAAGTTCGATTGTGAAAATCTACTGCCGATGCTCCAGCTTTTATACCAAAATCTCAGGGTCATTTTTTTCGAATACAGGCCCAGACGTGGTTTTTTTTTTATAAAACCACCTTATTTTACTTTTATTAAATGTTTAAAAAATATAATTATGCACGATTTGTTAATTTAACCTTAAATGCATTTTTTATTGACGAGTTGATACTGGAGATTATGAAGGATATTGGCATAAATACGCATATAAAAAAATACCTCTCTAGTTTAATATTAATATACGTTTATTTATATTTAAATCATGTTAAAAAATTATTTCACTTCCTCCTAAACTAATTTTAACCAAATTTTCCTATAAGGAAATTTCATGCATATTATTCGAATTATATTATTCACATCACGCCCAGACAGATTCAAACAAACTCTGCCCCCCTCGGACTTCTGCCAAGGTAACACCTTTTTAACCTTCGCGCATAAATTTTTTCTATCACACGATCTTATTTGCATTATTTCAATCGTGACTAGACAAGTTTTGCATATAGAAAAATAAACCTAGACCTTGGAGAGATTTCTCATTCTATGAATATATACCTAATAAACTTTTTTCCTTATTATCGAAAAATAGTTTCTTAAGAATCTTGAAAGCTAGACACAATTAGATTTAACCTCCATAACTTACTATATAAGCCCCGTGTTTCAAGGTGAAAGTTATCAGTTGTTTAACTTCTGTTACTTAAACACCAATCCCAACCACTTTAAGATGTCTTTCTTTCTAGTCATTTTTTAATGGTGGTGGGTTCTTTTGTAAATATGCTGTGCCTCATTTTCTTTTTTTGTAGCAGGCCAGCGTTGAATATAGTTTAAGTTTTGGTTTGAGTTAAGAAGATGACGTCATAGGGTTTGAAAATAGCCTGTAAGAGCTCGGGCCAGTCCGGACTTGTCTGAAAACTTTGGTTTGAAACCAATCTAGGGTTGGAAGTTTGGTTGGAGTTGGGTAGTGGCGGCCATCTTGGGGTGGCGGCCATCTTGGATCTCTGCGCAACTAGGTAGCTATCACTACTTATATACGATTACATGCAAAGCGAGTGGCTAAGTAAATGTTTTCGAAATTTTCTTATATCGTTAGAAAAAAGGCACAATATTAAAGGGAAAAAGTAAATACGTCAAAAAACTGTGGCCCAAACACCTAAAAAGGAAAACCATAAACAGAATAGATCGAAACTGTTTTGCCAGCGACCAGGCTAGAAAATTCTACAACTACATTGTTATTTTGGAGGGACAATTTCAATGGAACTCTTATTTTTTAGTGGCAACATTTATGAATGAATAACCCAAGTAACCAAAGTAACTTATGCAACATCATATTATTATGTTCAGTAGTTCATCCGCGACACATTTAAACACGCTGAGACACGTTGAATCGCACCACACCCGGGCTTGTACAGTGGAAGGCAAAGTAGGCAGAGAGACTTACAGTAGCGTCGCTAGGGTTAGAAATTTTGGGGAGGGAGGCTAATAAAGGGACCAAGACATGTACAGTACAGTACATATACTAAATTCGTTGGTGAATTTCAGGTTTAGTTCCACTGAACAGGAACTCATTGGATAAAAATCGCATTCTCTAAAATTCCCAGTCGACAGAAATCTCATTATGAAAAATTTTCAATCCCCGGAGGAGATAAATGTCTCGTAAAGAACTAAGATAAGCTATTATGTGTAACAATAACAATGAAGACTGAACTAACACAAGTTGGGAAAACCAAAATATTACCTCTCCGTGTCAAGAAGATTATATAAATTTAAGTATCCAATGAAAACGTTATTATGTTTCTGAGTTGGGGTTTCCCATTTTTGTTGTTGTTTTGAAAAATATATCGCAATGCACGGGCCTTGATAGATATAGGAGGCAATGAATGAAATATATCACAATACACGGGCCTTGATAAATATAGGAGGCAATGAATGAAATATATCACAATGCACGGGCCTTGATAGATATAGGAGGCAATGAAGGAAATATATCGCATGCACGGGCCTTGGTAGATATAGGAGGCAATGATAATCTCTCTGTTTGCACGAGAGGTTTATCTTTAATATTTAAATAAATATAATTATTTTTAATTATTTTAATCTTCAATAATTAACATTAATAATAGTTAAATCGTTTAAAATAAAGTTATACCTATTATCTTCTCAAACTTTGCTAATATTGACGTTTAAAGTGAAGGGTACCCCTCTTGCCCGCTTTTTTCAAATTTGGGGTATATATACGATTCGTTTCCATCATAATAGCAAAAACGGATTTATGGGATAAGAACGTCGGATCATAGCTTTAGCCTCTAGTACCATCCTCGCATACTTTATTGAGAAACTTCGTCTGCTTATATTTTGACTCCACCCACAAATTCGATCTCTAGAAGTGGCTATATACAGAATTTGTGGGTGGAGTCAAAATATAAGCAGACGAAGTTTCTCAATAAAGTATGCTAGGATGGGGAGTGAATTCGCTAACTCCGACGTTCTTATCCCATAAATCCGTTTTTGATAATAGTAAGGAAAAAGCGCAATTGCGAAAACCTTTGGTGGCGATCCCACCTTAGGGAGGCTAGACGTTTCTCGTAACCCTAGCTGATCGCCGCGTATATTCTAAAACCAAACGATGATAATGGAGTAGAAGCCAATGATACAGATTGGTGTCTATGTGGAATAGACGGAAGACCAGTGGATGGTGGTGTTAGAAGCCAGTGTAAGTGCAGACTGGTGTCAATGTGAGATTGACAAAGAACAGAAGATGGTGGTGATTAGAAGTCAGTAAGAACAGACTGGTGTCCGTGTGGGATGGACAAAGACCAGAAGATGGTGGTGTGAGAACTCAAGTAGAGTAGCCATTTCCGTGACTGTGAAAGCAGTTCGGAAATGGCGAACACGTTTGCTCCGATACGCAAACTGCGAACGCGGTCACGTGGGTGTAACAACGGACAGACAGACAGACAGACACACAGACACACACACACAGACACGGCCGTTACAGAACCTCTCCTGGACTACGTCACATGGAGAGGTAATTAAGATGCGTCATTAAATGTTCATTTCCAAAAGTAATTTAAATTTAGTATTATCTTAAGTGTGATTTATTTAACATTAGAACAGGAGAGGCTAGGTTAAGTTTGTGAACTAAAAATAAATATGTCAACTCGCATTTGCGTACATCTATTACTAATAAGTTGCCACCTTTCCAAAATATATGCCATAATAGTTAGTTGTCATCTTTTCCAAAATATGTGATCAAAAAATATTGGCCCTAATAATTAGTTGCCAACTTTCCAAAATATTTACCGTAATACTTAGTTGCCTCCTTTTCCAAAATTTATGCCCAAATAAATAGTTGTCACCTTTTCCAAAATATATGATAAATGATTTGTTTTGACGTTTTCCAAAAATATTGTCCCTAATACTTCGTTGCCAGTTACCACTAGGGATGGCGGTTTTCGGAAAATTCCGAAACCGGTATTTGACGATGTCAAATCCGGAATTTACCGGAATTCCGGAATCTTTTGACACTCCGAAAAATCCCGGAATCAATCCGGTTTTAATTCCGGAACCAAACCGCATTGATTCCGGAATCAATACGGTTTCAATTCCGTTATCAATACGGTTTCAATTCCGGAATCAAAACGGTTTCAATTCCGGAATCAAAACGGTTTCAATTCCGGAATCAAACCGGCTTCAATTCTGGAATCAAACCGGCTTCAATTTCGGAATCAAAACCAAAATTACACCGACACCAAATCAGGAATTTAACCGATATCAAAACCGGAGCTATTAACATTAACTATATAGCTATAACTTACATTAGCTATATAACTTATCAAGGCAAGGAAAATAAATTTTGTTAAATTATGGACAGACAAATAGGCTCAACACCATTAGCTATTATTGTATATTGTTGAGTTTGTTTCCCACGGTGGAATTTAGAATTTTGTTTTTATTATTTTATCACGAAAGAGAGCCAATCCGCCCCTCTTATACACCGACTTCCTAACAAAATTAAAGTTGAATGTGACGCCACGAATAGCATTACGCCAACCTCCCCCTTGTCACGGACTGTCACAAATTCCGAACCCCCCCCCCTTGTCACGGACTGTCACAAATTCAGAAACTCCCCCCCCCCTTTAAGAGTGTGACGCCGTTTATGGAAGGTTTCCATTTGTATTATTTGAAGAGATGAAGATTGAAGACAATAGTGGTGTGTCTTACTCTTGATTCTTGAGTAATGTTGGCTGAAAACATTCCGTATGATCCGGAATTCCGTACAAAGCGGTATTCCGTATGATCCGGAATTCCGTTCAAACCGGTATTCCGTATGATCCGGAATTCCGTACAAACCGGTATCCCGTATGATCCGGAATTCCGTACAAACCGGTATCCCGTATGATCCGGAATTCCGTACAAACCGGTATCCCGTATGATCCGGAATTCCGTACAAACCGGTATTCCGTACAAACCGGTATTCCGTATGATCCGGAATTCCGTACAAACCGGTATTCCGTACAAACCGGTATTCCGTATGATACGGAATTCCGGTTTTCAACTTGGAAAATTCCGTACCGGAATTTTTCGGAAAATTCCGGATATGTTCCGGAATTCCGGAATTTTTGCCATCCCTAGTTACCACCTTATATACCTTAATAATTGATTGCTACCAGGGATAGATAGACTTTTTTAAGACGGAATGGGTAACAGGGTGCGCGTCCTAGTCCACGAACCCCTTACCCGTGACGGAGGGGTATGAAAGAAGAGGCGGGTCATATTTTCGTTATGGCGTTGTATGTATATCCGGGTCAAATAAACGTCGTCTGCCCCTTCGTCTGCCAAGTTGGAATGGGCTCGGATTGTAATTTTTGAAATAACATTGTTTAAAAATGGAAGTTACACAAGACATAGGGCTTGCAACTGAAAAAAAACGGGGAAGACCCAAGAAAATTAAAAGTGAGTTAGAATTGAGTAAAAGTCTTCATTGATATTACAGCACGAACAGGTTTTAACCAAACACTAAGCTCACAAAACTCCTGAAGGCATAGGAATAGATGATTCCTATGCCTTCACTAAGCCTTGGTTAACTTCATCAAATTCGTTTACAAAATCATGAGGATAGTAGAAATGATTGGCTTAAGAAAGAATTAGCGAACACTTTCACCCTTACAGATGTACTCCAAATCCAAAACACCGGCACCAAATTCACTAACTACCTTCTTAATTGCTATTAAAAACAATTCCCGAATAATTACCGGACCCTCGCATTTAGACGGCTCCATTTTGAACCCCTGTGAAGACGCTTATCTGTACAACCATATAGCCCACTCGATCCGCGCTCTATAGCTATAGCGCGAGCAGCTTGCGTCGTGACGCGCGTGATCGAGTGGGCTATGGTACAACGCAAGAGGGGTCGTAGTTATGACGACAGAGGTAAACAGGAATTACGTATTTTTGGCCCTCCCCGTCAGCAACGTCACCAATACGTAGTTTTTGTGAGCCAATAAGATAATTTAATTTTTTGGTTACGTGTCGAAGGAAGGGACTATATACTCGTCTATGAGTCGGACTGAAGTAAAGGCCAAACATTGTTTATTCCGTCTTAAAAAAGTCTATCTATCCCTGTTGCTACCTTTTCCAAAATATACGACCAAATAGTCAGTTTTCACTTTTTCCAAAACATTAGTTTGCCTTCTTTCCAAAAATATTGACCCTTTTAATCAGTTGACGACTTTAACAAAATAATTATGATTCTTTGTTAATTTTCCATTGACCGTTCAATGTGAGCTTCTTCGTACACAATGATCTTTCTTTAAAAGTATTGGGTTGGTGCTAGCTGAGATGCTAGTTTCTATTCATTTAAAAAGTGCCAAATTTGTACTTCTGTACTTCTGTTCAACGGGTACTAACAGGAATGAACGGTCCAATGGTAGGGAACCCTTCTAATTATAATAGACAAGTCATGACTTGAAGTTGAATCTGAGTTTTTGAAATGCACAGGTCGTAATTAGTACTCGTTTGTTTTCGCTTTGACATGTTTAAGAGAATTCCCTACATCTATATTTAATGGTAATTGAAAAAAAAATCTGTTCGCTAAAATTGTAAATCAGTAATAAATTCAACTTTGAATGACTCGACACAACAATTGAAAATTTGTTATAAGTTAAAAATAAATGAATTCGACTCGAGGCTTAGGCTCTGGTCGAAGTCTTGATCGCTGCGCAAATGGTCTTTCCACCAAACAACAATCATGTCGATAAAGATAATACTTTTCACATTTGAAGTGATTCATAAATTGATGGCATTTATATCTTCTCTCCTTAAAAGTATTCCATTACCACGAATTAAGGATTCCTACCCAAATTACGGCTTCAAGTCAGTCTTCGCCTTGGGTCACGTCAGATTTCTGAAGCTCTTTCCACCCGTTAAAGACATCAATACTACAACTTGTGAGTTTGATTTATTTTTGCAACAAGTTTTATATGAAGAGTAAAATACTCAGTGAGCTGTGCAGTACATGATTTATTTTTGCAACAAGTTTTATATGAAGAGTAAAATACTCAGTGAGCTGTGCAGTACATAAACGCCTACACTCAAAGAAATAAAAGTGTTAAAAATGTGTTAACAGTAGGCCTGTACGAGTCCAGTTTTTTAGGGTTCGAGTCGAGTCTCGAGTCCTTAAAAAAGCTCTTATACAATCTCGAGTCGAGTCTTTTAATTGGTATCGAGTCCTCGAGTCCTAAAGTAGGCTTAAGAACTGGGTTTCAAGTCCAGTGTCGAGTCCTGATAAATTATATCAAGTCCCACTCGAGTCCTATTAAATTAACTCTATTAATACTAACTTTAATTCAGAGCTGTGCTAATTAATTAGTTAGCTAATTGAATTTCTAATTAATTAGCAACATTTACTAATTGAAAATGGTAATTGAATTTTAATTACCTTAGTGCTAATTGAGAAGTAATTCTAATTAATTAGTATAAATCGGAAAGGTAATTGTCTAATTAAAATTTAATTAGATTTAGGATTAACTAATTAGCCAATTGGATTTTCAATTAATCTTTTACGACAATTTGTTGTAAAAAAATCGAGGAATTAACTCTTGATTCATCTATTTGAATATGAAAAAGCCTTATTATATCGATGAGGAAACCTTAGTGCTACCAGGAGCAGATGACAAAGGAGTCTCGGACGCTAGCTTCCATAATGTAGAGGGCAATGGGATCCGCGAACGTCACGGTTATTAACCAAAATCATTACGCCAGTGCCACCTCTCGTAGGAAATTTGAGCTTTATTTTCCAACCAATAGCGTGGCTGCAAAGTCTCGAAAGGAGATCTGGGAAATCGCGTCTGGAGCCTCTCTTTAAAAATATGTATCGTCTGCTTATAATTAGCCTAGGCTTAACGAGTATTAGAGTTAAAAAATGGATTTCAACGACTTTTTAATCTTTTTTTAGACTAAAATTGATAATGAAAAGCCCAGCGAGTAACGTATGTACACTATTAAAAAACTAAAATGTGTTTCAGTGCCAAATTTTTCGAAATTTCTTCTTGAATTAAATGATAGCTACAAGAGGTTGGGAAAAGAAATCACTGACGATCTTTTAAAACCCAAAAAGTAAGAGACAGTGATTTCGTTTCCAACCTCTTGTAGCAGTCAATTAATTCCTACCTTTAAGGTCACAAAACGATTACAGCTGTTTGAATAAAGTAATTATATTGTGTTTATTTATGTCGCGGTCGGGTAAGACGAACCTCAGTAGCCACCGTTAGTCCGTTATTACAAAAAAAAATTCCCAGCAGACTTTGGTGCCAGATATAATCCACCAAAAGCATCGTCTGCTATAATGTCTGATAGCGCCTCTATGGCAAACGATACCGCTACAGCTGTGACGTACGCGGGTCCCATTGCCCTCTATATTGTGGAAGCTAGCGTCCGAGACTCCTTTGTCATCTGCTCCTGGTGCTACTCTAAATTTTTCAGCTCCTCAAACATGAGAGAATACTAGTACTAGTAGAAAATTGCGTAGTTCGCAACTGCCCCATGTCGAAATTTCGACTGTTTTACCTACTCGAATTAATAGCAGTGCGCATGTATTTACTACTCAGGAGTCCATTACAGAGCTGTGCTAATTAGCTGACAACTAATTGAATTAGAATTAGCAATTAGGGAAATATTTATGAACTAATTAATTAGCCAATTAGCAATTAGACATAGAAACTAATTCAATTCAATTAGAAATTAGGTATTTATTTATCAAACTAATTAATTAGAATTACTAATTTCTAATTAATTACTTGTCTAATTAAGGTAAAAAAGAAACCATAAGTAAACATAAAAGTTTAAAAGTGCCCATGGATTTAGTACTTTGGTAATGCAAAGTTTAATGTTTTAATGCCATTGAAAAACGGGTAGGGAAGCCGTGAATTATTCTCGAAAAATGAGACAAGCCTCGAGCCTTCCGTCATGTTAAAATTTGTCTCATTTCTTCATTTTCTTGCCACAGTTCCTATAATGGACTCCTGAGTAGTAAATACATGCGCACTGCTATTAATTCGAGTAGGTAAAACAGTCGAAATTTCGACATGGGGCAGTTGCGAACTACGCAATTTTCTACTAGTACTAGTATTCTCTCATGTTTGAGGAGCTGAAAAATTTAGAGTAGCACTAAGGTTTCCTCATCGATATAATAAGGCTTTTTCATATTCAAATAGATGAATCAAGAGTTAATTCCTCGATTTTTTTACAACAAATTGTCGTAAAAGACTAATTGAAAATCCAATTGGCTAATTAGTTAATCCTAAATCTAATTAAATTTTAATTAGACAATTACCTTTCCGATTTATACTAATTAATTAGAATTACTTCTCAATTAGCACTAAGGTAATTAAAATTCAATTACCATTTTCAATTAGTAAATGTTGCTAATTAATTAGAAATTCAATTAGCTAACTAATTAATTAGCACAGCTCTGGTCCATTATAGGAACTGTGGCAAGAAAATGAAGAAATGAGACAAATTTTAACATGACGGAAGGCTCGAGGCTTGTCTCATTTTTCGAGAATAATTCACGGCTTCCCTACCCGTTTTTCAATGGCATTAAAACATTAAACTTTGCATTACCAAAGTACTAAATCCATGGGCACTTTTAAACTTTTTTGTGAAGTTATGGTTTCTTTTTTACCTTAATTAGACAAGTAATTGATTAGAAATTAGTAATTCTAATTAATTAGTTTGATAAATAAATACCTAATTTCTAATTGAATTGAATTAGTTTCTATGTCTAATTGCTAATTGGCTAATTAATTAGTTCATAAATATTTCCCAAATTGCTAATTCTAATTCAATTAGTTGTCAGCTAATTAGCACAGCTCTGCTTTAATTTAATTTACTTAGTTTAATTTTACATAACTAATAATACAAGAATTATAATAAATTAATTTCTAATAAGGATAAATTTTACTCACAAAGTATAAATCTCACGAGGAAAATGACGCGGAGTAACAAAAATTTTAACTTTTGGTTCTGGTTTGCTTAACTCCTTTAGCTGAAGTAAAAATTTTTTGTCCAATCACCTGTCTTTCTAAACTTTAAATCGATTAAACCCCACTAAATGCGGCGCTCTACTTAAAATTCCGGGTCACAAAGTAAATATTTTTCGACTTGATAAGGCGTCAAGTTACGGTTCGAGTCCTCCTCGAGTCCAATAGTGCAGATTTTTAAGGACTCGAAATAATTTTCAAGTCCTAAAATTTTGATTTTCGAGTCTCGAGTACTCGCCTTCATTCGAGTACTCGCACAGGCCTAGTTAAAAGGGTGTAATTTAAGAAAACACTTTTTTTACACCGTAAAAACACCCAAAAGAGAGTTTTATTACCTTGAGTTTTTGTGCCCAATTTAAAGTGTAAATTCGGTGCAAAACAATAGTAGAATAATCTTACACCAAGTTCCTATGTAAGATTTTTTGCCGTAGCCTCTGTGTCTGAAAGTTCTGACGTTAAGCTTTTTAAAGTTCCCAACGGAGCTCGCGTGAATGGAGAGATAAAAGTTCTAAAATATCGGCCACGACCGAGAACGAGCTATTGAAGCAGCGCTCCACAGCGGTGGAGAGTGAAGTAAAAGAGGCGGGGTTAATTTTTTTATCCGAGTAAGTTCAAGCATGGAGGGTTCATCCAAGTGCACGGTGTTTGCGTTTTTTATGCCAACGGTGTATCGTGTGGAGTGCAAACGTTTTTAAAGAAATTAATACATTTACACCCGATTCGTTATTCGTAACTTGCTCCGATCGTCTTTTAAGATATCCGTCTTCTATTGGCTGAGTAACTCAACACAAGCGGACCCAACCTCAAATCCAAAAATTGAAGTTTCGTACATTTTTTAAGGGGGGGGGTGGAATTTTTTAGTGAGACCCAGCTTTCCGCGGCAGATGTTAGTTGGCGCCGAGAAAAAATGTTAGGAGAGAAAAACTTTGGGTGTTCAACTACCATTTACTCTACAGTAAATATATTCGGCCTAGCCTTGGGATATCAAGTTTTAGGAACACTCGAGATGAGACGTTCGTTAGAGAGAACCTGACACACAATACCTTCATTCCTAGGCTGGAAAGCTATGTCCTTTTAGATCATCTCCTTTTGGTGCAAAATAAAACTTTTAAACACCGTTTTGAAATTAAAAATGGAAAATGATAATACTGCGGCTTTCTTAAATAACGTCTTCCATCGTTATTAATGTTTTAATTTTGAAGTCAATCCACACAAAAAAAAAATCAATGAAAAGTATAATTGTTCAGATTAAATGAAAACTAAGAACATTTTTTAAAGATGATATCAGGAATGGATGTAATTTTAGAAGCTTGTCTCTCAAATATTTCACTGTCAATATATTTGTGGGGGTTTTTTTGGTAGTGACAAAAGGGATTGTGCTATTTTTAGATTTCTTGGAGACCGCCATGGGAATGGCTACGATATTTCGTCAAGAAGGACTTTTTGATTTCAACATTTTCAATCGAAAATTGGTTATTTTAGTTGATCCAGAGCTAATAAAGGTAATGGCCCTTTCTAGTGTGGCAATAAATTTGGGACTGACCTCGCTAACATCCGCGGAATTGAACACTTATTTCAAGGTTGTCCTAACTAATAGGAAAGAAATCAACAAAAGCCAGCATTACAAGTTATTTAACTTGTTTTTAGGAGAGAGCTTAATAGCGAGGTAAGAGTTTTAAAAATTATTGCATTACTTATGATCGCGATATATTCAAAAATGCAATTTAAATGCTGAATTTTTTAGCAATGGAGACCATTGGAAGAAACAGAGGCAATTGTTGAATCCGATGTTTCATCTCCAGAGTGTCAAGGAGTTTGTTCCCATGATGAACAAACACGTCAAAATTATGATCTCTCAATTACAAGAAGACATTTCCAAATCTGATTCCAGGATTTTAGATATATCGGACTCAGTCGAGAAGTGCGTGTTCTACATAATTTTGGGTAAATTGATGCTCTTAATTGCGCATGATGATAAGCATTCCAAAAGCTTAAACGATATGTTCCATATAAGAATGACACTTCCTATAATTCGTACATGGACGAACCAATACTGAAGGACGGATGGCAGAAGGAGACAGTTGAAAAATACTTGTTGATTCGCCTTCTAGCGGCGGATAATAGCAAAGCGGATAGTGGAGGGCTTATGGGGGAATCAACGTTCTAAAGAGGGAAGTACCTAGCGTCTTATTTTATCTAGATGGCGCTAGCTTTTTCCGGGATTTGACTCGGTATTTTTTATAACCCCCCGTCCATTTTGGGGCTGAAAAGGGGGAAGTAAGCTTAACATTGGTTGTTTAGTCGCTTAGTATGGGGCTCTATGGGCTGCCATCGGTCCTTCAGTATTGCTTTGTCCATGCTTCGTATATGCTTGAGTCCTACTAAAAGCTAGTTTGGGAACGACCCTAGAATAGACTATACGCTCGGTTTTTTCGCGGTCCATCTTTATTAAATTCAGTCTATACAAAGCCTTTGACAGCGCCTTACCAGGCGTCGTTTTACGAGAATGTTTGACGTTTCACCAAAGTCACTTCATGACAAGCTCTTACTAACCATTGGAAAAATTAAGGAATATATCTTATGAACTTACGTTATTGATAACTAAAGCCAAAAGCGCAATATCCCAGCAGCGGCTTTAGTTTAGGTTTGTTTGTTTACTCTTGGATTGTGGCTGGTGTTCACTGATCAAAATTTCACGGAATTCGGTAAAAAAAGTTCCGCGGAATTTTGCGAAAAAGTCCTCAAAGTATTGGTGTTCTTACGGTTAAACGTCTGTAAAGCCTAAATTAAATTTGGTTTTCTAATTATAGACGCAGTTTTTGACTACGAATATGAAAATGAAAATATTGCCAAAGATGTCCTTTTCAAAGCTATTCGAAGGTAAAATTACGGAAAATCTTTTCTGCTTCCAAATAACAGAACACGTCAGAAACATAACCCTCAACAGTGAGATATTTTGTACTTCAACTCTTTCATTTTTAGCCACATCGTAGTATACGATGAGGCTCTTAGTTTGACCCGAGCCGTAGTAGTAGTAGTGGTAGTGGTAGTAGTTGTGGCCGGGGTTTTCGCTTTCGTTATCGTTAGATTTTAGTAGGGTTGTAAGTCGGAAAATGACCGAGCTATATTTTTCCGGAAAATTTTCCGTATTTTTCCGCTACCGGTTTCTCAATTAAAAAGTTAAAACTTTAAAATTTTCCAATTGCCTTTCTTTTCAAAACATTCATTATTTTGTTTTCGGTGAATTCGGAGGGGGAAAAAATTGTTTGTTAACCCTGTTTAAAGTCACAAATTATGGGAAAATCAACGACTAATATTTGGCGGTACTTTAATAAATCTACTAAAGATGGCAAAATAACTGGAGAATGTATATATTGTAAACAATGTTATGCAAATAACGCAACATGGATGAAACGCCACTTTTCATCTGGTATGTGCAAAAAGTGTTCCCCATCTTGTATTGAAAAGTTTTAAAAATTAACTGCACGAAAAATGAGTCATCTCATGATATGCAACTACATTTGGTAAGTCAGCGAGGTGTAATTAGTTAAATTCGTAATTCAATTATATAAAAAGGCTGCAGTTTCTATTTTAAAATGTATCTATTCAATTATATTAATTTCGAACTCAGGACAACAAAACTGAAGAAGCTATCGAAATATCTTCAAAAGTTTGATAAATTGACTCAAAGCTCACTTAATTGCTAGTTTTTACCTCTCCGAGTGACGATGACGTCACGGAGAGGTATTGCACCGGACGTGTATGTGTGTCTGTCTGTCACAACCCACGTGACCGCGTTCGCAGTTTGCGTATCGGAGCAAACGTGTTCCCAATTTTCGGACTGCATTGACAGTTCACGGAAATTTGGAAAATTGTGTTTGTCTCCGCTGGCTATTCTACTTGAGTTCCCACACCACCAGTTTTGGTTTTCGTCCACTCCACATGGACACTAGTTTGTGTATACCACATACACACTAATCTATCCTCATTGACGTCTAACAACCACCATCTACTGGTCTTTCGTCTATCCCACATAGACACCAATCAGTAACATTGGCTTCTACTCCATCGTCGTCGTTAGGTTTAAGATTTACGCGGCGAGCGGCTAGGGTTACGAGAAACGTCTAGCTTCCCAATGGCAGGGCTTCCACCATCGGTTCACGCAAATGCGTTTTTATCTATTATTATAATGGAAACGAATCGTATATATGCCCCAAAATTTGAAGAAAGCGGGCAAGAGGGGTACCCTTCACTTTAAACGTCAATATTAGCAAAGTTTCGAAAGATAATAGGAACAACTTTATTTTAAACGATTTAACTATTTTTAAAGTTATTTACTGGCGATTAAAATAATTAATATCATTTATATTTAATTAATTATTTAAGATAAACTTATTTCTATGTACTGACACAAGTGAGAGTTAATATAGAACGAGTAATGAAGATTGCATCTGAATCGAAACACTACACGCATATCAAAGTTAATATAAAGCGAGTAGGATGAAAAGATCTCTTACAAAACGATAACATTTTCTTTTTGCAGAATATTAAACGGAAATACTTAAATATTTTTCGGCATTACGATTCTTTTAGTAATTGTGTAGCTATAAAGCTCTGTTTCATTTCAATATTCCAAGAACATCTTTTGATATTAACATTTAAAATTTGGTGTTTACTTTTTAATTCATCTTTACTACATTTATATATAGTGTAAACGTAACTTTTAGCTTCATTAAATAATAAGGATGTTAATACTTCATCTCTCCATACGTGTTGAAACGACTGTGTCTATGAGATTAGATAACTTAGATTTAAACCAGAATTGACCTTGTTTCATGTCCTCTTATAGAAGGTCTTAACGGTTCAGAGTGAGCCGAAAGTTAAATACACATTTAAGTGATAGATATTAGGTCCTCATTAGAATTATTGAGGATACGCAGGAAATTATTAAACGCTTTAAACTTTACAAATGATCATGGCAAAATCTCGCCGATTAGAACTATGTATTTCCGGTTTGTCTCATTGGCTGGCGGACCTGTGTTTGGAAAGTAAATTCGTCTCGGCTCGGAGAGGTTTATTTTGGTTTCCCAACTTGTATATTTTTCCGGAAAATTTTCCGCGTTATATTTTTCCGGAAAATTTTCCGCGTTTTATTTTTCCGGAAAATTTACAACCCTAGATTTTTAATTTTAGCTTAAAGCATAGCGTGGCTCCTGTGGATCCACTACAAGTTGACTTTCCTTACGAACTCCAGTTTTGGCTTGGCAAAGCTAGAGGTATTTGTGAGCGGGATTTATGCGTGCATGTATAAATCCCGCCCACTAGCCTTTGCCAAGCCAAACCCGGAGCTCAGGAGGAAAGTCCGCTTGTAGGGGATCCACAGGAGCCGCGCTATGCTGAAACTCTATTGTATATCAACCCATCCATAGGTGGAACCAGCTGGGTTAGAAATTGCATTTTAATTAAAATTTTTCTTGGTTGGAGCAGTAAGGCACTTTACCACTGAATCATGACGGCTTTTCAGAAAAAGCGAGTTTTCTTCCTTTAATTTATCTCTAAAGGGTCGGGAATGAGGGAGGGCCCTATTTATTGGTGGGGTCGGATACTTCTGAATTTTTGTCTTTTGGTCTTTATATTTCTTTTCTTTTTATTTATGTGCTAATTAAGTAGATAGCGATGTGGCTACTATTAAGGCCCAGCCCTTGGGCCTTCTTGTTTTTAAATGTTTTGTGAAGATAATCGATGGTAGCAATGTTGGGCTATCGAAAATTGTTTTCTAACCAAAAATCAAAGAATCCAAATAATATTTTGATATTTCAAGCCTCAACCAAAAAAGAACTGAGTGCTTAATAATAATAAGAAATTAATCATTAAAATTAGATGCGAAGAAAGCTTCAGTTACCGTTCAGTTCGACCATGGTTGCAATCGGACAATATGTTCAAAATGACAGCTAAGGGAAAAGAAACAGTAAATGCGGTTAAATTATTCCACGAGATGTTCCAAGTAAGCACACACTTTAGGTAACTCGGACACATTGTGAAAAAAAAACACCAATTCATTCGCAGACGGAGTTGACGAGAAAGAAGGCGAATATGAAAGAGCCCGACGATAACGTTCGAAATGTTAACTTTATGGATATCATTCTACAAATGCTCGAGAAAAACCCCCACTTGATGAGTGATAAACAATTTCGAGACGAAGCCGTTACTATAATTGGAGGGGTATGAAACAACAAGTGCGCTTTAAATGGAATAAGGTTATGGTTATACCATAGGAATTTCGCAGGGTTTCGACAGCACCTCTGTTGCTACAACAATTACCCTGTATTTGCTCGGTCTTTACCCGGAGATTCAAGAAAAGGTCTACCAAGAGTTGACTTCCGTCTGTGGAACGGACATCGAAAGAGACATCGAATACAACGACCTTAAACACTTGACCTACCTCGAAAATGTCATTAAGGTTGATTTTGATTAAAAGCCTAGACACAAATTAAATTCTAAACATTCTTTATATTTAAGTAAATCAAAACATGTATATGTGCAGGAATCACTAAGGCTGTGTCCTCCAGCTGCAATTATTGGTCGCCAGCTCACTGAAGATTTACAAATAGGTTCGTTTTCTGCTTATTATTGGTAATTACTATGTTGTAAGTATATTTTGGAACTACTAATTTCTTACTTCAGAGACTTTAACAGTGACTGTTGAATATTAAATAAAATAATTTAAAACCTATACTTAATTAAAATGAAGCATCAGCTAGGGTGAATTCCACTTCAAAATCTCTTCCAATATTTTTTCGAAAGTCTAAAATTATGAGCCGTAAATCGACTATCGTTTAGTTTTCGAAAAATATACTCGCCAACCGTCTATGCCTTTAGGGTGTCCTATTGACATCTTAGCTGGGGTGGTCCTCGTGGCCCTGACCTGCCGGACTAGGATGCCATTAGGCACTAATTGGCATTTCCACGAATCTCCCGAAATTTATGACTTGATGACTTAGCGGAGAGATGTGAAGAAACTCTCACCGAATGGTTTTATGACAGGGTTGACTTGTGGATTCTGTTGTTACCAGGAATGTATGGAGGGGCTGGAATGGCTAAGGGGGCTCTCGAATTGTGCCCTTGGTGGTGGAAACATCAGGCGAGTCCTTTTTTTCGAGAAATGTAGCTCCTCCCCCTACGTCTGCTTAGCTGTCTACCGAAGGCGAAAAATGTCATGACTCGTTAAAAAAGGCATGGCAGAAGTGACCTTAGATTTTTAAAGTTAAATGCGCTGATTCGCCGCCGTTCGCCTTCATATTCGATTCTCTCAGCCTAGGCAGATGACCTAGGGTTGAGGGTGGAGAATTATAGGAAACAAGTTTTTTGGCAGCCAATGAATGAATGAAAATAATTTAAGTGGTAAATACGATTTTTACGTCAGGTTATGACATCACTAGCGTAAATTAAACCACGCCAGTTGTTTCCAAGATCATTTCACACCGATTAGGATTTGACCTTAGCCTTTCCAACCCCTCCATACATTCCTGTTGTTACCAATAATAAAATCAGTTCCATTTCTACCCTCAAAACGAAGAGTCACTTTTTATCATCTCCTTCATTCGCGACTTGAAATCGCGCTCGTAGAGAGACTTGTAACGTCAATACATATCCGGGCAACGTTACTGAATATATAATTCTTTTGCAAATTTTAGGGCAGAAAATTCTTAAAAAGGGTGTGGATTGCCTTATTTTGATACAAGGCGTTCATCACGACCCCCGATATTTCCCCAATCCAGAAGTATTCGACCCCGACAGATTCAATCCTGAAAATAGCAAAGGAAGACCCCCATTTTGCTATATCCCATTTGCAGCCGGTCCCCGAAATTGCATCGGTTTGGCAACACATTTCCTTCTTAATGACTTATTTCTAAAAGTTAATTTCATAAATTTTTTTCAGGACAAGCGCTCGCCACGATTGAATTGAAATTATTTTTAGCGAACTTTCTTCGCCATTTCCGAATCACTTCGCAACTACCGAGAGACAAAGTAATTCCTAATATGTTTATTTTCATAAATATTCACGAGATGCCTCTCCAATTCGAGCCCAGAATCCAGACTTATTGATAATATTTATGTATTGTATTTCTTTTGTTCAATTTATTTTTACTAACAAATGATTAAACCTTGAAGAAATAATTAATCACAAATGCACGTTTTTTTGTACAGCCACGTGTTAAAAAGCACAGGTCGTATATAATTAGTACTTGTAATCGTTTGTTTTCACTTAAGCATGATTAAGGGGGTTCCAAATTGAGGAAAAATATGTTCGCTAAAATATTAAATCAGTAATAAATTCAAATATAATTGGTTCGAGGCAACAATTGAAAATGCATTCTGAGTTAATAATAAATAGATTCGACTCGAGCCAGAGTATAAACATCGCGGGTCGAAATGGTGATCGCCCTGTTGGTCTTTCCATCAAACAACAATCATGTTGCTGAAGATATTACTTTTCGCGTTTGAAATGATTCATAAATTTATATCGTCTCTGCTTAAAAGTATTCCATTACCGCGAATTGGGATTCCTCGAGGGGTCGGACGTTTGTCAAAATCCCGTACAGTTCGTTTGAAATCTATTAAAATCTCTCTCGAAAATCTTGAAATCCCGAAATCTAACCCTTAAAATCTAAAAATTCCAAAATCTCACGTCAAAATCTGAAAATCCCAAAATCCCTACCCTAAAATCTGAAAATCCCGAAATCTTCACCTATAATCCCGAAATCTCACATTAAAATCTAGAAATCCCGAAATCCCTACGTAAAATCCCGAAATCTCACCCTAAAATATCAAAATCTGAAAATCCCCACGATTACAATACAAGTTTTGCATCTATTTAATATGGGAAGACACGGGGGTAAAACTCTTCCTTCCATCTCGCTTTTTGGCGCCTGCGCTATATAAGAGTACTCTATTACAAATTAGACTATTTTTGTCGATTTTTCTCCGGTATTCATTACGGTATATTAAAACAAATTTATAGTCTATATTTCAAAATCTCGAAATATCCTTTGAAGACCGGAAGTTAATAGTAAATCTTGATATCCCCTGCAAATACCCAAAATTTCATCAAAAACCCGAAAATCTCCTTGAAATCTGAAAATCTCCTTCAAAATCTGAAAATCTTCTTCAAAATCTGAAAATCTCCTTCAAAATCTGAAAATCTCCTTCAAAATCTAAAAATCTCCTTCAAAATCCCGAAATCTCCTTCAAAATCCCGAAATCTCCTCGAAATCTGGAAATCGCGTTCAAAATCTGAAAATCTCATTGAAAATCCCGAAATCTTAAAATCTTGAACTAGATTTCAAGATTTGTAAAATCTCAGTCAGAATCTCAAAATCTGGGGAAAATCTCAAAATCTGGGGAAAATCTCAAAATCTTGGTCAAAATCTTGAAATCTCAAAATCCCGTACACTAAAATGCCGAACGTCCGACCCCTCGGGATTCCTCCCCAAATTATACGGCTTCAAGTCCGTCTTCCCCTTTGGTCACGTCACATTTCTGAAGTTCTTTCCACCCGTTAAAGGAAAAGTTCAGGGAACCTAACATTAGGCCTCAAATTAACGGCCTCGTTTAGAAGATATCGAAATGATTGATAAAAAAAATTATAATTTCCCTAATTACGATTAAAATCCAATTAATTGACCCAAAAATTGAAGAGAGCAGCCGCGCCATTTTTTAAAGTCACGTGATAAACTCGCACACACGCCGTTATTGGCCAAATGGCTAGCGAATAGGAAAGTTAGATTTCTCTACTGCAGACGACGATATTTATTGATATATTCAAGATTGACTTTCAGCATAGCCCACTAGATCACGCACATCACGACGCAAGCTGCTCGCGCTAAAGAATCCAGTTCAATCGGCCAAAAAGTGCAACTTTTGGATTCTTGGCGGGAAATTCGAAGTCAGCGAAAATTAACATTAAGTTCTATGGGATGAGGAAGGTTTTTTGGCCAGATCCTCTGTCCTATTGATCGAAATGACCTGAAATTTCAATGAGACGTGTGTTTTGACGTGATTTATTAATCTTAAAAGGATTCAAGCCTCTAGAGTGGATAGCTTTTTTAAAAAAAAAAAATTTCATAGCCAAAATGATGGGTTCAGTGCTAAGACTGAATATATCTTCAGATCTACTGGTCCAAATGTCCTGAAATCTTAATGAGAGGTGTGTTACAATCGTTTCTATTATATTAAAAAGGATTCAAGCTTTTAGAGTGGATAATTATTTCAATAAAAATTAGTTTCCAATGCCATAATTGTAAATTAAGAACTTAATGCACTATATCTTTGATCTACTGGCCCAAATGTCCTGAAAATTTAATGAAAAGTGTGTTAAAATAATTTAACTTTCACTCCCTTTCCAAGATTAAACGTATTGCTTAAACATTACGCTAAAAATCTTAGAATTAAACAAAATTATAGGCCCTAAAGCCTAAAACACACCTATTTTGGGGAAGTTCAGAAGAACCCCTGTTTTTCTGCCAAAAGCACTTTATTATGTAAACGCAATTTTAGCTCAAAAATATATTTATTGCAAAAATCACATATTTTACAAAACCAAAAATTAAGCATAGAAAAATCATGATTAAGAAACGAACTGAAAGGGGTTGGTGAAAAGTATCATAATACCAGTTGCAGTTGGTAAAAAACAAAGATTTAGTGGAGAGATAGTTTTAAATTATAATTAATTGTCATAGAGGTCCAAGAAGAAAAAGCTTCCTCGCAGCGATCCTCTTCTTGTTCAATGACATTCTGAAGCTTATTGAGTGGTGCTTGATCTTAGTTTTGAAGCTTTGTTTTAGCATTTGTCAACTTTTCTTATTTTGACGATATACTTTATATTTTAATCGATTAATCTTTTAAATGCCCCGCCCAACAAGTAAGGATAACAATTAAAAATCGCCAAGGGTTTTCGAGACATCTGCCCCTCTGCATGTTTACAAATCATAGAAAATTGGTTCAAGAGGTCTAGGTTTTATAATCTATTAATCCCCAAAAGTCATGTTTTGGACAAGTAGAATGGGGCTGGTTTTTTATCGCGGAAAAAGGTTGTAAGTACTTAATTTACAATTGTGACATGGGATATTAATTTTTTTTAAATATAATCGATTGTAACATACCTCTAATTAAATTTTCGGGACATTTGGGCCATTAGATTCAAAGATATAGTGCATTAAGTACTTAGTTTAAAATTATGACATTGGAACTAAATTTTTATTAAAATAATTATCCACTATTAAAGCTTGAATCCTTTTTAATATAATATAATAGATTGTAACACACCTCTCATTAAAATTTCAGGACATTTGGACCAGTAGATCTGAAGATATATTCAGTCTTAGCACTGAACCCATCATTTTGGCTATGAAAATAATTTTTTTAAAAAAACCTTTCCACTCTAGAAGCTTGAATCCCTTTTAGAATAATAAAACACGTCAAAAGACACGTCCAATTAAAATTTCAGGTCATTTCGATCAATAGGACAGAGGATCTGGCCAAAAATCCTACTTCATCCCATAGAACTTAATGATAATTTTCGTTGACTTCGAATTTCCCGCCAAGAACCCAAAAGTTGCACTATTTGGCCGATTGAACGGGCTTCTATAGCGCGAGCAGCTTACGTCGTGATGCGCGTGATCGAATGGGCTATGCTGAAAGTCAACCTTGAATATATCAATAAATATCGTCGTCTGCAGTAGAGAAACCTAACTTTCCTATTCGCTAGCCATTTGGCCAATAACGGCGTGTGTGCGAGTTTATCACGTGACTTTAAAAAATGGCGCGGCTGATCTATTCAACTTTTGGGTCAATTAATTGGATTTTAATCGTAATTAGGGAAATTATAATTTTTTTATCAATCATTTCGATATCTTCTAAACGAGGCCGTTAATTTAAGGTCTAATGTTAGGTATCCTGAACTTTTCCTTTAAAGACATCAGCACTACAACTAATGAGTTTCACTTATAAAATTCAATCCGTCAAGGTTGGCTAATTGTACAGTTTCGAAAACTATGTATTCAAAAAATTCTTCGTCTCTCCTTAAATTATAACGAACTAATACCAAGAAGGAATTTACTATAAGAAGGCCTAAAAAAAAGCATCCGGTGCGCGCGTGATAGTCGTCAATCCCCCCTCATGGGTGGGGGGAGGCTGGAAACCAAGGCGGGACTTAATATTTTATCTTACTCTATGTTTTCCACCATCTATCTCTTTTACCTCTCGTTAAGCCTTGATTTTGTTTTTTGAAACTCACGAAATCATAAGTATAGTACACTTGATTTGACTTAGAAACAATTATAGAACGAACGATTTTCACGTAGAGACACGTATTCAATATCATTAAGTTAGGTTCAAAACCTTTAACTAACTTGTTAATGGCAATTAAAAACCATTCCCTAACCGTTTCAGCACCGCTGGCAGCCTCCATTTTCTGTTTACTTTGCTCGAGGTTTTTTCTCTCTAATAGTAAGACGTCAATCGCGTCTGTATGACCTATCCTCACGGGATCCAATAGGAAAGCGCAGAGCAATGACGGACATGAAAGGGTGCGATCCTCTAACTCAGCTCCCCAGAAGCGGGGTTACAGGAATGCGCCACCATTCCCAGCTGTCTATACATGGTGTATTTTGCATCCTATGATTGCAATCCCTTTTTTGGGTGTCCGATACTAAAATACTCTTAGGTCCATTCTTTATCTCTACCAAGTCCGGCGAAAGAATAAACAAGAATACTTAAATATTTAAATCGAAAATTTCAGTTACCAAAAATAATAAATTAACAGTTTTCTAGAAAATTCAATAGTAGTTTTATGATTTCTAGAAATTTCAACCAAGATTTCGTAATATTTTCGAATTTCAACTAAAATTCTCGAAGATTTCAAGTCATATTTCCAAAGATTTCAAGATTACAAGTCATATTTCCAAAGATTCCAAGATTTCCAAAGATTTCAACTAAGATTTTCAAAGATTTCAAGATTTCAACTAAGATTTCCAAAAATTTCAAGATTTCAAAAAATTCTATTGCACATAGAAAATCTTTGATGAAGTTCATTTTTTGACTGAAAGAAAAAAGTTAGAGTCTCGCTCGCCAGGTCACTGCCACCACTCTGTTTTCTGTGTTCCACTTCAGCCACCACTTTCGCCATTCCACTTGGGGAAGATTGTGGGACTTGCCCGTACGAAACCTTTTAAGGACTTGCCTATGCTTGAAAATCTGAGATTAGCATTACTTTTATATGATTAATCAGGGTTCTTCCCTTCCGCTTCGGGGCTTGGTAGTGGACATCGGAGAGCTGACAGTGGTGCGGATATAAGCACCGGAGTGAAACGGTCTTACGTAACCCTTTAATTAGCATAGCGATCCTCTAACTAAGCTCCCCAGAAGCGGGGTTACAGGAATGCGCCACCATTCCCAGCTGTCTATACATGGTGTATTTTGCATCCTATGATTGCAATCCCTTTTTTGGGTGTCCGATACTAAAATACTCTTAGGTCCATTCTTTATCTCTACCAAGTCCGGCGAAAGAATAAACAAGAATACTTAAATATTTAAATCGAAAATTTCAGTTACCAAAAATAATAAATTAACAGTTTTCTAGAAAATTCAATAGTAGTTTTATGATTTCTAGAAATTTCAACCAAGATTTCGTAATATTTTCGAATTTCAACTAAAATTCTCGAAGATTTCAAGTCATATTTCCAAAGATTTCAAGATTACAAGTCATATTTCCAAAGATTCCAAGATTTCCAAAGATTTCAACTAAGATTTTCAAAGATTTCAAGATTTCAACTAAGATTTCCAAAAATTTCAAGATTTCAAAAATTCTATTGCACATAGAAAATCTTTGATGAAGTTCATTTTTTGACTGAAAGAAAAAAGTTAGAGTCTCGCTCGCCAGGTCACTGCCACCACTCTGTTTTCTGTGTTCCACTTCAGCCACCACTTTCGCCATTCCACTTGGGGAAGATTGTGGGACTTGCCCGTACGAAACCTTTTAAGGACTTGCCTATGCTTGAAAATCTGAGATTAGCATTACTTTTATATGATTAATCAGGGTTCTTCCCTTCCGCTTCGGGGCTTGGTAGTGGACATCGGAGAGCTGACAGTGGTGCGGATATAAGCACCGGAGTGAAACGGTCTTACGTAACCCTTTAATTAGCATAGCGATCCTCTAACTCAGCTCCCCAGAAGCGGGGTTACAGGAATGCGCCACCATTCCCAGCTGTCTATACATGGTGTATTTTGCATCCTATGATTGCAATCCCTTTTTTGGGCGTCCGATTCTAAAATACTCTTAGGTCCATTCTTTATCTCTACCAAGTTCGGCGGAAGAATAAACAAGAATACTTAAGTATTTATATCGAAATTTTCAGTTACCAAAAATAATAAATTAACAGTTTTCCAAAAAATTCAATAGTAGTTTTATGATTTCTAGAAATTTCAACCAAGGTTTCGTAATATTTCCGAATTTCAACTAAAATTCTCGAAGATATTAAGTCATATTTCCAAAGATTTCAAGATTACAAGTCATATTTCCAAAGATTTCAAGATTTCAACTAAGATTTCCAAAGATTTCAACTATGATTTTCAAAGATTTCAAAATTTCAACTAAGATTTCAAAAAATTCTATTGCACATAGAACATCTTTGATGAAGTTCATTTTTTGACTGAAAGAAAAAAGTTAAGGTCTCGCTCGCCAGGTCACTGCCACCACTCTGTTTTCTGTGTTCTACTTCAGCCACCACTTTCGCCATTCCACTTGAGGATAATTGTGGGATCTCCCGTACGAAACCTTTTAAGGACTTGCCTATGCTTGGAAATCTGAGATTAGCATTACTTTTATATGATTAATCAGGGTTCTTCGCTTCCGCTTCGGGGCTTGGCAGTGGACATCGAAGAGCTGACAGTGGTGCGGATGTAAGCACCGGAGTGAAATGGTCTTACGTAACCCTTTAATTAGCATAGCGTTCCTCTAGCTCAGCTCCCCAGAAGCGGGGTTACAGGAATGCGCCACCATTCCCAGCTGTCTATACATGGTGTATTTTGCATCCTATGATTGCAATCCCTTTTTTGGGCGTCCGATACTAAAATACTCTTAGGTCCATTCTTTATCTCTACCAAGTCCGGCGGAAGAATAAACAAGAATACTTAAGTACTTAAATCGAAATTTTCAGTTACCAAAAATAATAAATTAACAGTTTTCTAAAAAATTCAATAGTAGTTTTATGATTTCTAGAAATTTTTACCAAGATTTCGTAATATTTCCGAATTTCAACTAAAATTCTCGAAGATTTCAAGTCATATTTCCAAAGATTTCAAGATTACAAGTCATATTTCCAAAGATTTCAAGATTACAAGTCATATTTCCAAAGATTTCAAGATTTCAACTAAGATTTCCAAAGATTTCAACTAAGATTTTCAAAGATTTCAAGATTTCAACTAAGATTTCCAAAAATTTCAAGATTTCAAAAAATTCAATGCACATAGAAAATCTTTGATGAAGTTAATTTTTTGACTGAAAGAAAAAAATTAGGGTCTCGCTCGCCAGGTCACTGCCACCACTCTGTTTTTTGTGTTCCTTTTCAGCCACCACTTTCGCCATTCCACTTGGGGAAGATTGGGGGACTTGCCCGTACGAAACCTTTTAAGGACTTGCCTATGCTTGAAAATCTGAGATTAGCATTACTTTTATATGATTAATCAGGGTTCTTCGCTTCCGCTTCGGGGCTTGGTAGTGGACATCGGAGAGTTGACAGTGGTGCGGATATAAGCACCGGAGTGAAATGGTCTTACGTAACCCTTTAATTAGCATAGCGATCCTCTAGCTCAGCTCCCCAGAAGCGGGGTTACAGGAATGCGCCACCATTCCCAGCTGTCTATACATGGTGTATTTTGCATCCTATGATTGCAATCCCTTTTTTGGGCGTCCGATACTAAAATACTCTTAGGTCCATTCTTTATCTCTACCAAGTCCGGCGGAAGAATAAACAAGAATACTTAAGTACTTAAATCGAAATTTTCAGTTACCAAAAATAATAAATTAACAGTTTTCCAAAAAATTCAATAGTAGTTTTATGATTTCTAGAAATTTCAACCAAGGTTTCGTAATATTTCCGAATTTCAACTAAAATTCTCGAAGATATTAAGTCATATTTCCAAAGATTTCAAGATTACAAGTCATATTTCCAAAGATTTCAAGATTTCAACTATGATTTTCAAAGATTTCAAAATTTCAACTAAGATTTCCAAAAATTTCAAGATTTCAAAAAATTCTATTGCACATAGAACATCTTTGATGAAGTTCATTTTTTGACTGAAAGAAAAAAGTTAGGGTCTCGCTCGCCAGGTCACTGCCACCACTCTGTTTTCTGTGTTCTACTTCAGCCACCACTTTCGCCATTCCACTTGAGGATAATTGTGGGATCTCCCGTACGAAACCTTTAAGGACTTGCCTATGCTTGGAAATCTGAGATTAGCATTACTTTTATATGATTAATCAGGGTTCTTCGCTTCCGCTTCGGGGCTTGGCAGTGGACATCGAAGAGCTGACAGTGGTGCGGATGTAAGCACCGGAGTGAAATGGTCTTACGTAACCCTTTAATTAGCATAGCGTTCCTCTAGCTCAGCTCCCCAGAAGCGGGGTTACAGGAATGCGCCACCATTCCCAGCTGTCTATACATGGTGTATTTTGCATCCTATGATTGCAATCCCTTTTTGGGCGTCCGATACTAAAATACTCTTAGGTCCATTCTTTATCTCTACCAAGTCCGGCGGAAGAATAAACAAGAATACTTAAGTACTTAAATCGAAATTTTCAGTTACCAAAAATAATAAATTAACAGTTTCTAAAAAATTCAATAGTAGTTTTATGATTTCTAGAAATTTTTACCAAGATTTCGTAATATTTCCGAATTTCTACTAAAATTCTCGAAGATTTCAAGTCATATTTCCAAAGATTTCAAGATTTCAACTAAGATTTCCAAAGATTTCAACTAAGATTTTCAAAGATTTCAAGATTTCAAAAAATTCAATGCACATAGAAAATCTTTGATGAAGTTAATTTTTTGACTGAAAGAAAAAAATTAGGGTCTCGCTCGCCAGGTCACTGCCACCACTCTGTTTTTGTGTTCCTTTTCAGCCACCACTTTCGCCATTCCACTTGGGGAAGATTGTGGGACTTGCCCGTACGAAACCTTTAAGGACTTGCCTATGCTTGAAAATCTGAGATTAGCATTACTTTTATATGATTAATCAGGGTTCTTCGCTTCCGCTTCGGGGCTTGGTAGTGGAAATCGGAGAGCTGACAGTGGTGCGGATATAAAACCGGAGCGAAATGGTCTTACGTAACCCTTTAATTAGCATAGCGATCCTCTAACTCAGCTCCCCAGAAGCGGGGTTACAGGAATGCGCCACCATTCCCAGCTGTCTATACATGGTGTATTTTGCATCCTATGATTGCAATCCCTTTTTGGGCGTCCGATACTAAAATACTCTTAGGTCCATTCTTTATCTCTACCAAGTCCGGCGGAAGAATAAACAAGAATACTTAAGTACTTAAATCGAATTTTCAGTTACCAAAAATAATAAATTAACAGTTTTCTAAAAATTCAATAGTAGTTTTATGATTTCTAGAAATTTTTACCAAGATTTCGTAATATTTCCGAATTTCAACTAAAATTCTCGAAGATTTCAAGTCATATTTCCAAAGATTTCAAGATTACAAGTCATATTTCCAAAGATTTCAAGATTTCAACTAAGATTTTCAAAGATTTCAAGATTTCAACTAAGATTTCCAAAATTTCAAGATTTCAAAAATTCTATTGCACATAGAAAATCTTTGATGAAGTTAATTTTTTGACTGAAAGAAAAAATTAGGGTCTCGCTCGCCAGGTCACTGCCACCACTCTTTTTTCTGTGTTCCACTTCAGCCACCACTTTCGCCATTTTACTTGGGGAAGATTGAAGGACACCCCCGTACGAAACCTTTTAAGGACTTGCCTATGGTTGAAAATCTGAGATTAGCATTACTTTTATATGATTAATCAGGGTTCTTCCCTTCCGCTTCGGGGCTTGGTAGTGGAAATCGGAGAGCTGACAGTGGTGCGGATATAAACACCATAGTGAAATGGTCTTAAGTACCCTTTAATTAGCAGAGCGATCCTCTAACTCAGCTCCCCAGAAGCGGTGTTACAGGAAT
>JAEQBA010000209.1:793991-814593 GCA_019434445.1 Phalangium opilio | reverse complement strand
TCGGGCCAGTTTTTGACAACTTTCTTGGTGGGCACCGATTGGTATTTGTTGGGTTACGATGGAGTAAATGACGAGCAAAAGTGACAGAATGAATAAGGTTAACCCCGTTAAAATCAGCACCTAATTCAGCCGATAATGGAAATTAATGAAAAGGGGGTTGAGGTTGTGGGTTGTAATTGAGCAACATTTACTGGAGTGTCCATATTTAAGAAGGACAAGGAAGTGAACAAGACTCTCTTCGGGGCGCCGGACACGATAATCGTCCTGGCCGTTTCGTACACTGGAGACGGAGTGAAATATTCCTGTCGGCCATAGAGTAATGAAAGTGGTACGGGAAGCAGAATAAAAGTAGCATTCTAAAGCAAGATTAAGGATTATCAGAATTTTTTTCATAATTAGACATAAATTTTGGTCTCGTTTCTCTTTCACTTACGCTGAAAGCATCAGACGTAGTAACAAATTTGGTCACGTCATCAAAATCCATTTTATTCCCTTGAATCCCTTCGTAAATTACTCTAAACACCACCGACAAAATCGTATAACATATAACATAATATTATTAAATGCATTTGGTTTAATGTGAAAACTTCACCCTTTTACACGATTCTAATTTCAAGGAATACGAAAAATACTTTATGTTAAGGGATCTTTTCAAATAATCCGCCATGGCATTGTATTTTAACACTTGGCTCTCCATCACCCACGACTCCTGACAAGAAATATTTAAAAGTTGAATTACCATAAGGAAATAACTCTGAAATACACGCCACTTAACCGTGGTAAACTCACCTCCAGTGTCGTCACGTTTACAGGAGTCTCTTGGGCGTACCTTCAATTTTAATTCAACTTCAAATCGACAATTACATTTACGATTTGAAAATGTAAATTATACCTGTATTTAAAATATCGATTATTTCCCAGAAATTCCATTTCGTTCAGCGCCATTTTAGGCTCCACTTAAACCGCAGCTTGTACAATCCGAAAGAAGAAGACGAAATGTACATTAATCCTTTAAAACGTCAAGTGTCTCAAATAGAATAGAATATTAAGAAAATTTAGTACTCTCCTTTGAGTACCATTTTGGCCTGGGGTATTTCAATTCTGGTGCGGTACAGAGTTTGTATATGATTCCAATTAAAGTTCTTTACAGAAAGGGTACGGAATGAAATAAAGTTATAGTCACAAGATTTACAATAAATTTCGAGGTATTAACGTACGAAAGACTAAATTCTTCTGAATACTTTGTTTTTCATTTGATGCCTTGCCCCCAAAAGGTCTGGTCAATATTGTTAGCAGTGTTGTGGATAATAACTGTAACCTACCACAACGTTAGAAGAAGTAGAATTTAAAATAGGAAAGAACGGGTTTTTTTATGGGAATAATTGCACCTTCTAAGGTTGGAAACAAGCAAGCGCTTGGGAGTTGAATGTAATGGTAGAGCGTGGGAATTACTGGCACATGGCAGTAATACATATGCGTGTCTGAGCGTTATGTATTGATTTGGAAAAAATAATTGGGAGACAGGTTTTAAGTATTGCATTTTAGACTTTGGTACATTTTAATTTCCAAGATCTTGAATAATTTAGTAACATTTAAGATTTGAAAATGCAAATTTTGTTTGTATCTATTGTTAACAATTAAGTATTTCAAATTTAGTTCGTGACATTTTCCAAGTTGCAAGCGGTAATTTCAACCGCAATTTTGCTGTACGAGTCAAACTGGTCTGTTAAGTTTTTTGATGAAACGAAAACCATAACTATTATATCTTTGACAATTTTAAGTTCAAAATAGAATGCAAATGTTTGACATCATAAGTGCATTACTACACCCCATAAGTTAGGGTGGATTATAAGTTTTGTTAGAAGTGTTTTACAATTTGATCCTGCTATGTACATTTTGTGTTTTCGCAAAATTTGTCTTCTTGTGTTGACGTATTTGATTTGCATCTTTTAAGTTAATCGGTAGAGGATTATTTCGGTGATGACGGCGGGTACTGTTGCTGTCAGCAGAATGAAGAGCAAGTAGAAAGGAACGCCGACGCTACTCAAGTCCAAATCAGTCGCGCTTTTCAGCGGTCTCTTCCACCTGACCTGTTCAATGTAGTGAAGCTTCTCAAGATTCAGATAATTCAATGCTTGCGTTTCGAACATCGGTTCCAGGCTGTAATAAAAACAGTCGTCAAGTGTTTTAATCGGTTTACTGTAATAAATTAGTACCGACAGCAGTTGGAGGTTTAGTAGTTCAGTCTAAATAGGAAGATGGAAGTCGTGCAAAATTAACCACCGAGTTGTCGTTCCCGAACTAACTAATATTACATTTGGAAAAACACCACGAATACTTGAGACGCGTTTGAAAATTCACCGGAAGTAAACGTGGAAACTGTCGTCGGAACTAAATTATGAAAAAAAAAGCGAAAAAGCAACATTACATAGCCTTCAGTTGGGGCTTCACCGTATAGTTCTATAATGGCAGTTCTCCACCTTTAACCGCATTAAACACAAGGGGTAAAATATGTCTGATGCCATATCCTTATTGAATCTCTGAATCGCACGTAGGCTTAGCAACTATGCATTGAAGTTTTTTGTCTGGAGGAATTCGCCCCGTCATTAGAGTAGTGACAGGTTCCTTACCTTCTGCGCTTTATAACGTATAGGGAGTTATTATAGAGTGCCATATCCATGTTTTTGCACGTACCAAGAAAAGTTTATTTCCAGGGCTTCCTTGTCTGATGGATTTCTATATTTTTTTCTGTCTCGTACAATTTCCTTGGTAAAACGAAGCTTTTAGGGCATAGACATTTTTCCTAAGAAAAATTCATATATCCAAGGATAAGCCCGTATTACAGGATCGTTTTAGAAATGGTTAGGGGTATAAATAGATGATTCCTCCAAAGGCCCATTCAGACCATAGTCTAAAATAAAATGTTACGTTCTCGTTGGTGAAGTACGTCGGTTTTCTCGCTTAATTAGACACACGTGTCAACGACTACGTATTTAAAGATTCGTGCACGGGTTTAGTTTGAATACTAGTTTTCAGTTTCGTCTTGCAGTGATTGTTGAGATGGCGCCACCTCGTTACCTTCTTCTCTTAATCCATAGCTCACTCGATCGCGCCTTACTGACGCGTCGTCGAGTTAGCTACGCTTTAGCAGACGATATGTATGAAAAGTTTAAGGATTCTTGGCGTCCGGTATTTGAAATTCATTTTGGATGAGCAACTATTTTAGTGGCCGGGAGTGTGGCGCACTCCTGTAAGCCAAGCTTCTGGGCGGCAAAGTTTGAGGGAATACGACACATGTTGGCGATCCTACCCTATAGGTGCCGGCTGTCCCGTGTCCGCCGGAGGTGACTTACTCCAATTCCACCTTCCGTCACCTGCCAAGTAAACCTCAATCCTTCCCTGCTTCTACACATACGACCTAGCGGCCCCCGTCAGTGCTGGGCCGCGTAGGGTCTCCCGCTCAATTCTTCCTGGTGCTAAAGGCCTAACGGCTAAGCACTAGTGTTAGTAGGTGGTAAAAAAAAAATATTTTAGTAATAAAAAGTCGCTTGGTTGTAAAAATCACAATTATCACACCATATACGCGACTCCGTTTTTACGTCGTCTGCTCTGGCGTCTGTCTGAACGGGGAAATAAACATACCGACGAAATCACCGAAACGAAATATTTTACTCAGAATGGGCATTAACGAGGTGGTTCATTAAATCACTAATTAGGGTTATTTTTATCAAATGAAAATAAAAATTATATTTATTGTGAGTTAATGCAGCCTCGAAAGTGACCTATCCCTCGACGATGTCTAGCTTCTCTCGGGTTCATCCTTTTCCTGACCATTCTTAGCCGGGGTCAATACCTTTTCAGATTTTTATGGTTAGCTCTTAAGGAAACGTAATAAAGGCTCTAATTACTTAAAACAACAATTACTATTAATTAAAGTAGAAGCATTATCGCTTCCTGATTAAGAACATTCTTATTCTTTCTCTATTATCCAAGCTTAATTGATGTTTTTACATAAAGGGAGGGTGAAAAGGAAAATCAAATTATTTTTTATGGATTCTTCTACTAATTATAAGACCAATCTGCATAGGGAAACATCCAGGAAATACCTACCTCTTAATGATTTAAAATTCAAATTAGTTAAAATTGATTTATTTATAGGTAAATTGAAATTTGTACCTCCGACCAATCGCAGAACGCTCTGCCTTCTTGGTAACAAAATTCCTTTAGCACGCGAGATTTGATAAAAATTGCACGCGATGTGCGCACAATAATGGCGCGCAAGATATTGAGTGTGCCACGCAGTGGCGTAGCCAGAGGGGGGAGGGGTGGTCCGCCCCGGGCATCACGGCGAAAGGGGAATCATTCTACCGTTTTCTACGGTCCGTAAAATGATGCCCCCTTCGCCGTGATGCCCTAAACTGCGGAAACCATTTCTGTTTTTCACGCGACAATTTTTGTCTTGACTTTATATAACAAGACGACACAAGGGCTGGGCTCGTAATAGTTGCCACATCGTTACGTACTTAACAGGCGTTAAAAAAATTTGAGGGAATAACGCTACCTTTAACTGTTCTAAAATTATTACTTTTTTTCTTCTGTAATAATTATACTAGTGTTACACGAACGGAAAACGTGAGTGAGTATCCCCACGATGCGCCTCCTTTAACAGTGGTAAAACGAAATGCCCATTAAAAGAAGTACTGAAGATCAGAGTGAATAGCCCCTCGATGCCATAGCAAGAAATTAAAACCCTTAATCTTTACTTCAATAAATTTAGTTACGTTAAAATTGTATTATCTGGGCCTCCAGGCTTGTACTTTCTTTTCAAATTCTTCTCGATTTGTGGAGAAATACACGTAACTTCCAATAATAAACACCACCAGAGGAGAGGGATGAACGCGTGTTCAAAACACTTTCTGTCAAACGGGTGAACGGAATTTTAAAGGGATTATTAAACCGTCCATTTAAATTAATGCAATACCATAATCCTCTCTCTCGCTTGAAATATATCGAGCAAACGTAAAACGCAATTCACGATGCTTAAACTTACTACTATAATTGGTAATATCCTATTGGATAGAATCCCGTTGGATCGAATTCAAATTTCTAAAATTGTAGCCAAATTTAAAACAATTTATAGCCCAAAGAGCGATTTTCTACTGAATGGGAATATTTAAATGGAAGAGCTTTCGACTGAATGGGATGGGTTTACACATATAAAATCATAGCGTTTTCCTTGAGTTGCCGGGCTCCAGTAGCGCAATGGATAAAGTGATTTGGATGATCGAAGAAGTTAAGCAGCATCGAGCGCCGTCAGTACTTGGGAGGGAGATCTCTTAATGGTAAGGTTAGATTACGTTAGGTATGGTTAGGTTAGGGTTAGACAATTTCCAAAAATGGAAGTTATTTTCTGAAATTTATTGAAGAATGTTATTGGTGAACACATATTATTTGCTGCAGTATCAAGAAGTTTAATAAGAAAATCAATTTTATTTTTAGGTTAGGTTAGGTTAGGTTTGGTCAGGTTAGGTTAGGTTAGTTTAGGTTAGGTTTGGTTAGGTTTGGTTAGGTTAGGTTTGGTTAGGTTTGGTTAGGTTAGGTTTGGTTAGGTTTGGTCAGGTTAGGTTAGGTTAGGTTAGGTTAGGTTAGGTTTGGTTAGGTTTGGTTAGGTTAGGTTAGGTTAGGTTAGGTTAGGTTAGGTTTGGTTAGGTTTGGTTAGGTTTGGTTAGGTTAGGTTAGGTTAGGTTTGGTTTGGTTTGGTTAGGTTAGGTTTGGTTAGGTTAGGTTTGGTTAGGTTAGGTTAGGTTTGGTTAGGTTTGGTTTGGTTTGGTTAGGTTTGGTTAGGTTTGGTTAGGTTAGGTTTGGTTAGGTTAGGTTAGGTTAGGTTTGGTTAGGTTTGGTTAGGTTTGGTTAGGTTTGGTTAGGTTAGGTTAGGTTAGTAATATTTTATAAATATTTAACAATGTTACGCCTTTTCCAAAATATTGAAATTTAGCTTCATTGACTTCTCAAATAATATGCCTTTTCCAAAACATTACTGTTATGTTAGGTTAGGTTTGGTTTGGTTTGGTTAGGTTAGGTTAGGTTAGTAATATTTTATAATTCATTTAACAATGTTACGCCTTTTCCAAAATATTGATGTTTAGCTTCATTGACTTCTCAAATAATATGCCTTTTCCAAAACATTACTTCTATGTTAGGTTAGGTTTGGTTAAATTAGGTTAGTAATAATTTATAAATCATTTAACAATGTTACGCCTTTTCCAAAATATTGAAATTTAGCTTCATTGACTTCTCCAAAAATATGCCTTTTCCAAAACATTACTGTTATATTAGGTTACGTTTGGTTTAGTATTTTCTGCAATAACAAGAAGTTTAATAGGAAAATCAATAGAAAAATAGGATTGAAAGGAAAATTCATGATTGGAAAACCGCCCAAATTGCGGTATTCGGTCTAATGGGATTCGGTCGAACGAGACATTCGATCCAATGGGATTCGACCCAATGGTAGACAATCCTATAATTTCCTTCCTTTTAAATTACACGAATGAAAAATATCACCTCAACCCAATTCTCTCCCATTCACTCTCCCTACAACAACGAACGAAACATTTTATACTGCCTAAGGCAGTTCTCTTTCACGACGCCAAAGCCGCCAACAAAAGGCCGGGTCAAACTAAGACCCACATCGTAGATGTTCATCATACGATGTGGCTAGAAATGGTATTATCAAGAGTGGATTTAAGAATAGGACAAAAGATATTTTGTCCGGGACAAATTTTCCCCGTCCTAGCATACTTGGTTGAGAAGAATCGTCTGCTGATATATATACGCGCCCTGCTAACCGCTAATATTAGCAGGCGAATCTTCTCAATCAAGTATGCGAGGATGGTACCAGAGGCTAAAGCTATCGCCCTATGTTCTTATTAGCTTAAATCCTTTCTTGGTATTACCATTCTCAAGCCAAAAATGCACGCTTCATGTGTGATAGAGCTGGTACAATTTCCTAGAACGTATGACAGACGAACTGTCAGAACTGTACTGATTCACCGAACGCACGCGAGATGCGTGCCGTGTTTCGCCATGCAGTCCCCTTTCGCGGTGTAGCTGGCGTGTTGCCAATGTTAGAAAGTGGACTTTCCCACTTACATTTGAAAAATTTCCAACATTTCCCACACCCCCCTTTTAGGCCCGCCCCAGCTAAAATATGGAAGAAAAGTTTCAGTCATATTTATCTGGACTATTTAATATGGAATATCACTCCGCATGGCTTAGACAATATGCACAAATGAATGCGCCAAAACGCTATAAAGCTTTATAATTCTCAAAATATGCTTCTTTTTTTTTCATTGCCAAACAGAGAGTAACCGTATTTATTTCAAAATTTCGCTTGAAATTATTTAACCGAGCAAAATTTTCGAAAATGCACTAATTTTAACTGCACAGTCTGCACTATTAACCCTTTAACAGGAAAATTCCCACATTTGACCGATTTTGGAATAGAATTACCTTTTTCCCACAGAGCCTAAAACCATACCAAAATTTCCCACGATGAGGGATATTTCCCACACATTTGCAACAATAGCTGCGGCCGCGGCGCTGCGAAATCGTACCCCACCCCGCGGCAGGAACTTTCGAGAAAACAAAATTTGTGTCATTCATTCACCGTTTTCATCGACTATCAAGGGGTTATGGATTGGGGGGGGGCATCATCAGACGCAACCGCCCTGGGGCCTGGGCATCTAAAACCCTGGCTACGCCACTGGTGCCACGTGAATTTTGTTAACAAGAAGGCAGGGCGTTACGTGATTGGTCGGAGGTGCTAATTTCAAATTATCTATAATGAAATCTAATTTAACTAATTTGAATTTTAAAATCCTTCGGAGCTGAATAATAATTTCCTGGATGTTTCACTATGCAGATTGGTCTTATAATTAGTAGAAGAATCAATTAAAAAAATCACTTGATTTTCCTATTCACCCTCCCTTTAAGGACAGCCTTGATTATTGATTACGGTATTATAATAACGGAAGCCTTGGAAAGTATGGTCAAAGACATCTTGAATAAAGTAACTTTTTATAAAACTTGGAAAAGAAAAATAATATATGAACAAGATGGCCTAAGGGTTTGTTAATCCATTTTACTAATCACATCTCAGTTATTGCAATTGATTTACTTTTTACTTAACACTATTACCAAAGACAAATAGGAAAGAAACAAAAACAGAAAGTGAGCTAGACACTGGGGAGGCTAATGAAAGCCTTAAGTAGTAGTGTATTCCCAATACGGTTTACGACCTATATACCAATCAAGTCTGGAATCCTTTATCTCTTAGCTTCATTGGTCGACCAATCAGTGACTGCTCTACTTTAATATTACCTTTATCTTTTGTTAATTTATCTCCGCAGAAAATATTCAACTCTATTTCAAGTTTCATTTGAATTTTGAAGCGTAATTGATCTGAAAATCCGTTAGATGTATTTAAATGGCTTCTTGGAAATTATCCTAAATTAGGCTTCGTAGTGTAACACCTACTGGTGGTGGGAAAATGTAACATTTTCCATTTGCCCATGCGTACTCGCGTATGTCTAGTATTCATACGCCTTTTTGCTCCTTGTATACTGCAGGTGGCAGTAAATATGTTTTCGTTTATAACTGAGAGCCAATGATCGCCTACGATCTTCTTACTGCACTTCTTGCTCTCTTTCTGTTATTTCTATTGAACTATGGCACTTCTACTACTATTACTACTATGACAATTACTACAACATACGTCTAGGTTGAAATTAATAATCTCATCTTTGCAAATATAATGGAGCTAAAAATATGTATCTTTATTAAAATGATCTAAAAAAGATGCAATATCGTTGCTTTAGATTATGATTCAAGTTCAATATCCTCGAACTTGAAACCTGGACCTTAACGTCCTTAGAACAACAAACTACAGTTTTTTGTTATGTTGTTTTTTATTCGCTTTTTCTTATTACGTTTTTAAAGTTCAGTAAACAAATACTCGCAGCCTTCATCATCGTTGACAGAAACTTTCCAGAAGTTATGACTTGGAAGGAAGAACCTTAATTAATTTTCTACTCGAATTTTCTTTCAACAAATTAGAATGACATAGAAAAGGTTTTATTTTAAATAATTATTTAATTATTTATTTTTGTTTCTTAAATAAATATTTAATGTAATTCGAAATTAACATGTAAAAATCAGCTAAAAATACTTTGGGATAAGTTCATAAGATATGTTCCTTCAATAAGTTTGTCACTGGTAACTTAGAAACTGGAGCTTGTCATGAAGTGAATGAGGTAGGTCATAGATTCAGGGTAAAGCGAAGACGCCTGGTGAGACGCTGTCAAAGGCTTAGTAAGGCAGACTAAATAGGACTAGATGGAAGTCCTGCAAAATTAACCACCGAATGTAGGACTTCAATTCTCGCTTCCGTCGTTCTCCCTCGAGCCCAGTGCTTTCTCTTTACGAACCTTGAGCCAGCACGAGCTGTAAGTCTCTCAGTAGCATTACGAAGTATAGGTAGTGTCATACTTATGGGAATATATCTTATAAACTTATTATATTCCCTATAGGGGACAAGTAGAGTGATTTCTTCATTTTAATACCTTCTTAACTCACTTATATCATAACTTCTAAACTGTGACCCTTTGGATAAAATCAGTGTTAGTGACATTTTCGACTCAAAATTGATTTACCGACCTAATGTACTCAGGTCCTATAATTACCCTCCCTTTTTGGAGTGTCACACTTATTATTGTTATGTTACTTATACGTTTAAACCCAAAAGATAATCATTTTTCTCGGAAAAAATGTTTTTAAAGAGAAAATTAATCCGATTAGCTTCATCTGCTTGAAACGATTTTTTTTATTTCTTTTTTCCGATGGTGACATTTACGTGTGTGCACCTGTTATGTCAAGGTAGCCACGTTCAACCTTTGCACGTGAATCGATTTCACGTGGAATAGAAACAACTACAACGTCAAAATCGAAACGAAATAAAACAAATAAAAATATAATAATGATAAAATGGCGGCAAGAATTGTGAGAAAAATTGTTTTTTATTGGTAAGGAGACAACCGCGCAAAAGTATATTAATTCAAAGCTATCAAATCGTTTCCATAAGCGCTGTAATTCAGAGTTGCGCGTTTAAATATTTTAGTTCAATTAAATACTTGTACTGAAAGAGTTAAACAGTTTACAATTTTGGGATATGAAACAGAATATGAATTTGAAAGTCTTTGAAGTGGAAATAACGATGGGCGACCTACGGAATGCACTGAAATTCTCCCAGTGTACCTTGCGCACGCCCCTACCCTTTGGGAGGCGATTGTTATTTGTTAAGTGCTGCCTCGTAGCGTCATTGTATTTTGTATGAGAACTAGCTTCTATTTATAAGACACAGGGGGCGTCCTTTAACATTCCTAACGAGGCAATGTTACAGGTATGGGGATTACTAGTCCATCCCTCTCTCTCCTTCAAGGTTTTATGTTTTGTCTTCACCCAAGGATAGCCCATGTTTTTCCCCAAATACTTTCGACATAACTTTCAGCTCTTGGACATCCAGCAAAAAGCACTTGTCTTTAGTTAAAAACATGGATAGATTTAGTTTTAGAAGTAGGAATGGAGAACGGTTAGTATTTACTTCAGTTATTCCGACTCATAGCCCAGTATAGAGCCCCTCCCTCCAACACGTAACGAAAAGTTTAAATTATCTTATTGGCTTACTATCTTACGGGGCACTTGTCTGGTGGACAAGGGTCCGGCTTAAGACGGTGCAGGCTGCCCTGCGCAAGCTTCAAAGGCTTGCCTGCATTGGTGTTACGGGGGCCATGAGATCGACCCCAACTGCTTCCCTGGAGGTGCTCCTCGACATGCTTCCTCTTCATCTCTTCATTGAGGAGGAGGCTGTCATGGGAGCCTACAGGCTCAACATTAGTGGCTGTTGGGTTCCAAGACTTTGGGATTACAGCCATACGAAGCTCTTTCGGGAGTACGCCGCACTTGAGCCGTCGCTTACGATGTGCTCTGACAAAACCGTCACCAGTTTTGATTTCACTAAGCCATTCAGTATCCACTTCCCCAGTCGGGCAGAGTGGACTAACCTGCTGCCTCTTGGCACTGGGGGTGAAACCATTTGGTTCACCGATGGCTCCAAGACTGATTCCGGCGCTGGCGCCGGCTATTACTGTCAAACCACAAGGGTCGGCTTTTCTGCTTGCCTGGGCACCTTCGCTAGTGTGTTCCAGGCTGAAATTGCCGCGATCTGTTATTGCGCAGATTACTGTATTAACAAAGGGTATACCGGACGGACTGTGAGAATTTATTCTGACAGTCAGGCTGCCCTGAACGCTCTGAACCAGTGTCAGATTTCTTCTCAACTGGTGCGTAGCTGCCTCGACCTGCTAGCGCGACTGGCATCCTGCAACAGGGTTCTGCTGTACTGGGTGCCAGGGCATAGCGGATATTATGGCAATGAGCAAGCCGATAGATTTGCGAAAAGGGGTGCGGAGGCCAAGCTCTTGGGGCCGGAGCCGGCCGTCCCCATCCCCTACAGGCACGTCAAACGGTGTCTGCATGACAGGTTGACTGTCATACAAAATCAGCTCTGGCACAGCATGGAGGGCCAGAGACAGACAAAGTTGTTTGTCGATGGTCCCTGCAGGTCTCGTGCTAGGGACCTAATTTCGCTCGGCAGATGGGATATTAGGCTGGCCACCGGTCTTTTGACCGGGCATTGCCGGCTTAATAGGCACCTCCATCTGATGGGTTTTGCCGACGACCCTCTCTGTAGGTCGTGTCAGGAGATGGAAGAAACATCCGCCCACGTACTTTGCGAGTGCGACTACTTCGCCTCGCTTAGATTAGAATATTTTGATTCACACACCCTGGAACCCTCGAGGGTCTCCTCTCTCACGGTGGAGCGAATTCTTAGCTACGCTGCAGCTACAGGCCTATTCAAGGCCTGATTACGAGGATGCACAATATGCCTTTGGCATCGGTGCTAGGGCGCGTACCCTCCTCATCAACAATAATAATAATAATCTTATTGGCTTGGCTCGCTTAAACTACGTTTTTGATGACGTTGCAGACGGGGACGGCGAAAAATACGTAATTCCTTTTTACCTCAGACCCATATTGTCCTACGGGGCACTTGTCTGGTGGAAAAGGGTCCGGCTTAAAACGGTGCAGGCTGCCCTGCGCAAGCTTCAAAGTCTTGCCTGCATCGGTGTTACGGGGGCCATGAGATCAACCCCAACTGCTTCCCTGGAGGTGCTCCTTGACATGCTGCCTCTTCATCTTTTTATTGAGGAGGAGGCTGTCATGGGGGCCTACAGGCTCCACATTAATGGCTGTTGGGTCCCAAGACTCTGGGATTACAGTCATACGAAGCTCTTCCGGGAGTACGCAGCACTCGAGCCGTCGCTTACGATGTGCTCTGACAAAACTGTTACCAGTTTTGACTTCACTAAGCCATTCAGCATCCACTTTCCCAGTCGGGCCGAGTGGACTAACCTGCTGCCTCTTGGCACTGGAGGTGAAACTATTTGGTTCACCGATGGTTCCAAGACTGACTCCGGCGCTGGCGCCGGCTATTACTGCCAAACCACAAGGGTCGGTTTTTCTGCTTGCCTGGGCACCTTTGCTAGTGTGTTCCAGGCGGAAATTGCCGCGATCTGTTATTGTGCAGATTACTGTATTAACAAAGGGTATACCGGACGGACTGTGAGAATTTACTCTGACAGTCAGGCCGCCTTGAATGCGCTGAACCAGTGTGAGATTACCTCTCAACTGGTGCGCAGCTGCCTTGATCTGCTAGCGCGACTGGCGTCCTGCAACAGGGTTCTGTTGTACTGGGTGCCAGGGCATAGCGGATATTATGGCAATGAGCAAGCCGATAGTTTTGCGAAAAGGGGCGCGGAGGCCAAGCTCTTGGGGCCGGAGCCGGCCGTCCCCATCCCCTGCGGGCACATCAAACGGAGTCTGCATGACAGGTTGACTGTCATACAAAACCAGCTCTGGCATAACATGGAGGGCCAGAGACAGACAAAACAGTTAGTCAATGGTCCTTGCAGGTCTCGCGCTAGAGACCTAATTTCGCTCAGCAGATGGGATATTAGGCTGGCCACCGGTCTTCTAACCGGACACTGCCGGCTTAATAGACACCTCCATCTGATGGGTTTTGCTGACGACCCTCTCTGCAGGTCGTGCCGGGAGCAGGATGAAACTTCCGCTCACGTACTTTGCGAGTGCGACTGCTTCGCCTCGCTTAGACTAGAACATTTTGATTCACACACTGTGGAGCCCTCAAGGGTCTCCTCTATTACGATGGAGCGAATTCTTCGCTACGCTGCAGCTACGGGCCTATTCAAGGCCTGAATATGAGGATGCACAATATGCCTTTGGCATCGGTGCTAGGGCGCGTACCCTCCTCAACAACAATAATAATAATAATACCTCTATGACCCCGCCTCTTCTTTCATACCCCCTCCGTCCCGTGGAAGGGGGTCCGGGACTTTGACGCGCGCCCAGATATTACTCTGTTCTCCATTCCTACTTCTAAAATTAAATATATCCCTGTTCAAAATTAGATTATTGAAGCCTTTGAGTGAATCTACTTCATGCACGGCATAAAACTGTTCCTAGCTCTTTTTCTCGAACATTATCTAGCCGCGTTATTTACCGTTCCACCCGTTAACGTTACGATATTGTTGTATAAGGTCAGAAAATGGGTTTTTTCGGTGATTGAGTTAGTGAAACACGCGAATTGGCCATTATTACAACATGCCACGCACGCTTTTTCTCTCTTCTATTTATTCTCGTATTTGTTACGTCGATTCGTACACCCACCAACCTTTGTTGAACCGGTAATAACCGACTCTAGTCTTTAAAAGCGATAGCACGAGAGTCCCTAAGCTTGGATCTGGCTGGATACCTTACAAGGATTATGACAATGTTACTGTAATATCTCGAATTGACGACGAATAAAATGCCTTGAGAATTAACCATTTTAAATCGCTTAAGATTCATAAAATAGACCAAATGTTCCATTAAAGCAAAGGGTTGCCCCTTAAAGCTAACCTTTCGACTACACAGTGGCCAAACTGGTAAAGGCTAGTTTGGCCAAAGGCAGAAACCAATCGGACCTAATGCATTAAGTCTGCTAGGCATGGCTTGAGAACCATTTTAAATCTATTTAAATTCATGAAATAGACCAAATGTTCCATTAAAGCAAAGGGTTGCCCTGTTGGTGCCCCTTAAAGCTAACCTTTCTACTACACAGTGCCCAAGCTTGATGGTAAAGGCTATTTTAGCCAAAGGCAGGAACCATTCGGACCAATGAATTAGGTCTGCTTGGTTCCTAAAACTAATTTTTGATTTATAAACCATCGTAGTAACCAATTATTAAGTTCCGCAACATCACGTGACGCTAACAGCGTTTGCTAATTGGTTTGAAAGTTTATAGTTGGCATATCACTCCATCCCATTTGCCAATACTTTTATTCAGGGGTCAAGCATCTCCAACACGTGATCTATCTCCTGAAACGTGGAGAGAACGATTTTTGGATTTATAAACCGTCTTCTTAGTAACCAATTAGCAAGTTTCCTAGCACCATGTGACGGTTGATAATTGGTTTGATAGACTATAGGCCTATAGTTGGCGTATCACTCCATCTCATTTGCGAATACTTTTATTTAGGGGTCAAGCATCTCAGGCACGTTGAGAGACCATTATTTGTGAGTTTACTCTACCCGACTCTTTACACGCGACTGGATAACAGATATTTGTTCACCTTTATGTATATACTTCTATGTTGTTTACTTTCATTCAAACGTAATCTCGTTTGCTGGATGTCATAAATCGGTTTTTTATGTTAGCATGAATATATAACAGTTAATAGGAATGCTAATTTCTACGCTGGTTTTGTGGGCCGGACTTAAGAACTTACCATCCGTTACGCCTACTCATAATTCTGATGGCGTCTTTATAAGGAACGTGAGGTGAGGCGCATGCGCAGAGAGATAGTTTATTCGCCAGGTAATACTCTTCCTACAAAATCAGCCTAGATACGTTGAGTGAAAATGGCAGGTACATTATCATTCCCATTAAGTGTATGTATTCCTAATGTTAGACATATTTGCTTAGCTTTTACGCCCATGACGTTAGTCTCAACAATGGACGTGGTCACTCACGTGGCGTTCTGCACGAGATATTCTAGGATCTAGGATACCATTGTTAACTGGGATTAGGAAATAGTGTTACGACAAAGGGTCGAGCGGGGTCAAGGGTCAAGAAGACTAGGTTTCGAATGTATGTTTAACCCTTGGCTAGATAATCTTTAAGGTTAGGTTGAGATCCAAACGTTATATGCTCGGTTTCGAGCGCGGTCAAGGGTCAATACTAGGTTTCGCATGTGTGTTTAACCCTATAGGCTAGTTAACTTTCAAGGTTAGATCAATGAGATCCAAACGTTATATGCTCGGTTTTCACGTATACTGGATCCTTTATCGATGAAGATTGGACTTTATAACCGAGTCAATTTTGCCTTTTTTGGGATCATATCATGGGATCGACGCAAGAAGACTTGTTTTGAATGAATCACAACATCCTGAGTTGTCTCTGTCTGTGGTTGTTAATATCCGTTTTCGGTTTTTTTTAAAAAAAATAAGCCTTTAAGTAGCTTGCTATGCTTAAAATTTTAAATTTAAAACGGGTCTTTCTATTGACTTTCAAGGAAAAACCAAGCGACACAACAGCTATGTTATAGATAGAACATAATATTGATGATTTTGTGTCGAAAAATTTGAGGGTGTTATATGATATTTTTTCCAAGGAAATATGAAATTAACAATTTATATTTTTAAAAAAATATTATTAGATTAACTTATAGAATCGTTATCTGCAGGGTGACCACTCTTCCTATATTTCCTATTTTTTCCTATATTTTTAAGTCCTTCCTATTTTTTCCTATATTTTTAAGTCCTTCCTATTTTCTCCTATAATTTTATGATAATTCCTATATTCTCCTATAATTGGAAAATTCTAATGCATACGACGAGACTATCGGCGTTTCACCGTGTTTGAAATATCGCGGAGTGGCCAATCCTTCCGTAACTGCTATAGCGACGCCTGGGGAACTGGAGAATAACTTCATAAATTTTTTTTTTGAGGCACTGTCCACAGACGCTATGCGAAGCTTCAAAACTGTCTCTGTATTCTGAGGGAAATAATGGTGGTGTAGGACATCAATGTCATCATCGATGACATTGATGTCCTACACCACCATCAATGTCATCGATGATGTTTTTGATGCCGGTTACTGAACGCGGCCATTGTCTACTCAAATGCTTTTGAAAAGTGGTCATGAGGAAAATGTTAGCGCTCAATCGAAACTAGACTCTATTAATAGGCAGCTACTCAAAATTGAAAACAAAAAACACCATATGCTCCTAAATTTAACCAGCCCTAAAGGTTTTGAACCAGCTCCTAATAAAACCAAAAAGAAATAGTTGTGATAGTAACAGTTTGTGATAATTTATCGCTCATATATGTGAGGTGATATGTTCTGTTTGCAATAAATATACGGTTCCTACTTTTTAATATATGAATATCATTTTTCTAAAAGAAATGCACCCCATTTATCTTATATTTTTCAGTAATTTCTTCCTATATTTTACGCCAATTTCCTCCTATATTTTCCTATAATTCCAGGATAAATTTCCTATATTTCCTTTAAAGGAATTAACAATTTTCAGTGGTCACCCTGCGTTACGTGTTGGAGGGAGGGACTCTATACTGGGCTATGAGTCGGACTAAAGTAAATACTAACCGTTCTCCATTCCTGCTTCTAAAATTGCATCTATTCCTGGTATCATCAATAGACTTACTTTTTTGTAATGTTATGAATGGAATAGGGCAAAGGCTTCTGATTTGTTCTAAAAACTATGGCTAATTCTAAGGGAAATAAGAGCCACAATACTCCACATGGCACCCAGACTAAGATGGTGCTTTGGAAGCACGGCGTAAAATCAGGGTTGTTGGTGTACCATGTTAAGTTGGCATCCTAAAAGTCAACAAGTTGGGAAAACCAAAATATTACCTCTCCGTGTCAAGAAGATTATATAAACTTAAGTATCCAATGAAAACGTTATTATGTTTCTGAGTTGGGGTTTCCCATTTTTGTTGTTGTTTTGAAAAATATATCGCAATGCACGGGCCTTGATAGATATAGGAGGCAATAAATGAAATATATCACAATGCACGGGCCTTGATAGATATAGGAGGCAATGAAGGAAATATGTCGCATGCACGGGCCTTGGTAGATATAGGAGGCAATGAATGAAATATATCACAATGCACGGGCCTTGATAGATATAGGAGGCAATGAAGGAAATATATCGCACGCACGGGCCTTGGTAGATATAGGAGGCAATGATAATCTCTCTCTTTGCACGAGAGGTTTATCTTTAATATTTAAATAAATATAATTATTTTTAATTATTTTAATCTTCAATAATTAACATTAATAATAGTTAAATCGTTTAAAATAAAGTTATACCTATTATCTTCTCAAACTTTGCTAATATTGACGTTTAAAGTGAAGGGTACCCCTCTTGCCCGCTTTTTTCAAATTTGGGGTATATATACGATTCGTTTCCATTATAATAGTAAGGAAAAAGCGCAATCGCGAAAACCTTTGGTGGCGATCCCACCTTAGGGAGGCTAGACGTTTCTCGTAACCCTAGTTGATCGCCGCGTATATCCTAAAACCAAACGATGATAATGGAGTAGAAGCTAATGATACAGATTGGTGTCTATGTGGAATAGACGGAAGACCAGTGGATGGTGGTGTTAGAAGCCAGTGTAAGTGCAAACTGGTGTCAATGTGGGATTGACAAAGAACAGAAGATGGTGGTGATTAGAAGCCAGTAAGAACAGACTGGTGTCCGTGTGATGGTGGTGTGAGAACTCAAGTAGAGGAGCCATTTCCGTGACTGTGAAAGCAGTTCGGAAATGGCGAACACGTTTGCTCCGATACGCAAACTGCGAACGCGGTCACGTGGGTGTAACAACGGACAGACAGACACACACACAGACACGGCCGTTACAGAACCTCTCCTGGACTACGTCACACGGAGAGGTAAAAACAGGACTAAAAACTTTTGACTAAAAAAGTTGAATGTTTTAAAAAAATACTTTGACACGAAACGTTTCGACGAAAATGTGAATAAAACAAAACTGCAACTAAGTCTGGTTTATGATATTAAAGCTGTAAGTAAAAATATCAAAGAAAAGAAATTTTTCTAAATTTTAAATTCAAAAAGTATCAAATGAAAATGTAATTTTTCAAAATAATAAACTTCAACAGTATCAAATTTAAAAGTAATTTTGCAAAATTTCTTTTATTTTCGAAGTTTAAGAGCAAAATAATAACATGTTATATCTTAGAGTTATTAACTTCACAACCTTAATTTGGAACTGTTGCGAGTGATTTAAAAAATATCTCGGTGGCCTATTCTCAACCTTACAAGTCCAATTTCCATTATAAAACAATACAAACTTCACTGCGCGATTCTTTATTCTATAGCGTCAATTTATGACTTTTGCTTGTGTAATTAGGAACTAAGAAGTGGTTGCCAAACGAAAGTTCGCGGAGGAACTCTAAAATTGAAAAGAAGTTTGGAGCGCACTATGTTATTCTTTATTTCCATTTGAAGCGGGACCTAATTACGATGACACTTTGGCATCGTTGCAAAAGTTTTATTGTAAAAAGAAAATGGTAAAGTTCAAGTCGAAAATAGGATTAATCATTTTGAAATTCCGAGGGAAAGTTGAATCGATACGTTAAATTACAAGAAGTACAGGATAAACAACAGCGGAATAGAAAAATTCACAATAGCGAATAGCAAAACTAAAGGCAAATATAGGATAAGTTTTGAAAATATCAGACCAAGATTGTCCAAAAATGGGCGATTGAATATGGTAGGTTCCACTTTCAATTTGTCGATCCGCGCTCTCATTTCAAGTTCTCTCGTAGTTCCCTCCAAAATTGCTTTCATTTCTCTCAATTCTTCTTTCAATTCAAGTTCCCTCGTAGTTGCCTCCAATTTGTCAGTTTCCAAATTAGCTTTCAATTCTCTTAATTCTTCTTTCAATTCACTTTCTCTCTTGGTTGCTTCCAACTTGTCCTTTTCCGTTCGATTCAGTAATTCATCCAGTGTGACTTTCAGTTCTGATTCTTTAACCACATTGGGATTCTTATCACTCTCCTTATGTTTGTTAATGATTTCCATCACTTTATAGAAATCATTATCTCTAGCCAAATCCAAAGGCGTTTTCCCATTTATGTCCATCGAGTTATAATGCGATCCTTTAGTCAGAAGGAAACTTACGATGTCGACGTTGCCACGATAGGCAGCGCGATGCAAAGCATTTTGGCCTTCATTATCAATAGCGTGAATATCCGGTTCTTTTTCGAACAGAGCAACGACTGTTTCATATGAAGTAGCATAATGCAATGCAGTCCGACCCTCGTTATTCCTAGCATTAACATTCGCACCTTTATCCAAGAGAGACTTGACAACATCGACTAGACCCCATAAAGACGCCGCCATTAACGGTGTAAAGAATTCATCATCCGCATTTACATCTGCACCCCTTTCAATAAGGAGTAATGCCAGATCAAAATACCTTCCATAACAAGCCCAGTGTAACGCGGTTTTGCGAAACCGATTAGCATAGTTGATATTGGCACCACGGTTTAACAACCGGACAACCTCATCTTTTTTCCCATTACAAGCAGCAGTCAATAATTCTTTACCAAACATTGTACACGTGTACTTGGCTCAATTTTCTACTCTTTTTCTAACTTGCAGCCGAGATTGCAACCTGAAAAAAAAAAAAAGAATAATTAAGCACTTTCGGCGTACTGACTACATGGTTAAGTGCTTTTTAAGGAAACCTTGGGACTTTAATGGCCTAGTGTCGTCTTAAACGCATTTTAGCAAAATTACGGTATTTATAGTCCGAAAGTTGTAAAAATGTTTATTCATTTGGAATATCCATTGTCAAAAAACGCTTTAATTCTAATAATGGAACCATCTTCTGAGACCTAATTGTCCAACAACAAGCTACCCTATCTACCCTATTTAAGGCTCTGATCTTCGTCATTATTTAACATCATAAGTTTATAAGATATGTTCCATAAGTATGACACTAACTATACTTCGCAATGAGACTTAAGCATGGTTTTCACTTGACCGAAAAAAACTACTTTGCAGCTGGACGTCAAACGAAAGATTTGTTTTTTACGTTGTCGCCCAGCGTTATAGCGTTTTCACTTAGCGTAGTTCCCGCAAATAATGGAACCAAGGTTTAACAGATAAATTGAACATTGCACCAATTGCGGCCCATCTATTGTCTTCTTTTTGCTCTTTGTAATCTTTGTGTCTTATATCATAAAGATATGAATGGTTCAGCATTGAACTTTGGCATTCTCTGGGATTTGTACTAATAACTGACTTGATTAGAACTAACTAAATAATAAAAACATGGCGGACAGCGGACGTCCTTTTACGAACACGCGTG
>JAEQBA010000209.1:762507-793928 GCA_019434445.1 Phalangium opilio | reverse complement strand
ATCAATCCGACCCAATAGTACAGGGTAAATACGCATTTTTTGGCCAAAGAAAGGAACTAAATATGACCAAGCTGAAAATTTCAGAATCCAAAGAGCTTATGGTCCTAACTAACGTCCCAAAAGTCCCCAAACCTCCGGTGCCGGCTTTCGCCGCCATATTGGAAAATGGCCGCCATACCGGATGTTTCTATATCTCGAGATCTAATAGACCGATTTACATGAAGTTTGTTTTAAACGATGTCTTATGACGATTATAATCCAAACCAATCCAATTTTGTAGCCCTTACATTGTTATTACAGAGGCGTTCACACTGATCATGGGAAAAAAATTCCAAAATATTTTGCTTTCCAATATTTTTAAATGTTAAACGTATTTTAATTTTTTCTAAAATCATCGTTATTTACATTTGTTTACGCTTAATCATACTAAGTTTTCTGTTTTAAAATCGATCAAATTAATCTCGAGATTTATTGAATCGTTTGAGACCCCACGCACATTTCGGCGCGTCTAGTAATTTAAGCCTGGTAGCCGTTCATTGAACTGCATGGCGCCTCAAGCGTTACCGATTCTTTTAGCTTCAGGGTGGATTTTCAGTTTTAGTTTATTTAATTTAGCCTAACGTTAGTTAAAATTTAAGATGAATGACGCGAATAAGTGTGTTTTGTGTTCTGAACCTTTGAGTGGCGAAACTGTCATCGTGACAAGGGGGATGAAAACATTAATCGAATAATGCAGTTTGAAAAGGAAGGATCAATTACATGTAAAACTACAAGATGTCGCAAGTATTTCAGTTCACACTTTCTGTAGGAAAAATTATACGCGTCCCTCGAGCATTGAGGCTCATCTAAAAGCCACTTCCACTGAGACATCTTGAAATGAGTTAACTGATAATGCAGTGAGACTACGATCATCTCTTTAAGACCAACTGTTTATTTTGTGGAACGATTTTACTTAGTGAAAGGCAAGAAAAACAGGAAATACGGTATCGCATACCAGTTTCAGAAGTGACAACCCTAGAGATAGCTGACGCTCTAAAGAAACGCGCTCTTGAACGAAACGATGAACTTGGGGAAATTTTTAATGCGCGTGTAAATTCAGTGGTAGATTTAGTTGCCGCAGAAGCACAGTACCATAGGCCATGCAAGCTCAAATTTTTCTTGCATGAAGAATCATCAAGACATATAGGACGACCTGAAAACCCAGAACTAGGGGAAGCCTTTTCCAAATTATGTTCCTACTTGGAAAATAATGACGAATGTCAATATTCCTTGGATGGTTTAGAAGAAATATCCTCACGCACATCCTTTATCCCTGGTAAAAAAAAATAAGTGAATTTTTAAAAAAATTGTGCCCTCTCGCGGAACCCATAATTACCAGAATTCAATTTTCTATTTCAATAAAATAAAATTACTTAATAATAAATACAATATCAACATATATTTATTTAACTTTAAATCAGCTAAAAATAGATAGATGGCTGGCTATATAACTAGACTTAAAAAATTTACCTCACTGAGGTTGGAGCCTTGGAGAATAGTAACATAGTTTACAGACTAGGAGGATTCATACATTTACGCAAGGAGACCCAGCTTTAGACTCACCCAGTGAGTCAGGCCTCCTTTTGTTACACTTGAAGCCTGGCCTCCCTGTGTAAATGGTATGAGTCCTAACCTATCAAATGAATTTTTATTTTAATATATAACATCATGACCTAAAATATTATTCTAAATTGGTATTATCATAAAACCATTCTACTTATCCGAGACGAAATGCATTGAAGTTGTGTTTCTGGTTAAGTCTGGGGTTAATAGTAATAATATTTACTATTAACCAGTCTGGGTGAGTATGGTCAAACAGTGTTGAAGGACAACCTATCAAATGAATTTTTATTTTAATATGTAACATCATGACCAAAAATATTATTCTAAATTGGTGTTATCATAAAACCATTCTACGTACCCGAGACGAAATGCATTGAACATATTCTAGTATGTTCTCTTAAGGACTCAGGTCCAAGGCCCAACTTTTGTAACCAAAGGTTACGTCGCTTAGTGGATAATTTGTACGATGCTTCTCCTTGGCTTTTAAAAATGCCCGGTATTCGAAAGAAGCGCGTTATCTGTTTTACTTGAGCAGCTTCTGCAACTCTTGAAAGAACAAATTCTAACCGTTTTATTCTTAAAAACTAGCGGCCGTATTCTGCAGAAAAGTTAAGCTCCTCCTTCTGCCCTTGGCTCTCTGATTGGACCGTCAACCATTGCCCTTGGCCTTTTAATTGGCTACGTCTACCGATGACGTTACTTGCCTTGGCTCAGTGATTGGTGCAAATTTCGCGCAGACTCAGATGTAAACTATCAAATTATACACCAAATTCAAAATGTTTTTTCATAAGCTGACAAATGAGTTACCGGTTAAACACCGGTTTTAATGGTTGCTTCGGTAACATTCTGTGCTGAACGCTGTCAGCCTCTCACAGCAGACGACAGTTACCATTCCTTTGACCACTGCTTTGATTAAAGTTAAGTTGCAACAACCTAAAAAGTAGCGAGTGTAATTTATTAAGTATTGAACTAATTTCTTTAATTGTTACAGGTTTAAACTAATTTCTTTAATTGTTACAGGTTTAAACTAATTTCTTTAATTGTTACAGGTTTAAACTAATTTCTTTAATTGTTACAGGTTTAAACTAATTTCTTTAATTGTTACAGGTTTAAACTAATTTCTTTAATTTTTACAGGTTTCAACTAATTTCTTTAATTTTTACAGTTTTCAACTAACCGCTTTAACTTTTACAGGATTCAACTAATCTCTTAACTTTAACTTTATTAACTGATAATTACAATGGCTATGGGTCGTCTCTTGCTTGCCTACGCATTTGAACTTGAGGAAGGGCAACAGGGAGAAAGATACCGTCGAACTAGGCCGGTTGGCGGTGCAGCAGCATTTCGAATGCCAGATGCTGAGTTTTTGCGTCAATATCGCATGTCCAAGGAGAAAGTGACGCATTTGTGCGGGTTATTGAGGCCTGAGTTGACAAAAGAGTTTCCTGACCGTAACAAATACGTTTTGTCTGTAGAGGACGAAGTTCTCGTGGCATTATTGTTTTATGGTTCAGGGACGTTTCAGCATACCATCGCTAGTAATTACGATCATGGAATGAGCCAGGCATCAGTAAGTAGAGCCATTGAAAGGGTAACAAGGGCCATTATCACGAGAATGAGGGGATATATACGTTTCCCTACTGATGATGCTGAAGTAATTGCGGTAAAGGTCAGTGTCATATAAAATCATTAGATAAAATGTTAAGAGTTATAGCTCTTATTTGAAAATGTCCCAGGAGTCATTTTGTCAAAGGTGCTCTTTCCCTGACGTTCTGGGTGCTATAGATTGCACTCATATTGCAATCAAAGCCCCATCGAAAGACCCAAATGCATATCTGGACAGGAAAGGAAATTTTTCCATTAACGTCCAACTGGTAAATGACATTTCATACTTGTCTAACACATTAAAAATCCTTCCTTGGGCTATGTGATAATGAATGCCGCATCACAGATGTGGTGGCTCGATGGCCTGGTGGAACGCACGATGCATTTATTTGGCGTTTCAGTGGAGTCTTAGAACGTTTCAAGGCTGGGGAAATGCCTGAGGGATATTTGCTCGGAGATAGTGGGTACCCTCTTCAGCCCTTTCTAATGACTCCCCTATTACAAGCTGCAACGCCTAGCGAACAGCGCTATAATGAACGTCACATGTCAGGTATTAGAACATTTATTCTGGCAAAAAACATTAATAATATTGGGCAATTATCTATGTCATTAGAAACATTTCTGTTTTGTCGTGATATAAAAATTGGGACGAATGACATTAATAATCTAGGTTCTTTATTCAACTGAAAAACTTTCTCTTATACACAACTGCGTTCGGTAGAGGCGCGAATCCTTCTTGTTTGTTTATGGGTTTTCCGATTCCAGCATTCTCATCTTATTGATTTCAATTCTTATCACGCCATCTATTTTAATCTTAGGAAGTATACAGAATAATCATCTCGTATTTAATATTAACAATGTTATGCAGTTTTACTTTAGAACATGGAATTAAACATTTATATAGAAGTATTCGTTTTATCATTATTCAACAATTTCCCTCTAAGTTTACTTTTTGCGGGTTATCTTACTCCCTTGTCTTGTTATTACCTCCCTTTTAAGCATTTGGTTTCGAAATGCTTTAATGGTAATGGTTAACAATACTGATATTAATTGATTGTTTTACCATATTCAATGAACCTCAGTAAGCTATAAACTGGTAAAAGCACAATCATATTGGTATCATATGCCAGACTGCCCAGTGCTAGATAATTCATTAATGTGACGTCCTAAAGGACCTGTGCTTGTATTAAACCATTCATTGATTTTCTTTATGATTAGGTCGCAATGTTATTGAACGTGTGAACGGAATTTTAAAGATGCGGTTCCGCTGTTTGGACACATCTGGAGGCGCACTATGGTACATACCTGAAAAGGTTTGTGCTATAATCAGTGCCTGTTGCATTCTCCACAATTACTGCTTGGATGAACCAATGCCTACAGGAGGAGGAGGTACTGTTAAATTATTTTGAAAAATTAATAAAGACATTAGGCGTTTCATGGACCTTTCTCAATGTAGCCGCAGCAAATCCAAATGTTGGAGGACACAACAATGTTCAGCCTCAGAATGATAATGAGCTGCTTCAATCTGGTCGACTGCATAGGCAAATCTTAATCAACCTTCAATGTAACGGCCTCTAACATCTTGTACCTAGGGAATTCCATATGATAACGACCAGAGATGCCACTACGGTTCAATTGATTATTTTTAAATTTAATACAGCAGTTAATAAACGTGGGTTTACAACAGTTTTTCTTCAATCAGTGAAATGATTCTGAATCCTGTATGTGATCCTGCAACCCTCTGCTTTTATAAAGATCTGTTTGAAGTATGTAGCTTTTTCCTAAACGTTAAAGCAAATGTTGGCTCCTTTTGCACCCCTAACATGCTGGCTAATCTTCACAAATTTTTAATGAACCAATCATAACTCGTCGACGAGGGCAGACCTATAACTGGCCTTTGCTAAGTTTAGTGGGGCAGTCAACTTGACCCCTTGACTATGGGAGTACTATCTAGTGGCATTTGTTTAAACTAAACCAAAGCCTACACTTTCTTAAAGTAACATTGTTTGTATATTTTACTTCTTAACGACATTGAGCAGACTTTTGTAATATTGCAACGGCTATTTAGGGGTGCATATTTTAAATTTCTAATGCACAACATTGCTAAGGTCTTTAGTGCCTAAAATGGAAAGTGTTTTATTGGAGGGGGCCTCTTATCCAGGTTGGTGCTACTACCCAGCGTGTACTTAAGAAACTTGTGTTACAACTTTGTAATATTCACTGCAAAATAGCAATTACGAAATTCATAAGTCTCCTACATTTCATTAAGAAGTATTATATAGAAACAATGTTATGTTACGTTTAGGAAGGGCTAAGCACTTGAAAAAAATCTTTACAAAATGAGAAGGATGCAGGGACACTTACATGATTCAAAATTATTTCACTACTTGAAGATAAACTGTTCCAAACCCAAGTTTCTTAACTGGTGTATTTTATTTAAAAATAATCATTTAATCCGTGGTGACATCAATGGCCGGTACCGTATGCCTTAGCTTTCGTAGATATATAAATGTTTAATCTCCAAATAGAAATCAAGCCAAAATTGAGGCTGCTAAAGAGGCAGTACATTACGTGACGGAAGACAGCCAAGAAGTTTTATTTTTATGACATGCTGAAGCGCAGCATGATCGAATTAACTGTACATATTTATTTTCTTAATGCCGTGATAGATCTTGAGTACAACGCAGTGTTCGTACGGGGTGTGATTTTAGTCGGGGTCGGGGAGTAAAAAAACCCCGAAAAACCGGGTCGGGTCGGGTCGGGTCGGGGTTTATTGAAAAAAAAAACTAAAAAAGATATATTTTCAAAATTTTATTGCAATCAGAAGATAATAAATCATAAATCTTCAGTTTCTGCCTCTATAGCTGCTTCAATAAATTTTCTATCAAAGTTTCAAGTAGGAGTAATAATCTAACGCGATGACAGGAGATGCAGCTTCGCGGCAGAATAGACAACATATTAATCTTTGTGCTTTTGAAGAACGCGTCGTCTGCTACTCATTCTGGAGTGAGAAATTGAAGAAAAACTTGAAATATGTAAACTTCAAGCACAGACTCAAGCAGTGCAACCGTGTAAGGGGAAATACCTGTCGCATTCCCGAATGCAATAGCTACACATTTTCAAATAAAAATATAATAGCGATTTCCACTGACTGCTCGCGGAGCGCTCCCATGGAGCCATATAAATGGGAGAAGTAGTTCTCGGCTTCGTTAAAGACTGTTTTTGCTAAATCAGGGTCTCCTATATTTATTGCTCCATGGAAGCGCTCCGAGAGCAGTCAGTGGAATTCGCTATAAGTTTTCATCGGTTTCCCAAAGAAGAACCCGTTAAAAACTGGATTTTTGGCATGGCGCGACCGATTTTTTCAACCGACGGTGGCGCGAGCAGCTTGCCTCGTGAAGCGCGTGGTCGGGTGCGCTATGCCAGAAATTTTCTATCAAAGTTTCCCCTCTTCTCTGGTGTCGGGGGGGAAACCACGAAGAGAGAAATTTATTGAAAGAGCTATTGGAAATTCTTCTAATTCATTGACAGTAACGTTAACCGTGTTTTTCTTCCTTTGTGCGCTCTGGTATTCTTCAACTACTTTTTCTTTCTATTTTGTATTCTATGGCTCGTTGGTTATAATATAAGAATATTAATTTCTCTGCGTTTTCTGGAAGAAGTCTATTTCGAGTGTCAGTGATTGTTCTTTTTCCAACTTTAAATTGTCTTTCACTAGCGACACTGCTAAGAGGAGCGCTCAGATACTGATGTGCCAACTATAAAAACAAAAAGAAGGAACAAAGTTCATACCACGTTACTTCATAATTAAACGAATTCACTATACAAGTTGAGATTTTAACCTTTGATAAATCGGGATACAAATTAGCTTTCGTTTTCCAGTATTGCAAAGGATCATCATCAGGATCCAAATCCAGCTCGTGCATATATCCATCAAGTTGTCGATTTGTCTCAATTTTTATAGTGTCGTCTGTAACTGTCATTGACTGGCTTTGTATGCCGGTACTAACTCCGTCTCCAACTTCAGTGGCAGGACATTCAAAAACTATTGCCTCGATTGATTTGCGCCAGTAAGACTTAGGGTTACCTAACGGCGTAGTTGGAGAACTGCAAATAAAACATTTTCATTAAAACATTCCACATACATAATTTTAGAAAAATATTTTGAAATTGAATGACCGATACAATACCTAGAGTCCGAAGTACGTAGGATTTTCTTCGGAATAATCTCTTCAGCTTTTAACCGAGTCTGCACACTTGCCATATGCTAGGGATTTTAAACTTTCAAGTGCCTCTGAATGCTTAATTTCTTCCCTAAACCACTGTTTTAGAAAAATGGAAGCCGAAAATGTTTATTTTAAGATATGTAAATGTCCAGATTATACAATTGGATAAATTCGTTGAAATGGATTTACTAAAATAATAGTAAAATTACTAACCATTTTGTTTTTAAATCTGGGGTCAAGCAGTGTTGCGATTCTGTAGGAATCGGTCGCTTCAATATTGCAATATTGCACCCTCTGATCCTTTCCATAGAGATATTTATCTAAATATTTCAGAAGACTCTCCTGCGTAGACCTTACAAAGCGTGAATCTAATTGCTTCATTCGCGAAAATAATCCCCTGTTAAAAGGAAAAAACGTCGTGCGTTGCAAATGATACTAGTTGATAAACAAAAACTCGGCTCTGTATCTCAGAGTCGAAATATACAATATACACTTTGAATATTTTATTTACTTTGTGTGAGGAATAACTTCGCTTATGCAACTTGATTCTTTTTCTGCCATGAGGGTTGTTTCATGAATGCAAGTTAGTAATTCACAGAGCTTATTTAGGAAATGGAATTTAAATTAAACTTGAACGATCAGTGACCAAAAAAAAGAATACTTTTTAGTTTGCTATCTACTTACTGGTTCTATCAGCAACCAATCATTCGGTTTTAGCTTGGAATTGCTTATAGCCACTCCGTCTGATTCAAGCATTGCAGTTGCGGAAATAAGTTCCTCTTTTATTTCAATAACTCTCTTTAACATACTATGAGTACTGTTCCATCGAGTTGCTTGGTTTTTTACTGGATGAAGTACGTTCTTTCCTTTGTCTTCAAATGCTTTCTTTAACGCGATTTGGAATTTGACCTTATAAGTAAAATCGTGAGAGACTGAAACGGCTCTGGTTATCATGTCTTTCACTGTGCGTTGTTCTAATATGCCCTTGGTGACGATTAAATTTAAAAGATGGAGGAAACAATTGGCATCGTCAATTTGTCCAATTCGCATAGCCACAACCATGTTAATTCCAGAATCCCGAAGGGCTAAGTGCAAAGACTCCTTTTTCAGTTCCCACTCTTTTTGGATGTTTTGAAGTTCCTGGTTAATGCTAGCACTATCATGGCGACTGTAAACAGGCTTGCATTCGAGCACCACCATTTTTCTGATCCACGATGGTTTTTCGATATAGTGGGCCACAAAGCTTAGATAAGAATGGTGACTAGCAGAAGTCCACATGTCCGTGTCAAAGCAATAAAATTCAACATCTTTGATAATTTCCTTGATTTTCCACTTTATAGCGTTGTACACAGAAGGCATGACAGATAACCTCAGCTTTCCTTCTTGAGGCATGGCATAGCGATGTGGAAATTGATTAAGAGCTTCAACGAACTTTCTGAATCTTGGATTATTTACAGTTAAATATGACAATGAAGCGTCAGCCAACCACGATATCAATAGACGATCAAGCATAGGGTCCTGTCTGGGATTACTGTAATATCGGTCAATAGTCTCAGAGCGAGACCCATGGGCATGGGATCTGTGTACAATAGAAGAAGCAGAACTAGGCGCAGGCGAAGGACTAGGAGACGGAGTAGTGTCCGACGCGTTCGCGTTGTCTATATCATAATTTGCGGAAATAGACGCATAGTCGGAAAGGGTCTCAGACTCACCCTCATCACCCTTAGCCTTAGGCTTAGCGACACAGGAACTACTAGTCGTAGGCGTATTTGTACCAGCAAACAAATTGTAAATTGCACTGGTATGCTGCGTTGCTCTTTCTTTGTCCCGTTTCAGCTTTTCGGAAGCTTCCCATGCAGATCTCTCGTGAAATGGGTGTAATCTTTTCAAATGGTCCCATAGACTTTTGGTAGAAGAATGCGATATTGCGAGTTGTTTTTGGCAATGTATGCATCTCGCATTATTTTTATTATTTTCAAAATGGTCCCAAATAACCGATACTTTAGGCATTATAAAAATTATAGCAGCTACAGGGTACAGAACTCCACCAATATGATACGTCCAATGGTTCGACGTAACAACAAAGGCAAGCAAAGCTGCCAAAGTAAAACTAAAACTTATCCTAAAATCAAGAAGAGAATCAACCAGGGCGAGTCGAAAATGCATGTCTCGTTTGAAGAGGGGTGATAGCCAGGAAGCTTATAATTTTGCCCTTTCTGTATTCTGGTAATCTGCCTCTGCCATCTGGTTCTCGTTATCGAACGATTTTAACGTTTTATAATTGTATTGTTTATAAAGTTAAGTTGGTAACTTGGTTCAAACTCCAAATTCCAAAACCCGACTATTAAAAAAAACCCGACTTCAAAATTGGCCACCCCGACCCGATCGGGGTCGGGGTTCAAAACCCGGGGATCCACGACTTGTCGGGTCGGGGTCGGGGACCCCATACGAACACTGCTTTCAAGTGCCTCTGAATGCTTAATTTCTTCCCTAAACCACTGTTTTAGAAAAATGGAAGCCGAAAATGTTTATTTTAAGATATGTAAATGTCCAGATTATACAATTGGATAAATTCGTTGAAATGGATTTACTAAAATAATAGTAAAATTACTAACCAATTTGTTTTTAAATCTGGGGTCAAGCAGTGTTGCGATTCTGTAGGAATCGGTCGCTTCAATATTGCAATATTGCACCCTCTGATCCTTTCCATAGAGATATTTATCTAAATATTTCAGAAGACTCTCCTGCGTAGACCTTACAAAGCGTGCATCTAATTGCTTCATTCGCGAAAATAATCCCCTGTTAAAAGGAAAAAACGTCGTGCGTTGCAAATGATACTAGTTGATAAACAAAAACTCGGCTCTGTATCTCAGAGTCGAAATATACAATATACACTTTGAATATTTTATTTACTTTGTGTGAGGAATAACTTCGCTTATGCAACTTGATTCTTTTTCTGCCATGAGGGTTGTTTCATGAATGCAAGTTAGTAATTCACAGAGCTTATTTAGGAAATGGAATTTAAATTAAACTTGAACGATCAGTGACCAAAAAAAAAGAATACTTTTTAGTTTGCTATCTACTTACTGGTTCTATCAGCAACCAATCATTCGGTTTTAGCTTGGAATTGCTTATAGCCACTCCGTCTGATTCAAGCATTGCAGTTGCGGAAATAAGTTCCTCTTTTATTTCAATAACTCTCTTTAACATACTATGAGTACTGTTCCATCGAGTTGCTTGGTTTTTTACTGGATGAAGTACGTTCTTTCCTTTGTCTTCAAATGCTTTCTTTAATGCGATTTGGAATTTGACCTTATAAGTAAAATCGTGAGAGACTGAAACGGCTCTGGTTATCATGTCTTTCACTGTGCGTTGTTCTAATATGCCCTTGGTGACGATTAAATTTAGAAGATGGAGGAAACAATTGGCATCGTCAATTTGTCCAATTCGCATAGCCACAACCATGTTAATTCCAGAATCCCGAAGGGCTAAGTGCAAAGACTCCTTTTTCAGTTCCCACTCTTTTTGGATGTTTTGAAGTTCCTGGTTAATGCTAGCACTATCATGGCGACTGTAAACAGGCTTGCATTCGAGCACCACCATTTTTCTGATCCACGATGGTTTTTCGATATAGTGGGCCACAAAGCTTAGATAAGAATGGTGACTAGCAGAAGTCCACATGTCCGTGTCAAAGCAATAAAATTCAACATCTTTGATAATTTCCTTGATTTTCCACTTTATAGCGTTGTACACAGAAGGCATGACAGATAACCTCAGCTTTCCTTCTTGAGGCATGGCATAGCGATGTGGAAATTGATTAAGAGCTTCAACGAACTTTCTGAATCTTGGATTATTTACAGTTAGATATGACAATGAAGCGTCAGCCAACCACGATATCAATAGACGATCAAGCATAGGGTCCTGTCTGGGATTACTGTAATATCGGTCAATAGTCTCAGAGCGAGAGCCATGGGCATGGGATCTGTGTACAATAGAAGAAGCAGAACTAGGCGCAGGCGAAGGACTAGGAGACGGAGTAGTGTCCGACGCGTTCGCGTTGTCTATATCATAATTTGCGGAAATAGACGCATAGTCGGAAAGGGTCTCAGACTCACCCTCATCACCCTTAGCCTTAGGCTTAGCGACACAGGAACTACTAGTCGTAGGCGTATTTGTACCAGCAAACAAATTGTAAATTGCACTGGTATGCTGCGTTGCTCTTTCTTTGTCCCGTTTCAGCTTTTCGGAAGCTTCCCTTGCAGATCTCTCGTGAAATGGGTGTAATCTTTTCAAATGGTCCCATAGACTTTTGGTAGAAGAATGCGATATTGCGAGTTGTTTTTGGCAATGTATGCATCTCGCATTATTTTTATTATTTTCAAAATGGTCCCAAATAACCGATACTTTAGGCATTATAAAAATTATAGCAGCTACAGGGTACAGAACTCCACCAATATGATACGTCCAATGGTTCGACGTAACAACAAAGGCAAGCAAAGCTGCCAAAGTAAAACTAAAACTTATCCTAAAATCAAGAAGAGAATCAACCAGGGCGAGTCGAAAATGCATGTCTCGTTTGAAGAGGGGTGATAGCTAGGAAGCTTATAATTTTGCCCTTTCTGTATTCTGGTAATCTGCCTCTGCCATCTGGTTCTCTGTATCGAACGATTTTAACGTTTTATAATTGTATTGTTTATAAAGTTAAGTTGGTAACTTGGTTCAAATTCCAAATTCCAAAACCCGACTATTAAAAAAAAACCCGACTTCAAAATTGGCCACCCCGACCCGATCGGGGTCGGGGTTCAAAACCCGGGGATCCCCGACTTGTCGGGTCGGGGTCGGGGACCCCGTACGAACACTGGTACAACGTTTCCCTAATTTTTTTTATCATTTTAAATGTTCAATTGGACATGCACTTTCACATCACGGTATTCATTATTCATGTTCACGTATCCTTCATTTGCATTTATAGTACTCATTGTAGATATTTCATTCACATATTTTCACATGCACTCTTTTCCATTCTATCATTATAGACTATTATTTTCTTCACGCTCAGTTTGGCGTGTAAAGGTTTCGTTTGAACCATTTAATTTATTGCATGCTTTTATAATTTAATTTATTACATGAGCTACTTGCATGTTTTTATAATTTAATTTATTACATGCGCTACTTGCATGTTTTTATAATTTAATTTATTACATGCGCTACTTGCATATTTTTATAATTTAATTTATTACATGCGCTACTTGCATGCTTTTTTATAATCTAATTGAATATTCGCATGAATTTGATCTAATTTAATATTCGCATGCATTTTATCTAATTTAATATTCGCTTGCATTTTATCTAATTTAATATTCGCTTGCATTTTATCTAATTTAATATTCGCTTGCATTTTATCTAATTTAATATTCGCTTGCATTTTATCTAATTTAATATTCGCTTTCATTTTATCTAATTTAATATTCGCTTGCATTTTATCTAATTGAATATTCGCATGCATTTTATCTAATTTAATATTCGCATGCATTTTATAATCTAATTTAATATACGCTTGCATTTTATCTAATTTAATATTCGCTTGCATTTTATCTAATTTAATATTCGCTTGCATTTTATCTAATTTAATATTCGCATGCATTTTATCTAATTTAATATTCGCTTGCATTTTATCTAATTTATATTCGCATGCATCTAATTTAATATTCGCTTGCATTTTATCTAATTTAATATTCGCATGCATCTAATTTAATATTCGCATGCATTTTATCTAATTTAATATTCGCATGCATTTTATCTAATTTAATATTCGCATGCATTTTATCTAATTTAATATTCGCTTGCATTTTATCTAATTTAATATTCGCTTGCATTTTATCTAATTTAATATTCGCTTGCATTTTATCTAATTTAATACTCGCTTGCATTTTATCTAATTTAATATTCGCATGCATCTAATTTAATATTCGCATGCATTTTATCTAATTTAATATTCGCTTGCATTTTATCTAATTTAATATTCGCATGCATTTTATCTAATTTAATATTCTTATGCATCTAATTTAATACTCGCATGCATTTTATCTAATTTAATATTCGATTGCATTTTATCTAATTTAATATTCGATTGCATTTTTTCTAATTTAATATTCGCATGCATTTTATCTAATTTAATATTCGCATGCATTTTATAATCTAATTTAATATTCTCCTTTATAGGGTGGTTTGATTTAAATCAGTTGGATTAAGATTACTGATTGAATTCGCTCGATTGCGGTTTTGTTTAATAATGGTTGGTTTAAAACCTAAGATATTTTTATTTTTCAAAACAAGGGTTTCTAAAATTCCAACAAATAGTTTTAGATACTTAACTCGAAAAGACCTCTTATTGAAAACAATCATGGTTTGGAATATTTCAATTGGGTTTTTCCCAGTCTGTTGTGTCTTGCATAAATGTAATAATCATTATTTTTCTTTTGGTTCTTTAATTTGGACCCAAAGGTTTTGAGGTTGGTGATCAACTAACTGGTAATTCAATAACAATCATAATAATTCGATTTAAACCGATTGGTTTGATTTTCTTACATATTCCCATGAGAACAACGTTGTCGGCCTATTCAAGGTTGAACTTAAACATTTCCTTCCAAACAACGATCCATTTTAACTTAAAACTCTATCACTTTCCCTCCCCCACTGCAACCCTAGGAACATTACAACGCGCCCTGACTGTTATTGAGAGGGGTTGTTCAGATTGTGAAGCAAATGGCGATCGTCATTCTAGAACTCAGTGAAGCAGATGGGTTAAAAAAAGGAGATGAGCTGATCGCGCGTGGTAACTGATCGGAAATAACACAATTTGTGTCTTCACTTTAGTTAAGTCAACATAAGCGTGATGATAATGAATGTTAAAGGTCTAATTTTAGCACTGAGTATTTTTTATGAGGAAGACCAAAATCGCAAGAGCAATTTCATACTCTTGTGGCACTTATTGATATATCATAATCCCATGGAATGGCGTGCTGAAAGTAAATCATGAGGTTATGATACAAGGTACACACTTACCTTTTTATCAATATTTATCCTTTCCTCCTCCAGGTATTGACGAAGTTGAAAATCCTTTCTCCAACGAGGTACCTCTTCCAGTGGTCGACGAACCATCTTTTCCAGACACCGACTGTCTAAATATTTGCGCCTTGCAATTAACTGTGGATGTCGTAGATGACACGCTTTCCGCTTTACGACTGCTAGTCGAGATAAATTATAACAAGTAACCATATTGACACCTTTCCAAAGAACTCTTACTTTCATTTCAGTATGCAGCAATTGGTATATCAATCCCCCTGTTTCTCTCAATATGAATATGGTAGGTCTGAAATAGGTAATGATGTGATTAATGAAAATAGCAAAGTAAAGGTTAATGTAAAATAGGTATGCATTCATGAAGACTTCGAGGATGTAAATTGTAGTCAGGCGACAGAAGAAAAGACCAATGAACTCCTGATGGCCAGACGGATGAGGTAAAGTTTATTTTTATTTATTTTTATTTATTTGCTACTAATAGTACATATAAGCCACTAGGGCTCGGTTAGTACCTCAGAAAAGAAAAAAAAATAGTTAAATTTAAATATCAGTATTAAGGTAAGAGGACAAGTTAAATTAAGATTATTGAAGTAAAAGTACTTATACATTAAAGAGAAGAAATGTGGAACAACAATCAAATAAAAGAAAAAAAAACATTAATGTTAATTTTATGAGCTACTTTATAAAAAAATGAGATCTTAAATCAGGAGTGAGTGACCATAAAGTGGAGTTATTGACTATTGCGAAATTTATCGAAGTGGGAAGAAAGGGCGGCACGGAATTTAGGTTTATCAGTTAGGGCTATGATGGAATCTGGGAGTGCGTTCCAATCAGTTATTACGGAGTGAGTAAAGTGTCGTAAACGAACAGTGGTGTTGGCCCTAGGTTTAAGTAATTTGAGGGAGTGCCCGCGTGTAGAGTGGATAGGTGCAGGACTAAAGAAGTTATTGATATCCAGGGCAAGTTTATTATTGAAAAAGTCATGTAATAAGCATAGGTTGTTGATACGATGACGGGTTAGGACTGGGTCAATGGAAAGTTTTGACAGTCTAACAGGGGCGGGCAGGTGATCTAGCTTGTGAGCCAATTTAGTGATCCTGTTTTGAGCTTTTTGGAGGGTTGTAATACCATTACAGGTGGAAGGGGTCCAGATTGGGGAAGCATAGTCTATTAGGGGTAAGGCTAGGGAATTATAAATTGTCTTAATTAGTTTTGAGGACCGAGTGGAAAAGTTACGGCGAATTAACCCAGAGATACTACTTAGGCGTTTGCTGACTTTATTTGTATGTTGAGAGAATTTCAAGTCAGGTTCTACAATAACACCTAAATCTGGCTCTGACAAGGAGGCTTTAATAGGGCTATCGTAGAGTAAGTATGTGTGACGTGGGTTTGATGAGCCTAGGTGTAGGACTGCACATTTATTGACATTGAAATTGAGGCCATGAGTGGTAGCCCAATTCTCAATAGATTGCAAATCTGCGTGAAGATTAGTGACGTTTGAAGGGGAGCGGATGCGGTGAAATAGTTTAGCATCGTCAGCAAAGAGCAATAATGAGGCAGTGCGTACTACATTAGGAAGGGAATTTATAAAAGCATTAAAGAGGAGGGGGGCAAGGACTGAACCCTGAGGTACGCCTTTCTCTATTGGGGCCCAAGGTGAGTGTTTGCCTTTGACTACTACACGCTGACGACGATTCGATAAGTAATTCTGCAGCCAGAGGAGAGCCCTGCTTGTGACTCCAGCATTGTTAAGGGACTTCAAAAGTAAATCATGGGGAATACTATCGAAGGCTTTGGCGAGGTCGAGGTAGATTACGTCAACACTGGAGCCGTCGTCTAACCATTTAGTCCATAGGTTGGTTGCAACTAGTAAATTGGTAACACAATTAGAGTGGTTGAATCCACCTAGTAAATAAGTATGTGAATATTAATAAATCGCGGAGTTGTTGGGTTCGGTAACTACATGCAGGTTATAAAGAATGTAATCTTGAGTAAAGGGTAGTCATCAAAATACGTGAAAACGCGAAATACTCCTAGTGTGAACTGATTAAAGGCGCGAAAGTAACGGTATTGTTGTATTAAAGGGGGTAACCGACTTTTTCTCCTTTTTTAATCCCTCCCCAGCTGCACTGAGCTCTATGAGGACGGTAGGCATTGTCTACACAGAATGAAATGGAAAATCAAGTGATTTTATCAACGATTCTTCTACAAATTATAAGACCAATCTGGAAAGTGAAACATCCAAGAAATAACACCGAATGATTTTAAAATTCTAATTAGTCCGATTAGATTTTATGGATACTTTTAATAATATACCTCCGACCAATCGCGTAACGCCCTGCCTTTTTGTTAACAAAATTCTCATGGTACGCTCTATGTGAATTTAAATTTATCGCGAGATGTGAAAATCGTGGCATGAGACATGGAGCGCGCCACGAGAATTTTGTTAATAAAAAACAGGGAGTTGCGCGATAGATCAGAGGTACTTGTTGAAAATAATCATGAAATTTCAAAGTAATAGTAATTTTTAAATCATTCGGTGTTATTTTTGGATGTTAGACTATGGATATTGTTCTCATCATTTGTAGAAGAATCGCTAAAAAAAGTTACTCAATTTGAAACTTCACCCTCCCTTTAAATAACAGTCAAATGAGCTAATAAATTAGAAATAATGTAATACGTTAAAAATTCATTGTGAAGTTGATGTTCCTAACACATCGAATAAATTGTAAAATGCATGCAAATTTAATTGGCTTATTAAATCCACGCAAATAATGCATATAATAAATACAATATAACACGCATGCAAAGAGCACATGTAATAAATTAGATTATAAAATGCATGCGAATATTAAATTAGATTATAAAATGCATGCGAATATTAAATTAGATAAAATGCATGCGAATATTAAATTAGATAAAATGCATGCGAATATTAAATTAGATTATCAAATGCAAGCGAATATTATATTAGATTATAAAATGCAAGCGAATATTAAATTAGATTATAAAATGCAAGCGAATATTATATTAGATTATAAAATGCAAGCGAATATTAAATTAGATTATAAAATGCAAGCGAATATTCAATTAGATAAAATGCATGCGAATATTAAATTAGATTATAAAATGCATGCGAATATTAAATTAGATAAAATGCATACGAATATTAAATTAGATAAAATGCATGCGAATATTAAATTAGATAAAATGCATGCGAATATTAAATTAGATAAAATGCATACGAATATTAAATTAGATAAAATGCATGCGAATATTAAATTAGATAAAATGCATGCGAATATTAAATTAGATAAAATGCATGCGAATATTAAATTAGATAAAATGCATGCTAGTAAGGCATGTCATAAATTAAAGTTTAAAATGCAAGCGGGTAGTGCGAGCAATAAATTAAGTTATAAAATACATGCGACTAGCGTATGTAATATTAAATTAAATTGTTTGAACTAAACTTGTACATGCCAAATTGAGCATGTAGAAAATAATAATTTAGAATGATAATGAAAAAGACTGAATGAAAAATGAAAAATGAATTTAAATGAGGGAAAAGAAGTTCATGAATTAATTGACAAAGAATAATACAATAATTAAGAAATGTCAGAAGTGAAAGAGGTTCATGTTAACTTGAACATGAGTTAAAAAATAAAGAGTAATAACGCCACGAAAAAGGTTTATGCCAAATTGAGCATTAAAAATAAAAATTAAACAATTTAGGGTGACGCTATAAAGCTATTTACAATATTTACAAAAACTATACATGCTTTGCTTAAGCATGCTGTCAAACTAAATAAAAAAACAACGAGACAGTAGTGTTTATACTGCAAACCAGTTGAGGCGTAGACAATTGGGCCTTTTCAAACACAAAAGGTTATATCTCTAAAAAATATCTACACTTATTTTCCTGCTCTTTCCCATTTACTGATTTCCATGTGTCCAAGACATATCTTTATTGGATGTAAATGTCGTCTGCTTTACTTTATATTCGCTATTCTTGGAATACTGCTTTAATAATTCGTAAATTTTTACTTCAAAAAAGAGAAATAATTCTATATCTAGGTTAATAAGTTTGTAGTAGTAGTCCTCTTGACTCGGAGAGGTAATATTTTGGTTTTTACCTCTCCGAGTGACGTATGTCACGGAGAGGTTCTAAAATCGACAGGCATGTCTGTGTGTGTGTGTGTGTGTGTGTGTGTCTGTCTGTCTGTTGTTATTGACTTTCACCCCAGGGGAGCGCGTTCGCAGTTTCCGAATCGAAGCAAATGTGTTCGCTATTTCCGGACCGCATTCACAGTTTCCGGAAAATTCAAAACTTGAGGCTATCCACAATTCAACTGGCCAATATTACTTCATCTGACTAGTCAATTGTCCATTCCACATGAACACCAATCTGTATTCATTGGCTTCTTACACCACCATCTTCTGGGCGTCGTTTTTGTCTATCCCACATAGACACCAGTCTGTACTTACTTGCTTCTAGCACCACCATCTTCTCGTCATTGTCCATCCCACATGGATAGCAGTCTGTACACACTGGCTTCTAACACCACGATCTTCTGGTCTTCGTTTTTGTCCATCCCACATGGACACCAGTCTGTACTTACTGGCATCTAACACCAACATCTTCTGGTCATCGTCCATCCCACATGGACACCAGTCTGTACACACTGGCTTCTAACACCACCATCTTCTGGTCTTTGTTTTTGTCCATCCCACATGGACACCAGTCTGTACACCTGGTTTCTACTCCAACATCATCCTTAAGGTTAAGACATACGCGGCGATCAGCTAGGGTTACGAGAAACGTCTAGCCTCCCTAAGGTGGGGTGTCCACCAAAGGTTTTCGCAATTGCGGTTGTTCTTGCTTTTAACTGTAGTTCGACACCCTTATATACTACCTATTTTAGTAAGGCGAAGCAACCGGCCTATGCTTCATTTCAAACGCCAATATTAGTCAAGTCTCTCAAGAATGTTTAATTGTTCTTTTTTAAAACGATGTAACGTTCAATAAGGCGAATAACTAACGAAGAAAATGATAAATATTAATTATATTTATTTTAATATTTAAGATAATCTTGTTTCTCAATTCAAAATTAATACGTAAAGAGTTAAAAAGCAGCCTATGTTTTTGTCTGTTTGTGTCCGTCCGTTGTTACAGTAGTGCGCTGCGTTAGAAGTTCGTTTTGTTTTGATGTGTAAAGAAATCCTACAGAACCATAATATTTCCTTTATCCTTAATATAAAGTGAATATGTGGAAATATTTTTCGTAATTATGATGCATTTAGTACTTTTGTAGCTTTAAAGCTCTATTTCATTTTGATATTCCAAAGATGTTTTTAAATATTATTATTTAAAATGGATGTTTATATATTACTTAAGCTATACTAGATCTGTTTATAGCATAATCCTTTCTAAAGTGAATACAAGCACAACGCTACTATGTTGGCCAAATGAACTTTTATTTGTCAATAGGCCTAGTGAACCAAAAAGTAAACGCTTGGTTTTCGTTTCTGTAATGCAGAGACATTAACGGTTTAGAGTGAGCCGAAAGTTAAATACACATTTAAATAATTAGGCTTAAATTTTATAATCATGGTGGAAATCTGGGCCGTGTTCAGCAGAGTCCAGCGCTGTGAACAGTGTCCTACATAACGGGATTTTGTTTATGAATTTTGACGTCATGGTGCTCAGCGCTGAGCTAGCGCGGTCTTCAAAGAAAATAGTCGGCTTTTTGGATAACGTGACGTAAAACGCGTAGTTCTCAGCAAAAAGAGTATAGGGTAGGAGTGGAAAGTCATCACGGGGAAAATCTTGTCACGCTTTTCTACCGCGCATCTTCAATGCGCAGTACCGAGGCATTTCCGTTTGAGACATTAAACGGTATCGTAGGTGGCGCGACTGAGCTGGAAACTCCCTCGTACCGCTAGTTTAATTTAGGCGAGACATAACTATTTAAGCTTGTGGAGCGGGGGAGCTTCCACTCCTCCCTTATATTCTCTTTGTTCTCAGCTTGGCGAAAAAACCATGTAGGAATTAATACAAATACCTTGATGATTCTGATGGGACTATAGCTATTTAATTGGCGTGAAATCAGTTGATCACGCGAGAGTTTTAAGAGATATGTTAGTTTCTAATTTTTACCTCTCCGAGTAACGTATGTTCTAAAATCGACAGGCATGTCTGTGTGTGTGTGTGTGTGTCTGGCTGTTGTTATTGACTTACACCCCAGGGGACCGCGTTCGCAGTTTGCAAATCGGAGCAAACGTGTTCTCAATTTCCGGACCGCATTTCCTGGAAATTTCTAAAATTGTATTCCACTCCATTGCCTGTCTAACACCACCAGCCTCTGGTCTTTGTCCATCCCACATGGACACCAGTCTGTACACACTGGCTTCTAATCACCGCCATCTTCTGGTCATTGTCCATCCCACATGGACACCAGTCTGTACACCTGGCTCCTAACACCACCATCTTCTGGTCTTTGTTTTTGTCCATCCCACATGGACACCAGCAAATGTGTTCGCTATTTTCGGACCGCATTCACAGTTCACAGAAAATTATAAACTTTAGTCTCTCCACAATTCTAATGGCTACTATTTTTTCATCTGACTAGTCAGTTGTCCATTGCACATAAATACCAATCTGACATCTTTATATTTTAATATTTGAAATGGGTATTTACACATTAATTAAGCTGTACTATATTTGTATATAGCCTAAACCTTGATTTTTAGTAGTCTCCAGGAAGGAAAACACGCTAATGCTTAGTTAATGCTAATCTGTTAAGGGTGGACCAAAATGAAAACTCAAGAGCCCAAGGTGAAAAGATGTTGGTCTTGTTTTTCGTGTCTGCAATAAAGAAACTTTAACGGTTCAGATTCAGAGTTAGTCGAAAATTCACTTTAAATAACCAGATTAAAGTGTTATAATAGAATAAAGTGTCGCGGTGGCAACTAGGTGAGTACATATCTGATCGCAACCGTGTTATGGCATCGGACCTAGCCTATAGGTTAATAATTAACGCAGGCTACGCTTCGAAGTTTCCATTCTCGGTTGAACGAAATCAATTTCAGTGCGTCTAGCCAGGAATCAATTTTGGTATTAATCAAAGTAAATATCGGACGAGTAATGATACCGTTAGTCAATTAAAAAGAAGTAGTGAAGTCGATTTAGGATGAATGACGAATGAAGTTTGCTGTGTTACTCAGAGATGGTTAGGTGTTTATAGTATAGGAATTGAACAATAAACACACACAGAACGCATTTAGCCGTTGAGATGTAAAAGAAAAGCGTTTGCATTTACATTTCGTAAAAACGGTATAGCTTTCACTCCTCTTTGATAGTTTTAATTTGTGCTTCTTTGTAATGTGTCGTATCTCCATAAAATCATCCCTTTTTCATGGGATTTTCCGTTGAGTTATATCACATTAGTGAAAACGAAAGTTTCATTAAAAATCCATTAATTTTGTTAATATGTCATTTAATATTACTCCATCGTGGTAGATTTCTAGCAGCCATGGATTACGGCATAATTTTAATCGTTGGTGTTTAAGGCAAAACAATTATTCTCTATTGAAAAACAATTATATAAAGTTTGGTTCTAAGATTACTTTAGAAAACTGTGCAAACTGTTAATCAGGGATAAAAGAGACGTTTTTAGCGATTTGTAGAGATGATAATTGTAAGACAAAATATTTTATGTTAAAATAAGCCGATAGATTCCACTAATCGGTATATACTCCTTGTTTGACTGACTAAAAACCATCTAGCTGCGAAAAAATAAGTGCAGATAGCAGTCATGCCAAAAATGAAAAAAAAAACATATTTTAATTTGTACGAGACGGTAGATTTGATAAGTTAATCTACATAAAAAACTATTATATGAAGTTCGATTCTAAGATTGCTTTAGAACTGTGAACAAGGGGTACAAGAACCTTTTTTTAGCGATATGTAGAGATGATAAATGTTAAAAAAAATTGTTATATATGTTTTAAATTAGACTACAGCTTCCGCTAATCGGTTTATACTCCTTGTTTGTACTACTAAAAAACATTTAGCTGCAGATAGCGTTGATACGCCCACCAAGATGTGAATAGACCTTTTTAATCCGTTGCAATTATTCTTGTGAGAATTTCTATGCGAGTAGTTTGTCAATTTAACTACTACTGAATTTTGGTATTGAAAGTTGCGTATTTTGAGAAAGTATTGTTGCTGGAAGTTGGTTGTTCAGAAAAAGTACTGTTGTTCGAAGTTCGTTGATGAGAAAAAGTATTGTTCTTGGAAGTTGACTATTCTGTGAAATTAATTGGTTCTTAAGAGAGACCAGGTGTTTTGCCACTTCTATTTGTAAGTATTTGACTTTTTTTTTATTAAAATGGAGGAAGATAATGTTGAGAGTAAAGATGAAATGCGGAAACGTAAAGCGAGGGAAAGAATGAGGGCAAAAAGGTCAGATCCCGAGTTTAAGAAGAGAGAAAATGAAAGGCGAAAAGCTTTGGCAGCTCAGAAAAAAGCCAAGGCTGCAGGTACGGGTTCTAGTGCTTCTACGCCTAATTTGTTTGATAGTTCTATTGCGTCGCCAGTTGGCCACGGTATTACTAAGGATAATGATTTAGACGTAAGTTTAAGTGAAATTCCTGTAGACGTAGGGTTATTTACTAACGATGAGCCGATGAGTTTAGTTAATAACAATCCAGTTATTTCTGCGCCATTAGCAAACGATGAACAATTACCTTCTACATCTCATGGAAATGTGTATCCATTAGAAAGGATGAGAATTTTGAGGCAAAATGAAGAGTATAGAATGAAGGAGGCGCGATCGATGGCTAAAAAGCGAGATAATGAGTCATATCGTGAAAGGGAAAATCAAACTGGTATGTTTACCAAGAGACTTAAAAGGTTAGATGAATGGTATAGCGCAAGCGAACGTGTTAAAAATCAGTTGAGTAAGGCTAGCAAACGCCAAGATGTAGAGTACGTTGAAGCAGAGCGTATTAGAAATCAGTTGAGTAAGGCTAGCAAACGCCAAGATGTAGAGTACGTTGAAGCAGAACGTATTAGAAATCAGTTGGGTATGGCTAGTAAACGCCAAGATATAGATTACGTTGAAGCGGAACGTATTAAAAATCAGTTGGGTATGGCTAATAAACGCCAAGATGTAGATTACGTTGAAGCTGAACGTATTAGAAATCAGTTGGGTATGGCTAGTAAACGCCAAGATGTAGATTACGTTGAAGCGGAACGTATTAGAAATCAGTTGGGTATGGCTAGTAAACGCCAAGATGTAGATTACGTTGAAGCGGAACGTATTAGAAATCAGTTGGGTATGGCTAGTAAACGCCAAGATGTAGAGTACGTTGAAGCGGAACGTATTAGAAATCAGTTGGGTATGGCTAGTAAGCGCCAAGATTCAGAGTATAGAAACAATGAACTAGTTAATAACCAGTCAAGTAAGGCTGCCAGTCGTGTAAATGTTGAGTTCAGGAACTCTGAACGTTCTAGAAATAGATTGTCTGCCGCAGAAAGGAAGACGAATCCTCTTGTTATAGAGCAGACTTATTTTGAGAGCATAAAAGAAGGTCCAACGTGGCCTTGTGAAGGGTGTTCAAATCTGTTTTTTAGGGCATCTGGTAGCTTTGTGAAGTCAGCCGTGTTTTTGGCAGTCCCTGGTATTCACCGTCGTGGGTTAGGCGACAAAGTGTTTTTATGTAGTGCTTGTAACAAAGCTGTAAAGAGAAACGAAATTCCCAAATTTTCCAGAGAAAATGGATTTGAATTTCCTGAAATTCCGGCAGAACTAGTTAATTTGTCTAATTTAGAGGAAAGAATGATTTCACCACGAATACCTTTTATGCAAATAAGAAGGTTAGGCTGTGATCAACAAAGGGGCATTAAGGGGAACGTTGTCAACGTTCCTATAAATGTAGAGTCTACAGTGTCAGTGTTACCACGGTTACCTCGTGAAACGGATACTATTCAAATTGAGTTTATGAGGAGAATGCAATATAATACACCCTATTTGTATGAAACTGTTAGGCCGAAAAAATGCACGAAGCTCTTAAGGTTTTGGTGAAAACACCGTTGTATATTAAACACGGAATATCTGTAAGAGTTGATATATTAGATCCAATTCCAGAAGAACTTGAATTTATTGTTGACGAAAACGACCGTCAGGTAAACCAAGGTGACACATTAAGGGAAAACCCAGTAGGACCAGTGAATTTAGAGGATGATAATGATAGCGATGATCTGTGGAATGAGCCTAACGAAGTTAATTCAGTCCCCGTTGGGAATCAAGACACGTTGTTAGTGTCATTGTCTGATTTCCTACCCACTAATAACATGCATGTTAAGTTTGCTCCTGGTGAAGGTCAAACGCCGATGTCTTTACTCTATGACGAGGACGCGGAGGAATTGTCATTCCCCGGTATTTATGTGGGTCAGAAGAGAGACCTTAAGGTTAAAGGTAGTTTTGGGGACATTGCTAAGTGGGAGCTTCGTAATGTTGATAGGCGTTGTGCTAAAAATCCGTCTAAATTGTTTTACTCTTTTGTTAAGTTAGAAACAATGAAAGTTAGAGATTCCATACAAGTTTGTATGAGAAAAACCAAGAGAAAAGATGGCTCAAACTACACTGCTGGGTTTTTATCGTCTGCAGGTGCACTCGATTCAATTATTAAGCACGATGATGGTTTTAGAGTATTAGAAAATTTGCAGTCCTCTCCTTCATATTGGCAGCATAGGCAGAAAGAGTTAATGGCTATGATTAGGCAGCTTGGCACGGCTACCTTTTTTATAACGTTTTCAGCTGCGGAAGGCAAATGGCCTGAGCTTTTGAACATATTGAGGGTGACTTCGGGTCAGGATCGCTTAGCGAATGATGATATTGGCAATTTAAGTTTTTCGGAAAAGGCAAAGTTGATTCAGGATGATCCTGTTACTTGTGCTAGATATTTTGACCACCGTTTTCGGGCTCTTCTTAAAGCTCTGCAAAAGCTAGGCCCTCTTGGTGTTATTGAAGATCATTACTTCAGAGTTGAGATACAGCAAAGAGGCTCTCCTCATCAACATGGGTTGATATGGATTAAAGACGCGCCTAAGCTTAAAGATGACTTGTCAAATGTTAAAGAAGTAGAGCAATATATTGATAAAGTTATTTCTTGCGCTGGTAAATTGAACGATGATAATGGGGATTTGTTAACGTCATTACAAATGCATAAACACACGACAACGTGTAGGAAGAAGGTTAATAATAGTTCAGTTTGTCGTTTTGGAATTCCATTTCCTCCCATGCCTAGAACTATTATTTATGATCCGAGTTTAAGAGAACCCGGTACTCTTGACGAAGAACTTAAGTGTAAGAACAATTCCAAGAAATTGCGTGAGCTTTTACAATCGAAAGAAAAAGAATTATGGGTAGATAGTTTTGAGGAGTTTTTGGAAAAGTTGCGTATAACTGAAGACGAGTATATTAAAGCCAATACGTATGACCTAAAAAGGAAAGTGGTTTTATTGAAAAGACACCCTAAAGATACTAGGGTTAATCCGTACAACCCTTGCACTTTGCGCCTCTGGCAAGCGAATATGGACATTCAGTTTGTACTTGATCCTTACGCTTTGGTGATGTATATCGTGTCTTATATAGGGAAATCTCAGCGTGGTATGTCAATGCTTCTGCGTGAAGCCGCTAAACGAGCGCAGTCAGATAAATGCACGGTGAAGCAAAAGTTGAAGGTGATTGCTAATCAGTTTTTGAACGCACACGAGGTAAGCGCGCAGGAAGCGGCTTATAGCGCTTTACAAATTCCAGTCTCTAGGTGTAGTCGGGCTTGCATTTATGTTAATACAAATGTGCCCGAAAATCGTGTTCATATTCTCAAAAGCAAAGTTGAGCTTGAACAATTGTCCAAAGATAGTATGGATGTTTTCGCTTCTGGAATGTTAGACCATTATGTTCAAAGGCCAGATGATTTAGAGGCAGTAACGTTAGCTCAATTTGCGGCTTGGTATGAATTTTCCAAAAGTCGTAGAGTTTCGAAAACTGAAAGTCATATTGATGACGATGAGAACGATGAAGTTCAATGTGGTAAATGGTTAAAACTGAAAAATGATTCAGGGTTCATTAGAAAACGTGGTCATTCTAAAATTATACGGTATCGTAGATTCAATTTAGTGAAAGATCCCGAGCAGTTTTATCGTGAACAAATCATGTTATTCTCGCCTTGGCGTGATGAGAGTAGAGATATTTTGACAAAAGATGTGAAATCTGAGTATGAGCTTAGACTTGAGACTATAACGGAATCTAGAAAAGAATTTCATAATGAAATTGACGAAGCAGCTATTGAACAGGCTATGAGAGATTTCGAAAGTGAAGCGATTGAAGCTGATCTTACTAATATCCAACCTGAATTGGAACATCAAAATGAGATAGATAGGTCTTTAATTGCTGAAGATTCTGAATTTCTAATTAATACAGTGGAAGAGGCAATAGGAAATATTAACAGAGATATTCTTGATGGTAATGCGGAAAAAACTGTTGCTCCATCAGTCACGTTAGTTAATGATTCAGAATACAATGCCCTTGTTAGAAAGCTGAATTTGAAACAGAAAGAAATATTTTATGAAGTTCTGCACCATATAAAGTGCAAAGAAACGCCTTTACGGCTATTTGTTACAGGAGGCGCTGGTGTTGGAAAAAGCGTTCTGATAAGTGCCATATTTGAATCTGTTACTAGATTTTACAATAAGCAACCAGGGTCTAATCCCTCGGAGGTTAAAGTTCTGCGATGCGCACCTACGGGCAAGGCTGCCTTTAATATAGGTGGGGCGACTTTGCATAGTACCTTTTGTTTACCCGTTAGTCAATTTGCCGGAAACATTTCCAGATTAGAAAGTGAAACTCTTCACAATTGTAGGTTGATGTATGGTCAAGTGAAGTTGTTAATTATTGACGAAATATCAATGGTTGGTGCGAAGGTTTTTAACCGAGTAAACTCTAGAATGCAAGAGATAATGGGTTGCCCAGATTATTTCGGTGGTGTCTCTGTACTTTTAGTTGGAGATTTTAACCAACTTAGACCCGTCCGGGATCATTTCGCTTTTCAAAGTCAAAGTGATAGTGACAATCCATATGCGTCTTTAATTGGTAACCCAATATGGGAGGAATTCCAATTTAGTGAGCTTGAAGAAATTATGAGGCAAAAAGATGATAAGAGGTTTGCGGAAGCTTTGAATAGAATGTCTGTGGGAACTATGAATCAGGATGATATTGACTTATTCGTAAGTTTGGAAGTAAACAGAGAGCGTGTACCGCCAAAAGATGCGATACATCTTTTCCCTACTAATGTTGAAGTCAACCAATTTAACCAAGAGACTCTTTTAAAAATGAGTACGGAAAAGTGCATTTCAATTTCAGTAGATGTTGTGAATGGTGATCTTAGTAGCGAAGTTAAAAGAAATATTCTTTCCCAAATTCAAACGTTAGCAACGTCTGATACGTATGGTCTTCCTAAAGAACTAACACTCGCCTGCGGTGCGAGATATATGATGACTAACAATGTCGATACGTCTGATGGACTTACGAATGGTGCGACAGGTTGGTTAAGGAAGATAGAGTACGGGACTAATAGGCTCGGGGAACAAATTCCGTTCAGGGTTTGGATTGAGTTTGCTGATGGTAATGTTGGGAAGTTGTTGAGGCAAAAGTGTCTTGGATTGTACGAGCAGAATAACTTTAACAGGAATTGGACTCCTGTCGAGAAGGTTATTAAGGCATTTAGTAGAAAATGGAGGCAAAATAATGTTTCAGTCTCTAGGAGACAGTTTCCTTTGGTCATTTCTGAGGCTATTACGATACACAAAAGTCAAGGCGATACATACTCCTCTGTAGTAGTGCATTGTAATCCCAGAAAGAAATTAGAGAGAACTCATTTATATGTTGCTTGCAGTAGGGCGAGAAACGCCTCCGGTTTGTATATTGAGGGTAAATTTCAAGTTCCAAATGCGCCTAAAAACAATCAAGTAGAATTGGAACTTCGAAGATTACGAGATACAAAGAGTATTGTATTACCGTTTTTGAACGAAAATGTGTACATTTATGTTCATAATGTGCAGTCCTTAAACGCACATTTGGAAGATATCTTAGCAGACACAGTAATAAAAAATGCCCAGTTATTATGCTTTGTTGAAACGTGGAAGAAAGATACCGATGAGTTTAATGTGCCATCCTTTAGGGAAGTGGGTGGTATATATCTGCCAAGAACCGCACGTAGAATTGCGTTTGGTTCTTCCATTTATTTAAAAGATACACCCGAAAATGTAGTTAACGATTTGCATAATAGGGTTTTGCGAACCGATAGACCTTTCAGAAATTCGCATGTGGAACGTTGTTGGTTGGATGTTTCCATTGAAAATGAACCGATGACTGTTGTTTTGTTGTACAAATCGCCCGGAGCGAGTTTGAGATCAGTATTTGAGGATTTTAATCCTTTATTCGATATAAGATACGATGCCTCTGTTCCGACAGTTGTTGTCGGAGATTTTAATATAAATTTTTTTAAAAGTAAAACGGCCCTGAAACAGTTCTTTGATTCTTTTAACATGTCTCTTCTGCCGGGTCTTGAAGAGAAAATTTCAACTGACTATCATTGCCAGTTAGATTTAGCGTTCGGAAACCAACTTTTTCAAGACAGATTCGAGGCCTCTTACAGAGAATCGTATTATTCGTATCATAAAGGAATATGTTTGGTTAAAAAGAAATAGCTGTAGAAGTTTGGTATACCGTTATGGTTGGTGAACGTCCTAGCTCTCGAAGCTTTGTATTACAACCCTGTGAAAGTCCTAGCTCTCGAAGCTTTGTATTATAACCCTGTGAAAGCCCTAGCTCTCGAAGCTTTGTATTAGGACCCTGTGAAAGCCCTAGCTCTCGAAGCTTTGTATTAGAACCCTGTGAAAGCCCTAGCTCTCGAAGCTTTGTATTAGAACCCCGTGAAAGCCCTAGCTCTCGAAGCTTTGTATTATAACCCCGTGAAAGCCCTAGCTCTCGAAGCTTTGTATTATAACCCCGTGAAAGCCCTAGCTCTCGAAGCTTTGTATTATAACCCCGTGAAAGCCCTAGCTCTCGAAGCTTTGTATTATAACCCCGTGAAAGCCCTAGCTCTCGAAGCTTTGTATTATAACCCCGTGAAAGCCCTAGCTCTCGAAGCTTTGTATTATAACCCCGTGAAAGTCCTAGCTCTCGAAGCTTTGTATTATAGCCCCGTGAAAGTCCTAGCTCTCGAAGCTTTGTATTATAGCCCCGTGAAAGTCCTAGCTCTCGAAGCTTTGTATTATAACCCCGTGAAAGCCCTAGCTCTCGAAGCTTTGTATTATAGCCCCGTGAAAGTCCTAGCTCTCGAAGCTTTGTATTATAGCCCCGTGAAAGTCCTAGCTCTCGAAGCTTTGTATTATAACCCCGTGAAAGCCCTAGCTCTCGAAGCTTTGTATTATAGCCCCGTGAAAGTCCTAGCTCTCGAAGCTTTGTATTATAGCCCCGTGAAAGTCCTAGCTCTCGAAGCTTTGTATTATAACCCCGTGAAAGTCCTAGCTCTCGAAGCTTTGTATTATAACCCCGTGAAAGTCCTAGCTCTCGAAGCTTTGTATTATAACCCTGTGAAAGTCCTAGCTCTCGAAGCTTTGTATTATAACCCCGTGAAAGTCCTAGCTCTCGAAGCTTTGTATTATAACCCCGTGAAAGTCCTAGCTCTCGAAGCTTTGTATTATAACCCCGTGAAGTCCTAGCTCTCGAAGCTTTGTATTATAACCCCGTGAAAGCCCTAGCTCTCGAAGCTTTGTATTATAACCCCGTGAAAGTCCTAGCTCTCGAAGCTTTGTATTATAACCCCGTGAAAGCCCTAGCTCTCGAAGCTTTGTATTATAACCCGAAAGGGTTAGTGAAAGCCCTAGCTCTCGAAGCTTTGTAAAGTCAGCCGTAATCAATGGTTGATGGAAATCCTAGCTCTCGAAGCTTTGTATTATAACCCGAAAGGGTCTGTGAAAGTCCTAGCTCTCGAAGCTTTGTATTATAACCCGAAAGGGTCTGTGAAAGTCCTAGCTCTCGAAGCTTTGTATTATAACCCGAAAGGGTCTGTGTGAAAGTCCTAGCTCTCGAAGCTTTGTATTATAACCCGAAAGGGTCTGTGAAAGTCCTAGCTCTCGAAGCTTTGTATTATAACCCGAAAGGGTCTGTGAAAGTCTAGCTCTCGAAGCTTTGTATTATAACCCGAAAGGGTCTGTGAAAGTCCTAGCTCTCGAAGCTTTGTATTATAACCCGAAAGGGTCTGTGAAGTCCTAGCTCTCGAAGCTTTGTTTATAACCCGAAAGGGTCTGTGAAAGTCCTAGCTCTCGAAGCTTTGTATTATAACCCGAAAGGGTCTGTGAAAGTCCTAGCTCTCGAAGCTTTGTATTATAACCCGAAAGGGTCTGTGAAAGTCCTAGCTCTCGAAGCTTTGTATTATAACCCGAAAGGGTCTGTGAAAGTCCTAGCTCTCGAAGCTTTGTATTAAACCCGAAAGGGTCTGTGAAAAGTCCTAGCTCTCGAAGCTTTGTATTATAACCCGAAAGGGTCTTGTGAAGTCTAGCTCTCGAAGTTTGTATTATAACCCGAAGGGTCTGTGAAAGTCCTAGCTCTCGAAGCTTTGTATTATAACCCGAAAGGGTCTGTGAAAGTCCTAGCTCTCGAAGCTTTGTATTATAACCCGAAAGGGTCTCTGTGAAAGTCCTAGCTCTCGAAGCTTTGATTATAACCCGAAAGGGTTAGTGATAGTCCTAGCTCGAAGCTTTGTATTATAACCCGAAAGGGTTAGTGAAAGTCCTAGCTCTCGAAGCTTTGTATTATAACCGAAAGGGTT
>JAEQBA010000209.1:600000-762064 GCA_019434445.1 Phalangium opilio | reverse complement strand
AAAGGGTTGGTGAAAGTCCTAGCTCTCGGAGCTTGTATGATCAGCCGTAATTAATGGTTGGTGGAAATCCTAGCTCTAGGAGCTTTGTAAAATTAACCCACCCGAAAGGGTGCTGAACTGGAAACTTATTCACCGAAAGGGTCGCTCAAATTAGAAACCTATTGCCCGAAAGGGTCGCTCAAAATGGAAACCTATTGCCCGAAAGGGTCGCTCAAATTAGAAACCTATTGCCCGAAGGGTCGCTCAAATTAAAACCTATTGCCCGAAAGGGTCGCTCAAATTGGAACCTATTGCCCGAAAGGGTCGCTTAAATTGGAAACCATTGCCCGAAAGGGTCGCTCAAATTGGAAACCTATTGCCCGAAAGGGTCGCTCAAATTGGAAACCTATTGCCCGAAAGGGTCGCTCAAATTGGAAACCTATTGCCCCAAGTGTCCCTCAAATTGGAAACCTATTGCCTGCAAGGTGTCGCTTAAATGGAAACCTATTGCCCGAAAGGGTAGCTCAAATTGGAAACCTATTGCCGAAAGGGTCGCTCAAATTGGAAACAATTGCACGCAAGGGTCGCTAATTGGAAACCAATGCACGCAAGGGCGCTCAAATTGGAAACCTACTGCCCGAAATGGTCGTTCAATTGGAAACCTACTGCCCGAAATGGTCGTTCAAATTGGAAACCTACTGCCAGAAATGGTCGCTCAAATTGGAAACTGTGGAAGTGGTAACTGTGATATTAGATATGAAGGGTTGCTGAAACTGGTATGTTCAGTGGTAGAGTTACTATTCTTCATCAGATAATTGGTAATTAAATAGAATCACTTTCTGATAAAAATAGAGGTAGCCTATCGTTAAATATAAAAAAATCACTTCTGTGTTACGTATAGTGAACAAGTTTATTTACGTGAAGATGCGTTTGTACAAAGCGCGATACTAGTCGTATCCATATTATTTATTACTAATGTTTAAATAAAACAGATGAATAAAGTTTAGTTCACAATTTAACAAGAAGTGTTTTTTATCTTTAACATTATCACCTTTGATGGGGTTTAAAACGTTTTTTTTTACCATCGTAGAAAAAGGACGCTAACCATTATTGCATTGTGTGGGTGCAATCAAGAGTACAAAGGGAATTGCAACGCATGCAACAGTTAGGACATCATAGTGCCCGTCACGGAGCTCACCGATTGGGTCCACCCAATGGTAATAGTGGAAAAACCAAAAGGAAGGTCACACCCGGAACCCTACTGTCCAATGCCTACCGCTCAACAAATCTACGCTGATCAATACCGTGCGGGACGCGCAAAGTGCGTTCTGGCACATAGAGCTGGATGAACCAAGCTCTTACTTGTGTACATTCGCAACACCTTACGGACGATACAGATTCCTCCGGCTACCTTATGGTCTCTCCTCAGCGTCAGAATTATTTCCAGCAACTAGCGGTAGACAAGATAGAATACTTGGGCAACATCCTGTCCTCCAAAGGCCTCGAAATTTCACCAACAAAAGTTCAAGCGATTCAATGAATACCGTCATCAACAGACAAAAAAATCATTACCAAGATTCCTCGGCATGGTGAATTATTTGGCAAAATTCCTGCCCCAACACTCAACAATTACAGCTCCACTACGCGGGCTCCTGAAGAAAGAGGTCTCATTCATGTGGGACGCAAAGAGGGAAGCTGTCTTCCTAAAACCTAAACGCCTCATCTCCTCGTCCCCAGTACTGGCCTATTACAATTCGCAAGCCACCAGGACAATATCAGTAGAAAGCAGCCTAATAGGCGTCGGTGCAGTACTACTACAAAATGGTAAACCTGTTGAGTATGCTTCATCCTCTTTCACCCGCACTCAACTAAACTACGCGCCAATAGAACGTGAACTTCTAGGCATAGTCTACGCGTGCGAAAGATTCCACTATTATGTCATTGGAGTCCCCTTTATCGTACAGGCCGATCATAAACCTTTAATTGTCATCATTAAGACTCTCACCACTCCTCCAGCGCTTAGTTCTTCGCCTGCTCAGATACCAAATAACGATGGTCTACATACCTGGCACTCATTTACAAGTGCCCGTCACGTTGTCACGTGCTCCTCAATCCACGACAGAAATTGACTCATCCTACTTAAAAACCGATGAGCCGGGAGTGTACAAACTCAATTCAACAACGCTAACGCATCTGAGCCACCTGCACAAACGATCCTGTTCTACATAAAAGAAGGATGGCGATCTGCATGCAAAAAATTACACAGCGAGTTAAAGCCGTTCTGGGCGATAAAAGAAGAACTTCATGCATCAGAAGGCCTAATTTACCGAGGGGATGCGCTTTACGTTTCGAAGTGCTCCGCCGTGATGTCATGACCCAAATTCACTCGGTTCATCAAGGAATAACCGCGTGCCTATCTAAAGCCAAGCTGTATCTCTACTGGCCACAAATGAAAAGAGACATCACAAAGTATGTCCAGAACTGTACAACTTGCCAAAAAAGGGACCGTTCCAACACGCTATGCGCTTACGCCTCACGATGTACCTCAGCTACCCTCGCACACTGTTGGTGCGGATCTCTTCCACATCAATAATACAAATCTGATCATTCTAGTTGACTATTACTCCAAATGCGTAGAAGCTCAAGAGTTACGAAGCACTAATGATAAAGCGATAATAAAGTTCCTAAATCCACAATTCTGTCGATATGGTGCTCCGCAGAAATTGGTGTCTGATAATGGTCCTCCCTTTAACTCGAGCTTTTTCAAGGGTTTACTTCAACAATATGCAGTAGAACACGTAACATCCAGCGCATATCATTCTTAAAAAGCAACGGTATGACTGAACGAACCATACAAACATTAAAAAAACCTGGCAATCAAAGCGCAACAGGAAGGTCGTGACCTACGGTATGTTCTTATGGAATATCGTTGGAGGCCCATTGGAAAGCTACCGTCACCCAGCGAGATGTTAAAAGGACGCCGAACCAGAACACCGTAAACTATAAAAAAAACAAACACTTCGAACGCACTTCTCAACTTGTCATATTCGCAAACCTTACTGGATTAAAAAACCCAATGATTAAACGTCAAAATCACGCGCACCGCACGATACCTGAAACCCTAAAGGCCGGGAGACCAGTATATTACCATGTCGGACCACGGTAATGGAAACCTGCAGAAGTACTACACGAAAGCAAAGAGCCCTTGTCGTCTATCCTGAAGATAAATGACGGAAAAACATTGCGGAGAACTCACCACCAAATACGTCCGACACACCTACTCCGTTCAGTACCTCAAAGCGACTACGCTGAACCCAACACGGCACAAGAAGTACAACAGGTGGAGTGCAATTGTGTTAAGCATTTGCGGCAAAATTTAACCAATCTACCCGATTTTGCGGCCAATACTTACCGAGCCACTTCAAGAGTCAGACTAGGAAGATTACCACCACCCATGCAAAAGCAAACTTCAATTTCAACAACTCAAATTTATTCACTGACCTCGGCAACGCAGAACACATCTCCAACACCACGACCCTTGCAAAATCAAACTTCAGTCTTAACAACTCAAACTCATTCACCGATTTCAGCAAAACAGATCCGATCTCCTACTACACTTCAAACGTCAAGACCAGACCAAAAGCAAATAGTGGTTGTAATTACACCGCGTAAACTCGAACCGCCACGTACAACATCAATATCAAACATTAGGACTTTAAGTCCTTCTGGCATGACGACTGCTCAGACGCTGGACAACACCCGAACAGCGCTACTCGAATTTCTCCGGGAACTTCCCCATTTCCCAAGACAATTTCTGTATCCGCCATACCCAGCCCACGAGCACCATTTACACATTTACAGCAAGTACACAATAACCAAGGTCAACCCGAACAAGAACTAATATTTTCAATCCAAAACGTTTTCGTAATACTTAATTTTTTAAAGAATGAAAGATGTTATATACTCCTGTTATACACTTTCGTAATACACTTGATATATACTCTTCCTATATACTCTTAATAACATTATCATATATTGTTAGTCTCGCCACTAGTATACCCTGATCTATTCCACTAGTGCGCGCCACCTATAGCGAATAACGAGGTTTCCTCATAAAGGAGCTAGCTACTTTGTAGTCAGTTTATATTGGACACTTGATGAGCACAGTCAATAAATATTTTATTATAATTAATTCTGTCGACTTACTAAACATAAGTGGGTTTTCTCAGAACCTTGTTTTAGACGTTCGAGTGGTTTTTTTTGGTTCGAATTAGCCATTAGTAGTTTTACATAAATTGGTAGTAATGAAAATTAGAGATACGTTTAGGACATTTCATGTTTTGTTAATTAGGGAGACTAGAGATTAAATAAAGATTTATGATTTGAAAGTGAACTTTAAAATTACCGAGATAAACGCTAAGGTAAAAGAAACCCTTTCAGTTCTATAACCTTGAAAAACTGATAAGGAAAGTTCAGTTTTTCGTTAGAAAGGAAACAAGATCTTCTCGTAAAGGTATGTTCTAATGGAAATCGTGTCTTACAGATTTTATTCCGAAATAAACGTTATATAAGGCAGAGCTAGTGGTATGCATCAGAGAATAAAATTTAACATAGAACTTATATATTCTTTGTAAGTAATGATTTGAAACCTAGGATTAGTGGATGATTATATATTTTGACAATGTAGAGAAAACGTTTCAATGACTTAAGCCTCGTTAGACAAAACAAAGCGAAAAAATGTTGGTCTAGTATTTCGATATTGAGTCGTCTTTTCCCCGACTCGGAGAGGTAATATTTTGGTTTTCCCAACTTGTTTTTTTACTACTTCTCTGGTAAGAAGCCTAAAAGCGAGTGCCTTATCCTAGGCAATTTTCTTTGCATCAAACTCTTGTGAGGTCTCTTTTTTTTTAATCCTTTCTTTGTGACAAAAAGGGGGTGTATTTTTAAGCTTTCTGAATTTTCCATGACGTATGGGTATTTTTTGGGGAAGGTCGAGCAAGGTAGAAAAAGGTTGATTTTATTTAGATAAGCTTGAATTTTTTCTTGCTCGGCCTTTGACCCGTTTTCTTTGCAAATTTATTTTTTGGGGGTTTTTTAAGGGTTTGGTAATTTCTTATTTTTCTTTTTTAAATTGTTTGTTCGTATTTTTCTACAAGAAAGGGCACCAAGCGCCCGTCCCTGTCTCTGTGAGACTCAGAGAGAGAAACCATAGGCGCCATAGACAGCGTCTACAATACATGTCAAAGAGAGAGAGAGAGCCGAACGCAGCGTATTACTACTATTCATGAATACCAGCTTTACTTTGAACCCCCCCCCACCGGGAAGTATTTCCATGAAGACACCAACTCTGGAAAATTACTACTTGGGGGCGGGGATGGGGGTCACAGAAAAGCGCGAAGGGTTAAATTTTTTTCCATTTCATTCGTATTTTGTACCGATATTGAGAATATTGGGTCGAAATAATTCAGTAGGGCGATCACAGCTTAGCTATGGAATCGACAAAGAAAATGCAAAAGAAACGCCTTTCAGATGGATCGGAAAAACTCTACGCGTACGAATATGCTAGTTTGGACGTTAGTAAAAGTATTTCTATTTATTTTAAATATGAAATGGAAAAAAATGATTTTGATAAAGAATACTGCGTTGCAAAATTCGAAAATCGTAACTTATCGGTTACGGAAATATTTGTAAAGATAGTCAGTTACTTGTGTTATGTGCCGGGACCTCTTCCGTTGGGAAACTGTCCAGAAACTACTGATAGTTACTCCCAAGAAAACAGGATGGCTACGCTTACAGACGTAACAAATTCTCCAAGCAAGAAAGTAGCCCGCGTTTCAAAGATCATGGCAGATGGAACCTCTAAACTATACGAAAATGAAAGGAAATCGTCTATCAGAAAAGTTATCAACCTGGTGTTTGACTCAGCGGCTGAAAAAAACCAATTCAGTGAAGAGCTATCCAATGTCAAGAAAAAGTTTAAAGGATCAACATTGGCTAAGATATTAAAGGGTGGTCTGTATTTTCTAATTCAAGAGAAGGAGAAGGTTCTAAATTTTAGAAAGCAACCTCCAATCAACGCTATCAACCACTCAATCGAATTGGCGAACACTGCAAATATTGCATCGGACAATGATTTTCCAACGAATGTCGAAAGTCAGTCCTTTTATAATGAGAGTAACAGTGACGCAACCAAAAGAAATGCGTCATTTGAGCAAGAAATTTCCAAAACTGGAGGGCTATTTTTCGACTCTATGCCGGAGCTAATTTGTTGCGACGAGACTTCTTTTCTAAAGGTTTTGCAAGATATGGAACGTCACGGAAGAACATGTAAAGGTTCATTAACAATAAACAGAAAGGAAAACACTGGCTTTGCAAAAACGTATTTTGTGAATGTGACGAAAATCACGAATTTAAATTTTGTACTTCGAAGAAGCTCGGAAATAGCTACATAGTCAACTTGGTGATGTTCGTGTCTTATATATGTTCCGGAATGCTTGAAATTCAATTCAGAAAATTTTGCATCTTCTCTAGAATTGGAAATTTTCATCAGTATGTGATTCAAAAAATGATTACTTCAGTGGAAGCTGTAGTCGATATCCTAAAAATGCACTCCTTGAGTGAGGCACTTTTTGAAGAAGCTCTAACAGAGCCAGAGGCCAACCCGAACCTGGATACTTCGCGCTATAAGAGAGTGTCAATTGAAACTGATGCGAGGCACGCGTGCCGGAAAAATTCTTTTAACTGTGACGTGGTGGCTTTGGGAAAAAATACCCACAAAGTCATTGGAATAGTTCACGTGACAAAAAATATTGAAACTTCCAGCCAAAAGCACGAAGCAGTTGGAACTACTCAACTTTATCAAGAATTTGATAATAAGGGTGTAATAGTTATTGACCACGCTCACGATCGAAACACGACTGTAAATAAAATTATTAAATCTAAGGTGGACCAGGGTACAACTAGCACCAACGACCGATGGCACGCCCTAAAAGCCATAACGAGGGACATAAAAAAAATTGGCCAAGGCACAAAGAAACAGGAGGGGGTTGCTTGGCACCCAGAATTAACAGATAAGGTCGCGGCTGTAAAGAACCACATATATTGGGCCATTGATAATGCGAATTCTTGCGCGGAAACCTTGAGAGCGTTGATAATGAATTGTGTGGAACATTTTAGTGGTGACCACAACAATTGTGATCAAGCATCCCATTGCAAAGACACTGACTACATTCCAAGCACCGTAATGATTGAAGCCCCAATAGCAAAAGAGCTACTAATTAATTTTTTGAAAAAGACAACGTTGTTCGTGAACGCGGAAGACTACGTGAAGTGCCGTGACACGTATTACACGGAAAGCTTTAACAATACTGTATTGATGTATATTGATAAACGAATACACTACAAAAAGTCATACCCGCTTAGGCAAGCTTTGTCAGTTCTAGATTGGAATGAGCATGTTTGTAGAACTTTTACCTCGTTATACAGTACTGAAAGTGCGAAACATTGCAACAAAGTAATAGGAAAAAAGAATTACAAGAATAAAACCTATTCGTAAGTACATAACTTTGGAACGCTTTTCCGAAGGGTCCACCCCTTGATTTAGACTTTCCGATCATGCTTATATATCGTATTTAAATAAATTTCAGGTTTGTAAACCAGATATGGGCAATGTTGGCCAGATGTCCTCCAAACGAGGACAATCCAATCAATTCTTCATTTTCAAGAACCAACCTGGATCCAGACAGCTCTTCGGAAGAAGAAAATTCATAGTTTTTTAAACTGTTTCGTTTACTTTTTTAATTTGAATAAATTTTGGTGGCAATTGCATTGAATTATATAGTTAATTATTAACTCTGTATGGGCGAAAATCCATAAATTTAGCGCCTAAGCTATAGATAGTTTTCACACGTGGAGGATTAGTCCATTTACACCAGGGGGTGAGGCTATCTTGAGTACAAAATAGCATGCAGTTTTGTACTCCAGGTGGCCTTACCTCCTGGTGTAAATGGTATAATCCTCCACGTATGAAAACTATCCCTAGATAGTTTACAGGCATGGAGGATTCAATCCATCTACAAAAGGAGGCGAGGCTATAGGCTGCGTTTTTACTCTCTAAGTAGTCCTCTCTGGCATCCTTGTGTAAATGGAACCCTCCATGCCTATAAACTATCTATAGAATGACTTTCTAGGCAGTTTCATAGTTTCGCTATTGGTTCTTTGACGTGAATGGAATCAATTTGGTATTTCATAGTGCATAGACTAACAATTGGCGAGACTAATCCCATGGTGTACAACAAATCGATTTTTTACTTTCAAAGGTGATTAAATTAGCCCCATTATTGTGTATGTTTCAACTGATTCAAATCTAGTCTATTGATGCTATATATTTATTGGTCGGTCTTCTGCTCAAGTAGAACCCCGAAGCACGGTCTTCTGCTCAAGTAGAACCGCACTTTCGGTGGTTTCGGGGTGTCGAAATTTGGGGCCAAAAATAGGGGCCGAAATATTTTTCGTGACGACAGTAGCACGGTCTTCTGCTCAAGCAGAACCCCGAAGCACGGTCTTCTGCTCAAGTAGAACCGTATTTATTTTACGTCGCTCCGATCTCCATTGTTACTCGGTCACGGCAATTTTCTGCTCAAGGAGAACCCTTTAGCAGAAATTCCGGCCTTTAACAGCATGGTTGATATCTAACGCTAGCGGATTTTTTTCACAAGTTTTTTATTTGAGTTGACAAGGTTGGGTTCGCGAACCCCTAGCCTGTTAAGAACGTCCTATTCAAAACCCGTAACATTTATGATTATGCATAACCCTTAATTAAACCCTGAATTCTTCGAAATTGAAACGTTTCTAAAAATGAACATCATCGTGACATCATGCATTTACGCTTAACGTAACGGGACTGTAAACAAGTCTGCGGACAGTAGAATTTTTTTCTTTTCTTTTTGAAAAAGTCAAACGACTCACCAACAATCATTGACGTCAGCAGCTGATGTAAAACGCGTCAAAGAGGAATTATTTCGTGGTTATAGAGCGGTTCCTCTACCCGGTTATCTCTCTTGTGATTAGTCCGAGACGCCCCGTTGCGTTCAGAGTCCTGCATGGGCCGGGCTTTCCACATTTGAAAATTTTATCGGGCCGGACCGGGTCGGAAATTAAGGGGCCGGGGCGGGCTTTTGTTCATTTTTCAAAATTCGGGCCGGGCCGAACTTGATTCTCCTTTAATCCAAAATTCAAATGAAAGATAATTTAAATGAGTATAAGCTTCTTAGAACAAATCTGACGTTGCGACGAACAATTATCAAAAGAAATTAATAATACACGACGCTAAAGCAAATATGAATTCAATTCATTGATGTTATGTAAAAAAATATAAAAACTACAACTGCAACCAGGATTATTTAAAATGTCTAGACATTTTAAATAATCCTTGACTGCACTACGTGTAACGGGCCGGGTCTGTTCAATTCATGCGATGTGTCGGGCCGGGCTTGGTTAATGCATATAACGGGCCGGGCCGGGTCGGGCCGGAAAACCAACTACATACTCGGACTTTGTCCGGGTTTCGGACTTATTCAAAATGCTAAATCTCGGATCGGGCCTAAAAAAACTCGGCCCGTGCAGGCCTCTGGTTGCATTTTCTAGAACATGAAGGAAGACGCGGGTCATAGCGACAGAGGTAAAAGGGAACTACGTATTTTTCGCCGTTCCCGTCAGCAACGTCATCAAAACGTAGTTAAAGTGAGCCAATAAGATAATTTCAACTTTTCGTTACGTGTTGGAGGGAGGGGCTCTATACTAGGCTATGAATTGGACTGAAGTAAAGGCTAACCGTTCTCCATTCCTGCTTCTAAAATTACATCTATCCCTGATAACAGTAAGAACTAATTGTCATCAGTCAATGCAAAATGCTCCTTATTATGTTCGTTTTAATAGTTGGTGCTAATAAGTTGAACTCTTGCTGATAAAAGATTTAATAATAAGAATAATTTTTTTTTATGTTTTAGTTGGACTTTAAGATATCCTGGAAATGTAAGATATTTTTTCTAAATATCTGACAGGAAAAAATGGCTTCATCTACCTTTACACGATTTAGTGCATCTAAATCGGGATTTTAATAGCCTTTTGGTTTTAAGCATATGACATCCGCGTTAAATATATTTACTTCCATTAAAATTAGGACGAATATGACATGTACCTATATCCCTATGGTGTTTCGCTGGTTAGTCAAGATCTAAGGAAATTCACCGCTGAACTTTATTATTCAAGGATTGTTTTGTTTTCCAAGCGTCGGGATTATCAAAAAAATTCGACATTGAGAAGTATTTCCAGCATACCAACTTGGGTAATTTATTTTCTATAGCCTAGAACCACGGATCCATGTAATTTTAGAAGCAGGAATAGAGAACCGTTAGTCTTTACTTCAGTCCGATTCATACCCCAGTATAGAGCCCCTTCCTTCAACACGTAACGAAAATTTTAAATTTTGCTGACGGGACGGCAAAAAAATACATATTTCCATTTTAACTCTGTCGCTATGACCCGCCTCTTCCTTCATATTCCTCCCGGGTGTGACCCAAAATCCCCCCAGCCAAAATCCCCCCGGACAAAATCCCCCCAAATCATAAGTAACGGACAAAATCCCCCCAATGTAGGACAAAATCCCCCCAAATCATTATAACAAGACAAAATCCCCCCAAATCATTATAACAAGACAAAATCCCCCCAAATCATTATAACAAGACAAAATCCCCCAAATCATTATAACAAGACAAAATCCCCCCAAATAATTAAAACAAGACAAAATCCCTCCAAATGATATTTAACGGTTAGGTTTGGTTAGGATAGGTTAGGTTTGGTTAGGATAGGTTAGGTTAGGTTAGTAATATTTTATAAATCATTTAACAATGTTACGCCTTTTCCAAAATTTTGATGTTTAGCTTCATTGACTTCTCAAATAATATGCCTTTTCCAAATCATTACTGTTATGTTAGGTTAGGTTTGGTTAAGTTAGGTTAGTAATATTTTAAAAATCATTTAACAATGTTACGCCTTTTCCAAAACGTTACTGTTATGTTAGGTTAGGTTTGGTTAAGTTAGGTTAGTAATATTTTAAAAATCATTTAACAATGTTACGCCTTTTCCAAAACGTTACTGTTATGTTAGGTTAGGTTTGGTGAGGCTAGAAATATTTTATAAATCATTTAACAATGTTACGCCTTTTCTAAAATATTGATGTTTAGCTTCATTGACTTCCCCAATAATATGCCTTTTCCAAAACATTACTGTTATGTTAGGTTAGGTTAGGTTTGGTTAAGTTAGGTTAGTAATATTTTATAAATCATTTAACAACGTTACGCCTTTTCCAAAATATTGATGTTATGCTTCATTGAGTTCTCGGTACAATTTCGGTATGAGTGAATAAGGTCAAAAATCATTTTAGAGCAAAATCAAGCACACCATTCGATAGAGCGTAAAATTTAGATCTAAAATGGCCGCCGCTTTTTTCAAATTTCCAAAAAAAAAAGTCTTATCCCCCATAAGAATTGCCACCTTTTCCAAAATATTGATGTTTAACGTTAGGGTTCATTTTCACTTAAGAGGCCAAATAGGTTAGGTTAGGTTAGGTTAGGTTAGGTTAGGTTAGGTTAGGTTAGGTTAGGTTAGGTTAGGTTAGGTTAGGTTAGGTTAGGTTAGGTTAGGTTTGGTTAGGTTAGGTTAGGTTTGGTTAGGTTAGGTTAGGTTAGGTTAGGTTAGGTTAGGTTAGGTTAGGTTAGGTTAGGTTAGGTTAGGTTAGGTTAGGTTAGGTTAGGTTAGGTTAGGTTAGGTTAGGTTAGGTTGGGTTAGGTTAGGTTAGGTTAGGTTAGGTTTGGTTTGGTTAGGTCAGGTTAGGTTAGGTTAGGTTAGGTTGGAAAAGGTGCCAAATTATTGGCCCTCTGATGTTTTCCACACTGTTTTTGACCTTGTTCACCTATACTGCAAAAAATGTTTTTGGTTTTTTTTTGGAAATTTGAAAAAAGCGGGGAATATTTTAGATCTAAATTTTACGCTCTATCGAATGGTGTGCTTGATTTTGCTCTAAAATGATTTTTGACCTCATACCGAAATCCTACCGACTTCTCAAATAATATTTTATAAATCATTTAACAATGTTAGGCCTTTTCCAAAATATAAATGTTTAGCATCATTGACTTATCAAATAATATGCCTTTTCCAAAACATTACTGTTATGTTAGGTTAGTAGTATTTTACAAATCATTTAACAATGTTATGCCTTTTCCAAAACGTTACTGTTATGTTAGGTTAGGTTTGGTTAGGCTAGTAATATTTTATAAATCATTTAACAATGTTACGTCTTGTTATAATTATTAGGGGGGATTTTGTCTTGTTATAATGATTTGGGGGGATTTTGTCCTACATTGGGGGGATTTTGTCCGTTACTTATGATTTGGGGGGATTTTGGCCGGGGGGATTTTGGCTGGGGGGATTTTGGTATACAATCATTCCTCCCACGTCCCGGGAAGCATTTCGTTGACTTACCCTGTTCTCTATTCCTACCTCTAAAATTACATGAATCCCTGCAAGAACTCAATTATTTATTTCCGATATTTAACAAGAATAATTCAATATTTTGGTTACCAGTTGCCATGGTCTATATTTTGGTCGTACATGATATTGTCATCGCTTAGTTTGTGTCTGGAACGCCTTCGCCATAAGAAAAACCAACACAGTTTCGAATACTTTTGGAGTTACTTTGAATCATTACTCCGACAATGTAAGATTTCTCAGATTGAAAGAAGCGCTCTTTCACTAAGGACAGAAGTCCATTAAATTAGCCTAGGAAATAACCAAAAGCGGGGTTTGGGACTCCCCTCTCTTGTGTAGCAATACTGAGGAGGGGCGACACATTCGCCACCTCGCGATAATTTTTCTCAAATCTCCGGTTTAGGTGCGACTCGTTCGCCAAAATTTGTCCTATCGAGAGAGAAAAAACTATTGGCTGAAAATGAACTCTGTATCTCTAAAGGAACCGGGAAACGCCCCCCTCTTCCACTGTAAAACCGAGCCCTCTTTAGCATAGAATCAGGGGAAGGGATGGGGGGTGAATTTTGGAACAGTCAAGGTCATTCAGTTTTTTATGACTCTTCATAAACCTGTTGAAAAAAAACCATTTAACGACCGTGGCAGTTAATTTTTTTATTTTTTATATAGCAAACAATATTCACTTTAGAGTTCCAGCGTTCATGGGCTGAAGAAGTCCCGCCCTACTCACGTCAAGAAAGACTCCCTAGAGAGGAGCTCAAAATTTCTAACTGGTTAAAAAAGGGGGGAATAAATTAACCCCCCCCCCATCCATGGAGTTAAAGGAGTTTTTGCCCCAGCAAAGACGTACGCTATATCAGCTATTGTAATTGTTTACTTCCTAGGCTAATTTAATGGACTTCTCCTAAGGAGTAAGGAGTCAGATAAAATGCCGTTCCCTGGTTACCATGGTTACGCTACCCCCTCACGGCAAGAGAGCGTACGTTCTCGCGCATGCGTTCAAGCCTCCTTGCTCTAGCTTTATGAGCTTGTTTATAAATTTGAATATGCCTACTTTGATTAAAACCGATTTCTTATTGTAGCTAGTTCATTCGCGAACGACGAAACATCGAAAAGTGTATTACTTCTGGTTTGGTGGCTTTCTATGATTTTGTTTCACAACCTTCTTAGTTCGATCATTCTTGCGAACCTAGTCAGTGGAACCTGCAGTTTTATTGACCAACTAAGTGATGTTTTTGAGAACGACAACCTTAAAATAACCACCCTTGGCCATTCTGAGGGACTGATATTTATCTCAGCGGCAAGTAAAATATTACATAACTAACAAGCATATTCGTTGGTGAAATAAACTACTCGTAAATTCAAGCTAAAAACTCGGGTGTACCTGGTATGAGCAGTTCCCGCCCCGGTAGAGCAGTTCTCGAAATAGCAATTGCTATTTCTAAAAACAGCGTTGTTGTTCAAAACTGCTGTTTTAGAAATAGCGGCTGCTATTTCCCAAAATAGAAGTGTTTGTGTTGAGTTTTGCGCATTTCTTAACAATACAGTTGTATTCGTTGGTTTCAAAAACTACCTTTTTCTGCGATCATTTAATCAGTAATATGACCTACTAACGGATCGTGTTTATGAATATTTTTTAATAGTACACTTAAATATTGTACTTTTCTTCAGGCTGTATCAGTTTACAATTCTCATAGCAGGTTAGAAAAATAATTCGAGAAAGGTTATTTTATTTCAGAAGTAATTGTAAACAGTAATTTTTTTTGGAAAAGGCATATTATAATTCGAGAAAGGTTATTTTATTCCGGAAGTAGATAATTGTAAACAGTAATTTTTTTTTGGAAAAACAATATTATTTGGGACGCCAATGAAGATAAACAACAGTATTTTAGAAAAGGCGTAACATTGTTACACTATTTCCAACCTAGCCTAATCCAACGCTAACCTAACGCAACCTAACCTATCCATACTAACCCAACCTAACCTAACCTAACCTAACCCTACCTAACTTAACCTAACCCAACCCAACCTAAACTAACCCAACCCAACCCGAATAAAATTAAAATATTGTCAAACAGAGTGTATGTAAATATTGAATGTCAGTGACACCACCAATTAACAATTCCAAAGCAAAAATGGTTTCGTATTTGCAAATTTTCACCATATTTACGCTATTAACTTTTACGTAAACCTTTTTCCCTAGAAATGAATGAAAGTCAACGAATTAATTAGAATTAAGTCGAATCATATTTTAATAATATTTACTTAACTTCGGGAAATCGAACCCACCATCCTACACTCCGCTGTTCAACGCCTTATCCATTTGCCACCAGATCGTTGAGGCCTCGAGTGTTTTAGATAATTATCATATTGTATTTTTTGCGGCTTTTTTATTTTACACTGTCAGGGGACTATGACCGGTCACCGGAGGATTTTCTTTAGAGCGTGGGGGATTATGTCAAGAGCTTGGGGAATTTTGTACTCTTTCCTCGAATGGGGGGAAAATGACCGGGGGATTTTGTCATGAGAGAGGGGGAATTTTGTACGTTTTCAAAAATGGGGGGGGGGAATAATGACCGGGGTCTTTTGTCTTGGGGGTATTCAGTCCGTATACCATCTAAAAATACAAGTTAATTAGGCTTCAATGTCTTAAAACAGTCAATCATATCGACAAAACTAACTTTTTTACTAGTACCTGCCGAAAAAAATAAGCGAAGAATTTTCGAACCGATTATACCAAAATTCTAACCTGACTTTTTTACTTCATCGTGTTGAAGAGGGGGACCTTGTTTTGTTAAATTTCCATGACTCATTGGAAGAAATAAAAGAGTATTGCGACGAAAATGTAAAAGATTTGCCAATTTTCTACCGAACTCCGAGAGAAATGTTTTCGCAAAGTAACGCCTTTACAATCGAAGGAAAAAAAATAAACCGAACTATGTTGGAAACGATGAATACAATGTGCGTATAGATGTTAAACCTCATTTTAAAGGAAAATTTCACCTAACATAACATTATACCTCAAAAGAACGGCCTTTTTCTGAATATAAAAGCATAAGCGGATAATAAACATAAGTGTGCCATTTAAGACCTTTCCCATAGAAATGTTTAACTAAGAGCTTGTCGTACACGGAGCATAAAACATTTGGATTAACAAGTCCTGTTCTAGTCCCATATATGTTCTTTGGGGCTTTCCCGCCAGATTTTTCAAATGTTGTGTGACGTCAACTTCCGAAAGTAGTCCGAGAAGGCCAATATCGGTTATAACGTGGTAGCCATCTTAGGCTAGCACAAGAAATATATTTGTGTTAGCATTTTTAACTAAATTAGAGTTAGCGAAATCTTTAAACGGAACGTGAAAAGGAAAAAGAAGAAGAAATGGTACGAAAATCTAAATGGGATATTCCATCGCCTTTGAAAAAGCCTGTGCCAAGGTTAGAAAGTCTAGGCCTTGCCACAAGTGACTTAAGGATAAGGGCCAGGCTTAACACTCATCTGGTATGTATTGTTATTTTAATCACATAAGCTATTAAGTAACATGTGAATATAATTATGATTTAATTAAATCTTGTATAATCGTAGCAAACCGAAAGTAGCGAAAATGCCACCGAGCCGCTTACGGTGTCAACAACCGAATTTCCTAATGTAAACAAGGCAATTGAAATTCCTGAACCATTTGAAATATGTATTTTTGTTCATTCGTTTTAACCATAGGAGAGTGAAAGCGATAGTTTCTCGAAAGTATTAGAAGCAGTGAGTACAATAGGAACTCCTACTTCTGAAGAAAGATTCGACTTAGAAAAGAAGAGATCAAATTCGTCTCATTCTTTCGAACCAACTGTACCTTCTCAGGGATTGGCAAAACAAGAAGATCATTTTCCTAGCTACATTGGTGTACCATTCACAAGTTTGGTTAATCAGTTTGAAACGTTACATGTCGTTGAAAAGACAACTTCGAGTAACGAGGTATGTAATGTAAATCAATTCATATTCATCAAATTTTTGTCATTAACGCAATGAATTCATCCAGTATATTTTGGAAATAACGAGAAAGGGGTCTTATGATACAACCTGTAACAGCGAGCCTTTTAAATGTACCCTGAATGCCAAAGGAACTTTGAAACAAATTGTTTTATTTGGAGGTGTCAAAAAAGAGTTTTCTGTATTGGAAAATGGCGTTTTTTCAAGCACACGAGTAAATGATGCACTTGCTGATTTGGCAAACGTCGATTTGGTATTTTGTGTTGGTCTGGGTACAGATTCAGCTAGAATAGTGTCCGAACTGCCAAATACTCCCAGGACGGTTAAAACATTTGCCTATCCATGCAATCATCTGATGGCAACTACATGCGAAGGATGGTTTCTTAGAAGAAAAAATTCTCAAAGTCAAACAGAGGCTGAATCGCGTGACATCTGCCAGGAATGCAAATATGTAGAAAGATATTTGAGAGTCTGTATGAAGCGAAGAAAAGCAAGTGTGACATCCCCAGCCCGCAGGAAAAGAGCTCATCCGTCGTCTACTTGCCCTACAAAGTTTTTATCTCCAGATAGTTTGGCAAAGAAGAAAAAATTAATCTCCTATAGATTTCATAATTTAAAATTGAAAGCTGCCAAGATTGAAAGAAAATTAAACGATATGCAAATGGAGCTTGGTGTGAAACAACATGAACAGATGAAAGAAGTTACGCGAACAGTTAATGAGAAATTTTCGCAAGAATTAGATGGGGTGTTAAGCTTTGTTGAAGAATCAGCTAACAACCAAGAAACAATCAAGGAGACACGGGAAAGACTAAGAAAAGCTTGGGACATGGATTGCGATATGCACCTTCAGCAGGAAAAGAAAGAATTTCTACATGATCAATCTAAAAATTGTATGGGTATCTTTGGTTTTTGGCCTTTACAAATGTATAATTGTGTTTATATAATGTTTAGCCACTGGCTGTAAAGGAAATCGCTGGAGCGTTATCACGTACCGCATCGGTTAGTGCTTTTTTGTCCATAAATTCTAATACCAAATTTTATGATCTATTCGCATAGAATACCATTCGAGAATTATATCCCTATGATTCTAAAAACATTCGGATTTAACTGCAGGGTTCGTACACGACCTGATTAACTATGCGGATAGGTCTTTTAAGTAGTAGAAGAAGCAATAAACAATGACTTGATTTTCCTCTTCAACCTCCCTTTAAAGCATTGGCTGTAGCGTGTAGAAGCAAAGCCGCTTATGAAGCGCTTCTTAGCTTCAAAATTCTAAACTTGCCATCATGGCGTTCTATTCAACGTAAAACATCCAAGAATTTAGACGAACCAGGGGTTAACCACGAATATATCAGGGAACAAAAGGAGACATATGATATGTTTGCAAAGGAGCAGATGTCACTGGGCCTTCCAAAACCTGTGGCTGATGGTGTTTTAATTTTTGACGAGGTTAAAGTAGCAGGAAAGGTTGTTTGGAACAGCAAGAACCATAAGCTTATCGGATTAGCAATGCCACCCGAAGAATACGCTTACTTGGATGATTTGTACCGGGAAGTTAATGAGGAAAAAGAAATCCGTAAAGCGAACTACATGCTGCAGTTTCTATGGAGGGACCTTTCATCCAATTACGACATAATTGGACCTTACTTCGCATTGCCAACAACTGCGGACGCTCATGTCACATTTGGATGTCTCTTTCAAGTCCTTAAAGCTTTCCAAATTCACGGTTTCAACGTATCTGCTATAGTGTGTGACGGAGCTTCTGCAAACCTTTCTGTTATAAAGCAGTGTGTTGGCTTGGACGGGACCTTTAGCTATAAATTAAAAAATAATGAACTTGAAATCAGCATTAACGCGAGCTTCCCTAACCCATTCAAACTGGAAAGAAATATTCACTTCATCATATGCCCATCACATCAGGTATACCTTTTATAGTGCTTTAACTGGATTTGGAGTATTCATTATTGTTTTTCCAGTTAAAAAACATGGTAAATGCACTCTTTGCATCTTTTGCCGACCGCGCTAAACTATTTGAAAACCAGGGCATACAGTTTGGTTGGCAACAAATCATTGACCTCAAAGCTAGGGATGATAATTTAAGCAACCAAGTTGAAAAACCTAAAGATGCTAAGAATGTCTTGAGCACATACTCTTATTTGAAGGCCTGCCAAAACCTTTTTGAAGATGGAATGTTATCCAAGACACAAGTAGCTTCTTTAGATAGCCCTGCTTTGTTAAACCTTGACCAAGGACTGCAATATTTCACCGACTGGCTTAAAGATATTTTTGGTAAGAATAATTTTTGCGTCAACAATTTGTACGAACCCTGTCTACGAATAAACATAACACAACCATTTTTATAATGTTCATCCAATCATTTTGTTTATATCTCGATTTTTGTTTTCAGAGAACGATCCTGATTTTAACCCCAGCCATCCCAGACAAAAGAAATTTCTCTCTTGGCAGGTACATTATTTATACAATGATCTAAAGGTGATGATAAATCTATAACCGTTTCACCATATCGTTTTAACATTGGTCAGACGTGGGGTTTATTGCGAATAATGGTTTTTGGAATGAAGAGCCTCGCCAAGGAATTTCTTGAAACATATCCTGATGGTCAATATTATCTCTGCCCTATCAGAATTAACGGAAGCGCTGTCGAAACCCTTTTTTCCCAGTACAAGCACAGTGCAGGTGGCAAAATTAGTAGTATAAATTTTCATACTCTACGGAAGCATGCTCTAACGAAGAGAGATATTACGGGTCACCACAGTGGTAAGGGCTATAGAGACGTTCCTCTCTATGTAAGAGACGCTTTTAAAAAGAAATTTGAGTCCAAGAAGACGATAGAGCCTAAAAAGAATTCAATCACAGCGTCCGTCAGTGGGACAAGTTGTACAAAGTACTGACTTCATCAATTGAATAATGACCTATAAATAAAATTTTATAATTTTTTTGGGAGTCCTAAGTGCATAAAAACTTAATGACTGGCCAATTCATTCTCCTTTTAAAGGCACCAAAAAATGTATAACGATATGTTTAAAGTTTGATCATTTTAATCACAATAATAATATCACAATACCAATATCACAATACGTAGGAAGAAAAGTGTGCAGGTAGCTTCTTGATCCTCCTTCCATTTTCTCTCACTTCTAAATGATCACATTGATTAAAGATTTTTTGAACATTTTTAGTGGGTCTTTTTTTTTTGTTTCTTTAATGGTGTATTCTTCAGATCAATTTCTTTGAAAATGTTGTTCCCACATCCTGAAATTTGTTGGTCCAGTGTTTCTTGATTTTCTAATAGTTTCTTGAGATTTATCTCTTCGGAAATAACATGCTCACTAGCTATCTTATCTACCAATTTTCGTTTCTTACATCTGAGGGAACGTTTTGGGGTCGTTTCACTCTGCTGTAACATTTTGAACTTTGGGCTACTATATTCCAAACTTGTTTCCTTAGAGCTTGGGCTTGGAGTAGTTTGAACATCGCTTAGAGAAATATCACTCATTTTATTTAAAAACACTTCCTTCTGACTAGAATCTCTTTCTGGCGGCGAGACCATTTGTTTAGTTTGGCTGAACTTAGTTATTTTGATACTCTTTGGTTTAGTTTTTTTATTGGAATTCTTTGCATTATTATTTGTTTTTGGCATTTTTAGGAACTGTTATGTTAGGTTTTGAGCCAACATTCTTAGAAAGAACATAAAGTTCATCCCTTAGCCCATTTCCACCTTTCACTTTCTCTTCTCTCGATGTTATGAATTCGTTGCATAAGGCGTGGGTGAATTTTCTCTGTAATTCTCTGCATATTATCACACCGTCTTCTCTGGTAACCAAAGATTCAGCGCATCGTAAAAAGGTTTCTGTGAGGATCGAGTTGTGTTGCTCAACGAAATCAGCAACAGCCTATATTTGTGAAAATTAATTACTAAGCAGAAAATGAGGTTCAATGGTAATAACGTACCTGTAGAATTCTATGTCCATGTTTTTTTACTCCGTCTTCGCATAAAACTGTCCTTATGACACTGTTTAACTGAGAAAAGTATTCATTTAGCTGAGCTTTCGGAATAAACAACCCTCCTCGATCTCTAATTTTTATGCCAGAGAATGAAATTTCAGTTTTCTCTTCTGTGGACTGTCTAATTTTCAGAGCTGCATCATAGAGGATTTTGGATTGCAAAACTTGGTTTTCTGATAGGTTTTTGGACGTCCCATACATTGTTCTTCTTTTTGATTTGCGCCAAACTTCCCCAATACAACCGCCACCGATTGTTAGCAACGATCTTGCATAAGATTCTTCTTCGTATACCTATTCATAATTTGTTTCTCGTTAATCAAAACCAAATTATCGTCACAATAATGTTTTAAGGTTAACATACTGTTGTTTCTTTAATTCCCACTTCATCACTTGGATTTGAGCGTTCTTTTTTTTGACACCAACATTTTACTACCTCTTCTCCATATCTTTGCAATATTGATAGTAAGTCATTCTTTTCGTATGGTGTTATCGACAGGATAATATCTTCAAATGTTTTGAAATTGTTTCTTATAAACGTATAAAATTTGAACATAGTACTACAACTCTGTAGTTTTGAATCCCTAGCAGTAGCATTTCGTTTTGGTTTATTCCCCTCGAAAATGATTAAAAACTGTTTAGACAGTTGATCCACAATCGCGAAAACTAAGCCGGCCTCTTTTAATTGTTGGTGTAAACACTCCTTGGCACTGGATTCACCAAATGTCTTTATAATTACAGAATTAATTGCTTTTTTTTTTTTTTTTTTTTTTTTACCACCTACACACACTAGTTCTTAGCCGTTAGGCCTTTAGCACCAGGAAGAATTGAGCGAGAGACCCTACGCGGCCCAGCACTGACGGGGGCCGCTAGGTCGTATGTGGAGAAGCAGGGAAGGAATGAGGTTTACTTGGGAGGTGACGGAAGGTGGAATTGGGGTAAGTCACCTCCGGCGGACACGGGACAGTCGGCACCTATAGGGAAGGATCGCCGACATGTGTCGTATTTCCTCAAACTTTGCCGCCCAGAAGCTTGGCTTACAGGAGTGCGCCACACTCCCGGCGAATTAATTGCTTGCACAATTTCAACTACTTCGCACTCATCCATATCAACTGTTAGACTTGGCTGACACGAACGTCGAGCAGACGACCAACCGGTAGCTTTGAACTAAATATACTATCGCGTAGGGATATCGGAACTTCCGTATTCCGGGGGTTCGGCTAATGACGTAAATTTCGTCATTTCAAAAAAACTACGTCATTTACGTCATTTCCCTTAAACAAGGTTTTAGTGAATAATTACCTATAATGGCACACTTATGTTTATTATCCGCTTATGATAAAAGGAATCAAATATTAAAAAAAGCGATCTCTTATTTCAAAATAATTATCATTTAATTAGTCTTAAAACGAGGACTACTGCGCCATCCGCTATTGGTTTAGTGGCGTCTGCTAAATCGAACTTCTTACCCCTATAGAGATTGGTTGCATTCTCACAGGGTGAGATAGGTAATGGGTAAGGTAGGGCATAGCCCACACGATCGCGCGCGTAAGAAGTTCGGTTTAGCAGACGCCACCACTGTTTTAGTGGCGTCTGATATATAGGCTGTTCTTGTTAGGACAAATATCATGTTACCTGAACTTTTTCTTTAATAAAATATTGAACTATTTTTGATTAGGATTCGGTATTTTTACGCTTCGGGCATTGTCGACAAGGCTATTGAAAGCGAATATTGGATGTTGGAAGATCGGTGTGTTACTGAGAAGAAAACTAATTTTCAAGACGGGGAGAGAAGTTCGAAGAATCAGGCCATGCCTTACTTCACAATTTATTCAATGGGGATATGCGTTGCTATCATCGCTTTACTTTTGGAGTTTATGGTGAGAGGAGTGACTCAATTGAAAAACAAGAAGAAGAAACCTCCTTTATACACGCGTTTGAAAATCATCAAACTACTTGGTGGTGACGTTAACGATTTGATTCTTGATGATTGATAAATTAGAACAGTCTAGCTATTTCGATGAAATGTAGACCTAACGATTTTAATTTTGAGACACAACATAAGTTTTTAAGATATGTTCCATAAGTTTGTCACTGGTTACTGAGAGCTTGTCATGAAGAGATGTAGGTGAAAAAACATAGATTCGATTCGAGGTAAAGCGACGCCTGGTCAGGCCCTGTCAAAGGCTTAGTACAAACTAAATAGGACTGCAAAATTAACCGAGTGTGGTCTGCAATTCTCGCTTGTCGTTCTCGAGCTAGCTCTCGGTAGTTCTTTAGCATTACGAAGTATTGGTAGTGTCAAGATTATGAAACATATCTTATAAACTTATGGTCATTTTATTTTACATATTATAGAAACCTCTGATTTGTAAATGTTGGTTATGTGATTTCAAGTTGGGGAAGCAAAATATTAGCTCTCCGAGTAGAGTGGAATATTATCTCCCCAATAGTGTAACAAAGACACACAGACACGCAGATAGCCACTTTATTGCACTTTCTGTATTATTTTTGGGATGCGAAACAAGATTATCTTACATATTAAAATAAATATAATTAATAGTAAAGATTTTCTTCGTTAATTGTTAACCTTATTGCGCGTTACATAATTGCAAGAAAGAACAATTAAACATTTTTGAGATGCGAGACTACTATTGAAGTTTTAAATGCAGCGTATGCCTGTTGTTTTACCATACACAAATCGGTAATATACAACGGTTTCGATTCATAGCTAAGTGTTAATATAGTGCAAATACGTGAACCATTGGAGGATCTTGCCACGCCATTGCGAGGCTAGACGTTACACGGAATCCTAGCCAATAAGTACGAATTGGTGCCTACGTGGGATGTCCAGATGCTGGTAGTATTAGAAGTTTACTACTATAGATTGGTGGAGGAAAACTCCATTAATAAGTAAGGAGAGAACTTGCAAGCTCTATTCAGAAGGTGTGTTTCTAGGTTTCTCACCCTGTGCCACAGTCTGGGACCCTCTTGCTGCTAGGCGAAAGCGATAACCGCTACGCCACATAACCCTAAAGAACGACTTCTATTTTTAGTGTTGACTTGCTTTTCCGACGTCAACGGGTAAGCTGATTCAGGTTTTATCCAATAATTTTCAAGAAACTAGATTAGTATTACCAGAAGTGAGATGAGACTAGAAGTGAAGGGCTCTGGCATTGGTAGTAGATCCTGGCACTAGTGAACAAATTTGAGGATTTTATGCCGCTTCCATCGCGCCTACACTACTGTGAAAAAAATTGGTGTAGTTCCAAAAACATTTCCTACCCCCTTCCCCTCAACCTAAAGCGGCCGAACACGGACACGGCTCCTTGAATCTAGTTCGGCCGTCTACCACCGCGAGCGTCTCACGTTTTGGAGGGAAAATTCAGAAACCGCTACCAGAGGGCCAACCGTTCTTGTGTTATCAAGAATATTCACTTTCGCCGAGTGAAGAATTTGGTTACCTCGATACTTCTAGTCTCATCTCGCTTCTGGTTTTACTTTTGTCAATTCCGTGATCAAAACCAATCAAACCGCTGAGGCTGAAGGTTTTATAAGTTTTGTTTTTATGTTCAGTAGCTAGATCCTGCGTTTCTAACTTAAAGGGTCTCTAAAGCAGAGATGCTAATAGGAAAATAATGATGACCTACAGTGCCAAGATTATTTTAATTCCAGTCCAGTTTTAGATGAGTCACTGTCTACGGGTACTGATATGTTGCTTCTAAATAGCAATAAACGTGAACTAGAAACGAACGCGAGAGATATTAAGCCCTATATTAAAAGCGTGTTTTGATGAAACTGGTGGTTAATTTAAGAATAACTTCAAAAATTAAGGTTGTTGTGGCAATTCCCAAACCGTAGGCAAACAACAAGAATGCCCCGTATGTTTCGTTGATTGACATGGCTGAAAGGCTTTTCGCTGGTTTTTTCCAAACAATTTTTGAAGTGTAGAAATCGTTTTTGAAAAACAAGTAATTGAAGAATTGCGTCTCGGTGGTCAAGCCCATTCTAAAATCGGAGAAATTGAAGGCAAAGGTCAGGTAACGTAACATTATACCTTAAAAAAACGGCCTGTTTCTAAATGTAAAAGGAAATTTTAAAGAAAATAAATGATCTCTTATTACAAAATAATTAGCATTGAATTGAGGACTAGTGCGTCACCCGCCATTGGTTTAGTGGCGTCTGGTAAATTGAACCACTTACCCCTAAAAGGATTGGTTGAATTCTAACAGGCTGAGAGACGAAAGGGTTATGTAGGTTCGATTTAGCAGACGACACTAAATTAACGGCGGCGTAGTAGCCCTAGAATATTTTTAAGACTAATTAAATGCTATTTATATTGTAATAAGAGATAATTAACTTTTTTTTTAATATTTAGTTCCTTTTATATTTCGAAAAAAGCCGTTCTTTTAAGGTATAATCAGTTACCTGCACCTTTTCCTTTAACTAGTTTTAAAATCTCATCGAATAGACCTAACCAACAAATCTTTTGAATTTTTATAACGGCTCAGATCTTGTTCTCGGATTTTGAGGTGAGAAAGGGATAACCTGATTGGCTTGATTTTGCCATGCGCAGAACTTGTTTGACCCCAAAAATCAAATTCTAATCCAATCAGAAAAAACAGATGGTACCACAGTCAACACTTTTAGTCACGTGGTCATATCCAGGGCTCTACATAAGGCACTAGTCAAGGCATTTGACTACTAAAAAAATGCCTTGACTACTAAAATAAATCGAAATCTGGGGGTTCACTAGTCAACTTGACTAGTAAAACAAATGTCCCAAATATTCGTCTCACCACGTTTTCTCGCTTAAAAGTCCCAAAATAATAAAGAAAAAAAGCTAGCAGACGACAAGGCCGTGGCGAAAGACGGTACAATGTAAACAAGTAAAATGGCGGCTTGATCTCATTTCGCTAAGCCTTGAATTTAATGTTAATTTTTATAAGTAGAGTTTAATTATGTAATTAAAAATATGTAAATTAAGATTTGCGCGTTTGGCAATTGTGAAAGTGATTCAAGGAAATTACCGTCACGTTTGTTTACGTTGTACCGCGGTGCGCGTACCCTGCGAAATTGGCGGGCAACTGCGCACAGACGTTGTAAGCAGAACGAGACCAAGCCAACTTGTTTATTTGTTGGTTGGATCTATTGCAAACAATTGAAACATAGTTACTTATTCCTTACGCAAGACTAATTTGTTCAATGAACTCCGGACACTTTTTGACTTCTTTACTGACAGGAAATACGAAAAGTAGATTTTTGATGTGTTCTTCGTTAAAGTAAAAGTTTAATTTTCTGAAATCAGCGTCGTTTTCCAAAAGAATTGACAGCATATTGTCGACGTAAAACTTTGATATAAGGAGTCCAGTTTTTCCAATAAAGATCTCTTCATAAATAAAAGTGTCTAAGAGCTCCACTACCTCCAAGTATCGAACTCTCTTAGCCAAGGACAATTTGGGCTGACTTTCCATGGTGGAGGTTTCCTACAGTAACACCGAAATTACTACAAGGGGCGATTATAACCAGAAAAATCCGAGTGTACCTTGTATGAGCAGTTTCCGAAACAGCAACCGCGATTCCATAAAAACAGCGACATTGTTCAAAACTGCTGTTTTAGAAATAGCGTTGCTGTTTTGGGAAATAGCAGTTTTTAAGCAAGAGTTTTGAACAATTCTTAACCCTACAGTTTACCTTATCCATTAAGAACAGCAAGATCATCTAGAGATGTGAGTCGGTAATTTACCGTCCGTAAATTACCGGTAATTTGCCGAATACCGCGTAAATTACCGGTAGTTTACCAAATACCACGTAAATTACCGATTTATATCTTACCGTAATTTTACAAGGGTAATTTACCGGTAAATTACCAAACATTTTAATTACGCTTTAAATGTTCATTTTACACTTAAATGATCAATTATTTCTGTGTTTACTTCCAAAATGACTCACCAGGCGCTATTCGCTATCCATGACTTACAAAGTCGCGCTAGAAATTAGTCTTTTAATAAATCTTTAGTTAGAGATCACATTTGAAAGGCCACGGCTGCCGTCTTGGTAGCAAAAGCCGCAAATACGTGTAAAGCAGTCAGATAGTGCTCACAATTAAACTTTGTTTTAAGTAATGGATTGTAAGCACAGCAAAATATAAATTACCGACTGAACGGTAATAATTGTTTTCCCACAATTTCAATCGATAATTTACCGGTAAATTACTATACTATTCATTTTGGAATAACAATACCTAAACTAACCCTAATACTACTGGGGTTCAAATAACCAAACCTAAACAAACCTAACCTCATGTAAGACATTTTTGATACAAGCAAGTGACCAAGTATAACGAGGCTTAATTATGTTCAAATAAACAAATCTACACCATCATAAACGATAGCGTTTTTAACTTCTCGATTGTGCGCTTACGAGAACAGCTGTGTAGGGAACTGCCGTAACAAGTAAAACTGCGTTTTCGGGAAACCGCTATTTGGGGATCAGCATACGAGAAATGCATATATGAGGGCTTCCCGAAAAATCTTACCCATTCTTCAAAAAAGCTGGCTCCGTTACCAACACGGCCAATTCGAATTTTTGCGTTGGTGTGTTTGCTAAATTTTTCTAGACTTTCGATTAAGACGTGTTCCGTTGAGTACAGTTCCGTTTTTAATTCGGATCCCATGAATGTCGACAGAATTAAAATAGCTATCAACCACGAACCAATAATTATTCTCGATGAAATGATTTTCGGAACCCGTTCAAAGGCTGAAACAATTTGAAATAAGCCTTAGCAAAAAACGCATGATGTTAAGAGAGGTTAATATTTACGTTCGAAGAAAAAAATGCAAACGAAATCCCATGACAAATTCCAATAATTTCCAAATTTCCGAAAGATTGATGTTTTCTGGCGACATCTCACCAGAACCGTGTTTTTTACAAACTCGGAAAGCTTCACCAAAAGTGGTAGAACGGAGATACACAAAAGAAGGAGGCATGTAACCTGAAAAATGCACTTATCCTCGATTTAAGAGTATTTGAGAACTTTGCTGGGCATACTTTAAACAGGGTTCACCAAAAAAGGTGGTAGGACCGAACTACAATGGGTTCTATATGATTTTGAGTCAAAAATGTTCTATGACATAATTTCTTGAGGGCGGGGTTAGTTTCTACCATGTTGCTGCATGGTTCTTTTATAGAGTAGTGGCAGTACTACGTATGCAAACGTTATACCCTTCCATCTCTTAGCTCAGTGCCATCCCCATGCTGGGCGCGTACATCAGTATCCCGTCTTACTAGTCTGCGGTAGAGAGGGGCGTAGACTGTGTATCCCTCCATCTGGGTGCGCTCTTGTAAGAGGGGATACTGTACGAGCCCAGTAGGGTGATGACATTGAGCTAAGAGATAGAAGGGTATGACGTTTGCATACGTAGTAGCAAAAGCGGATTATGCTTCACACATTAAGTACGTAAGTCCCGCTTTTCCATAGCTTTGGCCATAGATTTCATGACATTCCCAAAGTAAAAACTAAGCAGACAACAAAAAAGCATTTAACCAATCATAAGCCCCCTAACCGTAGATAGCCTCTTTAATGCCAGACCAATCGGCGACGGCTATTACTATTTTCTTGCATGGGATACTAAGCCCTGGCTAGGTATCAGCGGTATCCCGATTCCCGAGCCGCCGGCGGCTGGGCTCGCCGTAGCCGCGAGAACAGAAAAAAATGCTCGTAAAAAAACAGATACACGGCGTCTTAAATAGTCCAAGCAAAAGCTACCAGATTGATAAGATCTTCGTGCCTTGCTCCCAAATAATCTTTGGTATTGAGAATAGTTTTATCTAAAGAATATTTTAGACACCCTACTCAGTCTTTATAGTAGTTCCCTAATTTATGTACCTGGTAAATCGATTCTTAAGGCGGAAGGATCGCAAGGATCCGAAGGAGCCGCGTTACCGAATTATGTTCCTCCGCGTAAGGGGAGGTCCTTTCCTAGGAGCTTAGAGAATATCGTGTAGCTCCACCAGGCACATGTTACGTACTTCATGTCTAAAGCCTAATCGGCTTCTGGTAGTAGTAGTGCCATTAATCTATAGACCATTCCATTATTTACATGGGTGAAGAGAACTTTACAGGGCGTAGGGGTCCGTAATAATATCGTACCGTATTCTCCAGGGTCAGGAAAGACATGGAATATTTTTCCACTTCAGCCGGTGGCCCAGTCATTAAGGTTAGCTCTGACGTCAGGAATATTGGCGAATGGTACCAAAAATTGTCCTTCGCAATCCCCGAAAGTTCCAGAGGAAATAGTACGCCCAATACATTCTAGAGTAACCAGTAAAAGTTATCCTACTCGTAATCGCAGCGCGAGTCAGCTTTCATAAAAGGTGTCCAATTCCAGAAATTGCTCTTACACCTTTGCAACTGGCGCTCACTGCGATATGGCTTAATTATGGGGTCTGTAAAGTCGTCGGCGGACCGTTGAATGTATTTTTAATGAAGTCGTTATTGATGTCAGAAGCCCCTCCCCCCTCCAGTCACCTCCGGAGTATATAATACGAAAGTCTCTCCTTATTTCTGGGAAAAATAGTGCTAAGGCATTTTCCTATTCTTGTATTATTCCGCCTTGTCCGGCAGGCCAATCACAGCGCCTTTGCTATTGCAATGGTCGACGGTTCTAGCTATCGCAGCGCGGGTGTCACTATGTCAGGCACTCTGGAGTGGGGGTGAGGACTGGGGAAACGCCGGAGCAGGGCGGCTCATAACCAATCTCAAATTGAGGAACCACGAAAAGAATTCCTTTTTAACGCGTTTTACAACAGCTGCTGACGACAATGATTATGGGGGGGTTGGGGGGTTAGATTCTTTTTTCAAATATAAAGTAACAAAAATAAAAAATCAACGGTCCGCCGAGCTTTAAGGCGTATTGGACGATAATTATCAAAATTCAGTCATTCGTGTATGTATTTTCTTCGAGTTTTTACCTGAAATGTTAGGATGGTTCCATTTGCAGTCAACTCATCGAAAGGAATAGGAACGTATTCAAATCTGAGTAGTCGATAGATAAATATTTATTCTATTTGTTTTATGAAAAGCGTGTTATAATATATGGATGAAACACCCTGACCTTATGTTAAACAGTTTGAGTAATAACTCTTCCATCAAGTTGAACAATTGCAACATTGAATCTTTAGATAGAAGTTCCTAATATGTAATTATTTTACATTTTAATATCTCGGTGGTCAGTTGTCAGTGGTTTAAATTTACCTGGCATACTACTATGGGAACACTAGGGCAGTTCACCGCTCTGAAAAAGTATCTAATTAATTTTTGTATACCAATAAACACACAGAATTCGAATCCCAGAAGCCCAGCGGTCCTATATTTCCTATAAAATCCAATATTTTTGAGCCTGTCCTATATTATCCAATATTTTTGAGCCTGTCCTATATTATCCAATATTTTTGAGCCTGTCCTATATTATCCAATATTTTTACGAAAGGTCTTATAATACCCTGTATTCTATTCTAAGAGAGCGGTAGCTCTCTTAGTTAAGACTTCATACTGGCTTTAATGTATAAGGGTGGTTTTTCGATTGGAAGTAACTTTTTAGCCACATCGTATGATGAAGATCTACGATGTGGGTCTTCATTTGACCTGCCCTGTTGTTGTCGTTGTCGGTGGCGTCGTCGTCGGCGTCCCAGTCTACCGCCTTTGGCAGTATAAAATTGTTCGTTCGTCATTGAAGGGAGAGTGAATGGGCGACAATTGTGGCGAGGTGATATTTCCCTTTCGTGTATTTTAAGAGGAATGGGATTATAACAGTAAGTATAAGCCCTGCCTGTTAAATAATTGACGCGCAACGTCCTTATAGGAGCACCCGCTTATCTCTCCCAAGGCTTAAAATACTAATTTCTTTCTAAACAATTTTAATTAATATTGAGACGCGAAGTAACAGATATTAATAAAAACTGTCTTTGTTGACAAAGACGTGAAAAAGTAAAAGTTAAGTGTTGGAATATTAAATGCTTGAAGTAACAGATATTAAAATTTTCAGTTTTAAAGACATGATTATAAAACATGAAATATTTAAAAAAAATTCTTATCTTAGTTTTTTATCCAAAAAAAATTGGCCAAATTTTTTTTCCACAACTATTTTTCTCTCAATAGCTATTAACTTTTGTCAATAGTAGCTCAAGAAGAAAATGTCATCTACAGAAAATTTTTAAGGGATAATAGCGAGAGAAACAAGTACGAAAAGTAGGTAAAACCAAAATATTACCTCTCCGAGTCAAGAGGACTACTTACAAACTTACTTACCTAGATATAGAATTAATTCTCTTTTTTGAAGTAAAGTTTTACGAATTATTAAAGCAGCATTCCAAGCATAGCGAATATACAGTAAAACACACGACATTTTACATCCAAAAAGGATGTGTCTTGGACACATGGAAATCAGTCAATGGGGAAAAACATGAAATGAAGTGTATACAATTTGGAGATATATAACCTTTATGTGTTTTTAAAGGTCCAATTGTTTACGCTTCAGCTGTTTCCCCTTATTCTCGTAGCTATATTCACAACTGGTTTGCAGTGTAAACACTATCGTCTCGTTTCACCTCAACGATATTCTTAGTTTGCCAACATGAGTGTTAACGTTAAATAACATCAAAGCTGATTTGTGGTTAGACACACTGAAAGTCAATGCGCACCATAAAAAAAAATAAAATCTCTGTAGCTACAACCCAATTACGATTAGCACTTTTACTGATCTTATTGCCACCATGATCTTTTCTCTCCATTATAAAATGTAAACCTGATTATTTAAACGTGTATTTAACTTCAGGCATTTAAATTTCTACTCTTATCCTTTACTTTTTCGCATTTTTGTTTCTACAAAGACAGTTTTTATTCATTTTCATAAAAGTTCCTAAAGTATCCTATATATTTTTGACTTTGTCGAACTTTTCGTATAGTTTTTCAAAGTTTAGATCTTTTATCGAGATCACATTTGACTAGACACTGAAATTTTTTTATCAATATTATATTTTAATTAAGTTCCTCTTTTAAAAGTAAAATCCTGTTTGTTATTCCTTTGAGATTTCTCTACATAGTTTAAGCCAGAATGGTATTATAAGTGAGCATTTCTAGTCCTATACTTCCCTATAAAAACTCCTATAAAGTCCGATAATTCCGGAATTGAGGAATTTAAATATTTGGCTGGACCCCATGCCTGATCTAATTTAATAATTGAATAAAGTGACTTTAATTACTTGTATTTGAAGACCCGGTCTTCGCTGTTCTTATATTTGGTGAAATTGAACCCAAATAAATTCGCACAACTCATAGCTTATCAGTTGTAGAACAACGATTTTCGGAGGAACTCTTTCAAGAGATTCGAATCTTTCGTAGTCATGGCGTCGAATGGGAAATGTAGCAGTTTACCATGGACAAAGGGTGCTCGTCAGGAAATTTGTTATCACGCTATAGGATAGTCAACTCCCTAAATCCGACGACAGCTTATCTATATCTATATAAATCAAAGTCGTGACTGACTAACAGACTGACTGATAATCAACGTCCAGCCCAAACCGCTTGCCCTAGAAGGCTGAAAATTTGTAGGAACGTTAATCATAAGTAGTAGGCGCGTACTAAGAAAGATTTTTTCAATCCGCCACCATCTTAAAAAATGGCGCCCAGAAATGTAAAATATATTCTCTATGCAATTAAGTACGCGCGTTTCAACCGATTTCACAAATATTTAGTACACTGGTTTGCTTTAACCTTGAGACGGGCTGAATGGTCTTTCGGGTTCGATTTTTCGCCATCTTTTAAAATGGCGCCCAGAAATGTAAGAAAATATTCTCTATGCAAAAAAGTCCGCGCGTTTCAACCGATTTCACAAATATTTAGTACAATGGTTTCGTTTAACCTATAGACGAGTTGAAAGGTCTTTTGGGTTCGATTTCTTGCCATCTTTTTAAATGGCGGCCAAAAACTTAAAAACCCTTCTTTATGGAATAATGTCCGCGTGAAAAGTAATGAGAAAATGTCCCGACGGGCTGACGGACTGTGCCGAGTGCCTTCGCTCCTAGGGTGCTACAAAAATATTAGTCATCAGTAAAATCTACACATTCTTTATATCATTTTAGATGGAAGTTCTTGGTAATATCCTATTGGATAGAATCCCGTTGGATCGAATTCAAATTTCTAAAATTGTAGCCAAATTTAAAACAATTTATAGCCCAAAGAGCGATTTTCTACTGAATGGGAATATTTAAATGGAAGAGCTTTCGACTGAATGGGATGGGTTTACACATATAAAATCATAGCGTTTTCCTTGAGTTGCCGGGCTCCAGTAGCGCAATGGATAAAGTGATTTGGATGATCGAAGAAGTTAAGCAGCATCGAGCGCCGTCAGTACTTGGGAGGGAGATCTCTTAATGGTAAGGTTAGATTACGTTAGGTATGGTTAGGTTAGGGTTAGACAATTTCCAAAAATGGAAGTTATTTTCTGAAATTTGTTGAAGAATGTTATTGGTGAACACATATTATTTGCTGCAGTATCAAGAAGTTTAATAAGAAAATCAATTTTATTTTTAGGTTAGGTTAGGTTAGGTTAGTTTAGGTTAGGTTTGGTTAGGTTAGGTTTGGTTAGGTTTGGTTAGGTTAGGTTTGGTTAGGTTTGGTTAGGTTTGGTTAGGTTTGGTTAGGTCAGGTTAGGTTTGGTTAGGTCAGGTTAGGTTAGGTTAGGTCAGGTCAGGTTAGGTTAGGTTAGGTTAGGTTAGGTTAGGTTTGGTTAGGTTAGGTTAGGTTAGGTTTGGTTAGGTTAGGTTAGGTTTGGTTAGGTTAGGTTTGGTTAGGTTAGGTTAGGTTAGGTTAGGTTAGGTTAGGTTAGGTTAGGTTAGGTTAGGTTAGGTTAGGTTAGGTTAGGTTTGGTTTGGTTTGGTTTGGTTAGGTTAGGTTTGGTTTGGTTTGGTTAGGTGAGGGTTGGTTTGGTTTGGTTTGGTTAGGTTTGGTTAGGTTAGGTTTGGTTTGGTTAGGTTTGGTTTGGTTAGGTTAGGTTAGGTTTGGTTAGGTTTGGTTAGGTTAGGTTAGGTTAGTAATATTTTATAAATCATTTAACAATGTTACGCCTTTTCCAAAATATTGAAATTTAGCTTCATTGACTTCTCAAATAATATGCCTTTTCCAAAACATTACTGTTATGTTAGGTTAGGTTTGGTTTGGTTTGGTTAGGTTAGGAATATTTTATAATTCATTTAACAATGTTACGCCTTTTCCAAAATATTGATGTTTAGCTTCATTGACTTCTCAAATAATATGCCTTTTCCAAAACATTACTTCTATGTTAGGTTAGGTTTGGTTAAATTAGGTTAGTAATAATTTATAAATCATTTAACAATGTTACGCCTTTTCCAAAATATTGAAATTTAGCTTCATTGACTTCTCCAAAAATATGCCTTTTCCAAAACATTACTGTTATATTAGGTTACGTTTGGTTTAGTATTTTCTGCAGTAACAAGAAGTTTAATAGGAAAATCAATAGAAAAATAGGATTGAAAGGAAAATTCATGATTGGAAAACCGCCCAAATTGCGGTATTCGGTCTAATGGGATTCGGTCGAACGAGACATTTGATCCAATGGGATTCGACCCAATGGTAGACAATCAAGTTCTTATTACACGCGAGCGACGCCGCGGGTAACGGCTAGTTCTGTATATACTCTGTTCCATCTTCGGTTGTCAGCATTGGCGCAAGGCTGGGTCTCTATGTAATTTAGATTTGTGCGTGCTGACAACCAAAGCTGGAACAGAATATATACAGAATGATCTGTCGTCGGAGACAGGGAGTTGCCTATCCTATAGCGTGAAAACAAATTTCCTGACGCGCATCCTTTATGCATGAGTTTACTTTGAGTTAACAATTGGTTTAAAGTCCACATGTAAGACAAGAGTAGTGGCATAAAATCTTCTGTTACCATATACACAATTCAGTTAAAACTTTGGCTTTCGCTTAAACTTTATATGATTTCACGTGTACAATCTAATCAAATAAGATTTCCTCATTTTGAAAAAGTGTTGACCTGAAACGTTTTTGATGTATTGTCTGCTGGACGCACGCACTTAAATCTACATACAGGCCACTAAACTAATCAAGCTCTGTTATGGGACGTCTCTCTGGACTTACCTCCCAACATCACTCAATGGTAACACAAAACTGTCTAATCAACGCCAAACTAGAGCTGGCTCGGTAGAAAACCACAAACTAAAGTCTACAGTGATTTGATTTTTGTTATAGACTTTAATCGATTCTCCCTCATTTCCCCCCATAACAGTTTCTCCAATTCCCATTTCTCCCAAACTCATTTGTCCCAAAATATTTCTCCCTAAAACTGAAACATTGGCTATCATATATATTTATTATTACAGACTTTGACCGGTAAAGGGAAGGAATAGCTTCCCTTACCATATCCTCTCGATCCGTGCCTTCCACCGCTTTAATAAATTCGGCAAGTATTTCATTGTGTATCTAAACTAACGCAAAAATAAGCAAAACCCAACCTAACCTAACATAACCTAACCAAATCAAACCCAACCTAACCAAATCAAACCCAACCTAACCAAACTTAACAAAACCAAACCCAACTTGAAGAATAGCGCTGGGTTGGGAGAGCTTTTAATTGCTTGGTAATCTACCTACCGGACTGAAACAGTTGGTAGATTTTTCTTTGGACTTGGTGAACTTAAATGACTTGGATTTAATAGTGCAAAGGAGGTGGAAACTTTAATTTCCAATTCAAAAAAGATTTTTATTTACACCAAAAAATATTTAAAGTTTTACTAAGGAGTTGCTAGTTTCAAAAAAATTATAAGGGTACTATAAAGTGGAGACCCTTGGGTCAGAGAGCTAAGGTATTAGACCCAACCAACAAATAAACAAATTGGCCTGGTCTAGTCTCACGTGACTAACAAAGTTGATTGTAGTACCATCTGTTGTTGAGCGACGAAAATAAATCTTTAATTTTTCTGATTGGTTTAGAGTCTGACCCTTGGGGTAAAACGGGTTCTGCGCATGGCAAAATCAAGCCAATCAGGTTATCCCTTTCTCACCTCAAAACCCGAGCTCGAGATCCGAGCCGTTATAAAAATTCAAAAGATTTGTTGGTTGGGTCTATACTTTCCCTTTCTCGCCAAGCCTTTATAGAGGGAATCATTGACGTCATCGTCTTGCGGGGGCTTTCGCTTTGTCCTCGCAGGCGAGGTGCGGTTTTCGGAAAGTTTTGGGGTAGCGCCTTTCGGCCCATGACTTCAATGATGTATATCTGGGGTTTTGGGGAAATTATAAGAGTTTTACGTTGGGTGGTTTTAAAGGGGTCATGGCATTTAAGGAAAATTTGTTTCGTGTTGGGGTTGGTTTGTAAGGGATTGGGAATTTTGTTTTTCTCTTATTTTTTAAGGTTTACAAAAATTTTGGATGATTTTAACAATGAATTTTGACATTAAATTTTACATATTTTACAAATTAATTATTTCGCGTGAATTATATATACAAATTCTTAACACCACCCTTTGCAACTTTATCTTTTATAAAAAGACGGATCTTCTTGAAATTTTAACCACATATTAAGGACCCAGATTTTAGTTCAGTTTAATTTTTTTCAAAACAGTAAACAGAATATTAAAAAAGTTACATACAATCAAAAAACCACCCTTTTACATTAAGAGCAGTATGAAGTGAAGTCTCGTCTAAGAGAGCTACCACTCTCTTAGAATTAAAACTTTCAAAGGACATTGAAACACTATCATTCATGATTCGCGAAGGCAAGTGGCGAAGGTAGGTTACTAAGTCCTAATTACTTTCCTAGAGATAAGTCTATACTTTCAGGTTAATTTCCAATTCTCACTGGACGTTACAAAGCCATCTCTCATGGATTCAGAAAGCTAGGTTAATTAATAGTTACCTTCCTAGAGATTAGTCCATACTTTCAGGTTAAACCCTTTATTAAAAGCGTGTTTTGTTGAAATTGGTGGTTAACTTAACAATAACTTCAAAAATTAAGGTGGTTGTGGCAATTCCCAAGCCGTAGACAAATAACAAGAACGCCCCGTATGTTTCGTTGACTGACATGGCTGAAAGGCTTTTAGTCGGTTTTTTCCATACAATTCTCGAAATGTAGAAATCATTTTTGAAAAACAAGTAATTGACGAATTGCGTCTCGGTGGTCAAGCCCATTCTAAAAACGGAGTAATTAAAAGTAAAGGTCAGGTAACATAACATTATACCTTAAAAGAATGGCCTTCTTCTAAATTTATTAGGAAAAATATTAAAAAAGAAATAAGTGATCTCTTTTACAAAATAATTAGCATTTAATTAGTCTTAACAAGATGACCTAAGGGCTGGGCCATAATAGTATAGTCACATTGAAATAAATGATTTCATATTACAAAATAATTAATTAGTCTTAAATACGAGGACTACTGCGCCATCCGCCATTGGTTTAGTGGCGTCTGCCAGCTTGAACCTCTTACAGAATTGGTTGTATTCTCACAGGCTGAGAGAGGTAAGGGCAGAAGTGAGATGAGACCAGAAGTACTGAGCTAACCAAATTCTTCACTCGGCGAAAGTGAATATTCTTGATAACACACCAAGGTTGGCCCTCTAGTTGCGGTTTCTGAAATTTCCCTCTAAAAAACGTGAGATGCTCGTGGCGGTAGACAGCCGAACTAGATTCAAGGAGCCGCGTCCGTGTTCGGCGGCTTTAGTTCGAGGGGAAGGGGGTAGGAAATGTTTTTGGAACTCGACCAATTTTTTCTCTCTAGTGTAGGCGCGATGGAAGCGGCATAAAATCCTCAAATTTGTTCACTAGTGCCAGGATCTACTATCAATGCTAGAGCCCTTCACTTCTAGTCTCATCTCACTTCTAGTAAGTGTAAGGTAGGTTGGATTTAGCAGACGCCACTGAACCAATGGCGGATGGCGCAGTAGTCGTCGTTTTTAAGACTAATTACATGCTAATTATTTTGTAATAAGAGATAATTAATTTTTTAATATTTAATTCCTTTTATATTTAGAAAAAGTCCCTTCTTTTAAGGTATAATGTTAAGTCACCTGAACTTTTAATTTAACTAGTCTGAAAAAATCTTCGGAAAGGAAATTGCAAACGATTGAAACATATTAGCTCCATACCCAAGACTAATTTGCTCAATTAACTCCGGACACTTTTTGAATTCGTTACTGACAGGAAAGACGAAAAGGAGATTTTTGAATCGATCTTCGTTAAAGTAAAAGTTTAATTTCCGGAAGTCAGCGTCGCCTTCCAAAAGAATTGACAGCATATTGTCGAGGTAAAACTTTGGTATAAGGAGTCCAGCTTTTCCCAAATAGATATTCTGATAAGTATCACCGTCTAAAAGGTCCACTACCTCCGTGTATTGAACTCTCTTAGCCAGGGACAATTTGGGTTGACTTTCCATGGTGGACGTTTCCTATAGTAACACCGCAATTACCACAATGCAAAATTATAACGAGGAAAATCTTACCCATTCTTCAAAAAAGCTGGCTCCGTTACCATTAGGGCTAAATCGTATTTTTGCATCGGTGTATTTGCTAAAGCTTTCTAGACTTTCGATTAAGACGTGTTCCGTTGAGTACAGTTCCGTTTTCAACTCGGATCCCATGAATGTCGACAGAATTAAAATAGCTAGCAGCCACGAACCGATAATGATTCTCGATGAAATGATTTTCGGAACCCGTTCAAAGGCTGAAACAATTTTAAATAAGCTTTATCAAAATATGTGAGATGTAAGATAAGCAGGGTTCGAATCAAAAAATCCAGCCCAAAAGAGAACCCACAGGTTTTACCCACTTTATAAAACCCATCACTGAGATTTTCAATTTTGATGAATTTGAATGCTAGAATAATTTCATTTCAAAGATAGTTTAAGTTATTTATTGTTCCAACATCAAAGAATTATTTAATAATATTTATCATTTATATGAAACATTTTAAGACAATTTTTATTATTAATCTGTGATTTTTAAATGGTAAGTTCTACAATGCGCGAAACTGCTAAAGAAAAAATACCAAAAAAACCCAAAATCGAATAAAATCCAATAAAAAAAACCCGCCTGGGTATTTTCGAACCCTGAAGATAAAACAAGGTATCAAGAGAGGTTAATAGTTACGTTCGAAGAAAAAAATGCAAACGAAATCCCATGACAAATTCCAATAATTTCGTAATTTCCAAAGAACTGATGTTTTCTGGCGACATCTGACCTGAGCCGTGTTTCTAACGAACTCGGAAAGCTTCACCAGAAGTGGTAGAACGAAGATACACAAAAGAAGCAGGCATGTAACCTGAAAAATGCACTTATCCTTGATTTAAGAGTATTTGAGAACTTCGCTGGGCATACTTTAAACAGGGTTCACCAGAAAAAGGTGGTAAGACCGAACTGCAGGGGTTCTGTATGATTTTGAGTCAAAAATGTTCTATAAAATCATTTCTTGAGGGCGCGGTTAGTTTATACCATTTTGCTACATGGTTCTTCCTTTATTTACATGGGTGAAGAGAACTTCACAGGGCGTATGGGTTCGTAATAATATCATACCGTATTTTCCAGGGTCAGGAAAGACATGGAATATTTTTCCACTTCAGTCGGTGGCCCGGTCATTAAGGTTAGCTCTGACGTCAAGAATACTGGCGAATAGTACCAAAAATTGTCCTTCGCAATCCCCGAAAGTTCCAGAGGAAATAGTACGCCCGATACATTCTAGAGTAACCAGTAAAAATTCTCCTACTCGCGAGCCAGCTATACAGAAATTGTTCTTACACCTTTCCAACTGGCACTCGCTACGATATCGCTTAATTAAAGGGTCTGTAAAGTAGTCGGCGGACCGATGAGTGATGTCACCCCCCCCCCTCGCCACGAAAGTATTTCCTCCTTTCCGGGAAAAATAGTGCCAAGTTATTTTCCAATTTTTGTATTATTCCGCTTTGTCTGGCAGGTGATACAATTGGGCCAATCACAGCGCCTTTCCTATTGCTATGGTCAACGGCTCTACAAATCGCAGCGGGGGTCTCGGACCCTCGGGAGTGGGGAAACGCTCCAACCAATCACAAGAGATATTAACCAGATGTGAGGAACCAATTTACAACCACGAAATAATTCCTCTTTGACGCGTTTCACCATAGATAATAAACACAAGGATCGGAAGGTATGCCTTCCGTAGTGTATCTCTCTTTGCCGCGCTTGTGCGGGGGGGGCCGCACGCCAAACTTCTGCAGTTGACTTCCGCTTCTGCGCAGACGAGGTATGACTGCTCGTTTTTCGCTCCGCCCCGTGGCACCCGTGTGGCCCTTAATCTAAACCGAGGCTTAGGAAGTTTTTCAATAATTATTGAAAATACAACATTATAAATTAACCTGACCTTGTTTCTAGTAAGTAGTTTATAGTCAGTTAAAGCCATAGTGCCAAGATATGCTCATATGATACTATAAGATGATAACCGATAGGCCTAAAAACTTTAAAGAATACACGTGGGGAAATTTGTTTTTCAACACGTGCATTATTTATCCATGATTCTACGCTGTACGCATGCGCTGGTTTCCGGAAGTAGAACCTACCCAGTTTGTACAAAGCGCGGCAAGCTCTGCCCCGACCTTCTGATCCTGGTGTTTATTATCTATGGTTTCACTTCAGCTGCTGATGCCAATTATTGGAGGGGGAGAGGGTCGGATGTCAATTTCAAAAAAAGAAATTCGACGGTCCCTCGACAACTTTACAGTCCCTTTAAGGCGTTTAATACAATCAGAGAAACCAGTGGAGAAACCAACACAAAGGGGCGAGGCCGCCACTGGGGGTATCCTCCCTCGCGCCAAGAAACAATGCCAGACGGAGCCCCAGTTCACTACACGCGGGAGGCTAACCAACTCGCACTGCCTCTGGCGGAGTTTCTTGGCGAGAGGGGAGACACCCCAAGAACGGACTCGCCCCCGATCATTGTTCGTAATAAACGAATTCGTCCATTGAACGATACATAACAAAATTCAGTCCATCCAGTATTTTATATTCTTCGAGTTTTACCTGAATTTGTTGGATGGAGGTTCCATTTACAGTCAACTCCTCGTAAGGAATAGGAACGTATTCAAATCTGAGTAGTAGGTAGATAAATGTTTATTCTACTTGTATTTTGAAAAGCGCGTCATACTATTTGGATGAAACCCCTGACCTTATGTTAAACAGTTTGAGAAATAACTCGTCCATCAATTTGAACAATTGCAATAATGAATTTTGAGATAGAAGTTCCTAATAGGTAATTATTTTACATTTTAATATCATGATGGTCAGTTTTCAATGGTTTAAAATTACCTCGCATACTACTATGGGAACACTAGGACAGTTCACCGCTCTGGAAAAGTATCTAATTAATTTTTGTATACCTCTCCGAGTGACGTATGTCACGGAGAGGTTCTAATTTCGACGTGTCTGTGTGTCTGTGTGTCTGTGTGTCTGTCTGTGTGTCTGTGTGTCTGTCCGTTGTTACACCCACGTGACCGCGTTCGCAGTTTGCAAATCGGAGCAAACGTATATTCAATTTCCAGACCGCATTTACAGTCCCGGAAATTGTATTCGACTTACAGGCTATTACTCCATTGCCTGTTTAACAACTCTGTTCATTTGTCCACCCCACATGGACACTAGTCTGAACTTATTGGCTTCTAAACACCACCATCTTCTAGTTTTTCGCCCATTCCACATGGACGGACACCAGTCTGTACTTACTGGCTTCTAAACACCACCACCTTCTCGTCTTTGTCCATTCCACATGGACACCAGTCTGTACTTACTGGCTTCTAAACACCACCATCTTCTATTCTTTGTCCATCCCACATGGACACCAGTCTGTACTTACTGGCTTCTAAACACCACCATCTTCAATTCTTTGTCCATCCCACATGGACACCAGTCTGCACACCTGGCTTCTAACACCACCATCATCCTTAAGGTTAAGACATACGCGGCGATCGGCTAGGGTTACGAGAAACGTCTAGCCTTCCATTGACGGGGTCTTCCGCCAAGGTTCACGCAATTGCGATGTTCTTATCCATAGCTGCGATTCGAAACCCTTATATACTACCTATTTGAGTAAGGCGACGCAACGGGCGTATGCTTCATTTCAAACGCCAATATTAGTCAGGTCTCTCAAGAATGTTTAATTGTTCTTTTTTAAAACGATGTAACGTTCAATAAGGCGAATAACTAACGAAGAAAATATTAAATATTAATTATATTTATTTTAATATTTAAGATAATCTTGTTTCTCAATTCAAAATTAATACGGAAAGAGTTAAAAAGCAGTCTATGTTATTGTCTGTGTGTGTCCGTCCGTTATTACACTAGTGCCGCAGTGCGCTGCGTTAGAAGTTCGTTTTGTTTTGATGTGTAAAGAAATCCTACAGAACCATATTTCATCATATTCACTTTATATTAAGGATAAAGGGAATATGATGAAATATTTTTCGTAATTATGATGCATTTAGTGCTTTTGTAGCTTTAAAGCTCTGTTTCATTTTAATATTCCAAAGAGTTTTACTAATATTATTATTTGAAATGGCTGTTTATAAATTACTAAAGCTATACTACATCTGTATATAGAATAATCCTTGGTTTAGTAATTTTATGAAGAAAGCTAAGAACTAGACTCCGGCGGGTATATCTAGTACTATTTGCAATAAGCTTAGTGAAATATAGAGTAAATAATTGAGGCCTGAGGTGATGTAAACTTTGGGTTTTGATTTTCGTGTCTGAAATGAAGAGACATGAACGGTTCAGAGTGAGCCGAAAGTTAAATACACTCTTAAATAATCAGGTTAAGATTTTATAATAGAAGAAAAGATCATGTTGGCAATTAGATTAGTAGGGCTAAGCTACAGAGTTTTTATTCTCTTTATGGTGCGCATTGACTATCAGTGCGTCTAGCTACAATTTAGCTTTGGTATTATCATAAGTTAATTATTTAACGTTAACACTCATGTTGGCAAACTAAGAATATTGTTTAGGTGAGACGAGACGATAGTGTTTACACTGCTAACCAGTTGTGAATGTAGCTATCAGGGTAAACAGCTGAAGCGTAGACTTCATTTCCTGTTCTTTTTGCCATTAACTGATTTCCATGGGTCCAAGATTTATCCTTATTGGATGTAAAATGTCGTCTGCTTTACTGTATATTCTTTATGCTTGGAATACTGCTTCAATATTTCGAAAATTTTTACTTCAAAAAAGAGAAATAATTCCATATCTAGGTAAATAACTTTGTAGTAGTAGACCTCTTGACTCGGAGAGGTAATATTTTGGTTTTCCCAACTTGTTGTATACCAATATACACACAGAATTGGAATCCCAGACTCAAGTATCCAGCGGTCCTATAATTTCTATAAAATCTTACTTTTTTGCACTTGTCCTATATTATCCTAGATTTTCTTGAAAGGTCCTATAATATCCTATATTTTCATGAAAGGTCCTAGATTATGCTATATTTTCATGAAAGGTCCTATAATATCCTATATTTTCATGAAAGGTCCTATATTATCCTTTATTTTTGACTTTGCCGAAGTTTTTGTCGAATAATAAAAATTATCAAAATTTAGCTCTCTTTTATCGAGATCACATTTGACTAGACAAATTGCGAAGCTGGCTCAGGATTTTTTTATATATATTTCAATTAAGTAAAATTCCACTTATTATTTTTTTGAGAATTTTCAACATAGTTTAAGCCAGAATAGTAGTATATATAAGCATTGTTAGTCCTATAATTTCCTATATAAACACATTTTTTCTTCTATAATTTCCTATAAAAACACATTTTTTCTCCAATATTTTCCTATAAAAACACATTTTTTCTCCAATACTTTCCTATAAGCACATTTTTTCTCCTATAATTTCCTATATAAACACATTTTTTCTTCTATAATTTCCTATAAAAACACATTTTTTCTCCAATATTTTCCTATAGAAACACATTTTTTACTCTTTTACTTTCCAATAAAAACACATTTTTCTCCTATACTTTCCAATAAAACATTTTTTATCCTATATTTTAATATAAAAACACATGGTTTCTCTCCTATAAAATCCTAAAATTCCGGTAAAAAATTCCAATTTTTCCTGAAATGAATTTAAATTTGGCTGGATCCCATGCATGCATGTCAGATCTAATTTAATAATTGAAAAAAGTGACTTCAATTACTTGTATTTGAAGACTCGATCTTCGCTGTTCTTATATTTGGTGAAATTGAACCCAAATATATTCGCACAACTCATGGCTTATCAATTGTAGAAGAACGATGTTTAAGAGGAATTCTTTGAAGGGTAAGAATTTCGACGAAATGAAGGCGTCTGGAAAATGTAGCGGTTTACTTTGAGTTAACGATCGGTTTAAAGTCCACATGTATGACAGAAGTAGTGGTATAAAATCATCTTTTACCATGTACATTTCATTTAAAACTTTGGTTTTCGAGTAAACTTTGTATGGCTTCACGTGTACAATGTAATCAAACAAGATTTCTTCATTTAGAAGAAGTGTTGACCTAAAACGTATTTGATGTATTGTATGCTGGACGTACACGCTTAAATCTACATGCAAATGCAAGTATTATGTTAGTAAATATTTGGTTAAAGCAAGAGCTTCATTTTCCATAAGATGTATTATGATTTCATTAAATGGATATTGTTGTATAATTTTTTTTTAGCGTGGACGTTCTCATACAAGTTTAAATATAAGGTTTAACAAGTTGGGTAACCAAAATAAACCTCTCCGAGTAGAGACGAGTGGTATATAACCCATTAAGAGGTTTTTCTTAAATAAATATAATTAGAAATATTATTTTAATCGCCATTAATTTAACTTAAATCTAGTTACGAAACGTTATTTCTAAAATCATTTAAACATATAGCTATTGTTGACGTTTGACTTCTAGCGAACACCTTTTTCACAATTTATGTAAATTTGGTTGAAGATCTGCCATTGGGAGGCTAAACGTTTCTCGTAACCCTAACCGATGGCCGCGTACATTTTAACCCTAACGATAATAATAGAGTGGAAGCCAATATTTCTTTCAGTGAACTGCGAAAGCGGGCCGGATATTGCGAAAACGTTTCCTCCGATTTGCGCACTGCGAATGCAGTGACAGACACACTCATAGACAAGTCCAGTGTAATACTTCTCCGTGACATCATCGTCAGAGATAAAAACTTTAATTTTATCATTTTAATTTTATTATAAAAGAAGAGTTCCTGAAAATGCGTATGGGCCTACTCATAAATTGTCTTCTAAAATCTGTTTTCATTATTTCTTCATTGCATCTCATTAACAATATTTTTTTGTAATGTAGGCTACTGATTTCCATGCTCAAGGCCTAACGCAAACAAACTTAATATTGATTCGGAGCGTCTAAAAATAATTTACAGTGTGTTTCATAAAGGGTGGTAGGACCAAAGTATAATGGGTTCAACATGAACGATTTTGAGCTGAAAATGTTCTAAGACAATTTAACCTAAGGGCCACTCCCACGTTATGATTTGAGTATTTTATAAATGAGTTCTAAATTAAATTAGAATTGTCTTTCAGTTTCATACTTGAATTTAAGGGTCATATGTAAAACACTAAAATCATAACTTGATAACGGTGGCCCATTTTTGAGACAAAATCGCCCATCCTACCTACACCCTGTTTTTTCCTTCTGTACGTATTCAATTTAAATGTTAGATAATTAAAGAGAATTTTCAAAATGGAAAACAAAGGTTTAACGATTATTAATGTATTGTAAAACACGTAGCGTTACCAAATGTTGTTTGTTTGAAAATTGGTTGCAATAGTATTGAATTTACAGCTTAGACATTAGAAATTAATTTTAATTAAAAACCCTATCCACTCTGAAAGCTTGAATATTTTTAAAAAAATTAATATTTTGAAATGCACTTCACAGAAAAATTTCATGAAATTCGCACGATTAGATCTTAAGTACTGAAATTACAATTTAGACATTGAAAATATATTTTTATTAAAAACTTGAATCTTTTTCAATACAACATAATAGATTCTAACACACCATTCATTCAAATTTCAGAACATTTGAAATAGTACATCTGAAGATATTTTTAGTCTAGTACTGATTCGATCATTTTGGTATTGGAAACGAGTTTTTATAAAAATAACTAGCTACTATAGAAGCTTTAATCTTTTTTAGTATAGTAAAACACATCGAAATGCACTTCTCATTAAAATTTCAGGTCATTTGGATCAATAGGACAAAGGATATGGACAAAAAATCGACCTCCTCCCACAGAACTTCGTCAATTTTGGGTTAATTCAAATTTCCCGCCGATACTCCAAAAGTTGCACTTGCTTCTAAGGCATATGCAGCTTGCGTGGTTGAGCGCGAGATCGAGTGGGCTACGCTAGTAGTCAATGGAAACCATAACCAGGGCCGGAAATAAGAAAACTTTCTTATAGGGCATGTGTCCACTGTCCAGTGACTAGAAAATTTATAGGACATTGTCCACTGGAGTGTGAAAAAATAGTGTCGCATCATCATAGTCAAGGTATCAAAACTTCGGAAAATTTATTGGTCAAAATGTCCAGTGACCCCTTGGTTTTTAAAATATTTATGGGACATTTTAAAATTTAATTAGACAATGTCCAGTGTCCTGTGCTTATTTGCGGTCCTGCAAGACAACCTCCAGTTTGGTCTGCTAAAACCGAAATTTTGCAAATCGGTCACATAAAATTTAAAACATTAAATAGCGTCCGACAGGAGAAAACTGAAGTGTTTTACAGACCATACTCCTAAATTTAAAAGTGTAAAAATTAAATAAATTTCCTGATTCGTATTAGGCCTAGCAGATATTTACAGAACATTACGTAGCATAGGATCATCCCACTCCCCTTCTAGGCGCCCGGCACGCTCGTAGCGGTTCCTTTCCCGAACATTATGTTCTGTCCGACTTGCTAAGCCTTGAATTGTAGTCTGTTGAAACTTGAAAGCTGATTAATGTGGGTTTAGTTATCTTAAGTTAAATGACCAGCTTCAAAATGCATTAATGTGTCAGATAGTTCTACGTAGAAATTTAATGAATTCATTTATCAAAAAAAGAATTGGTGAAACGCCTATAATTTCATTTGCGACGGCAATATAATGGCAGAACGAAGATTTACAAGGGGATTGAACAAATTGGGATCGGCTGCTCAAGTCAGAGAAACTGTATCTCAAGCTGTTCGAGAAAGTACTATCCTGGTCAGTTCTTCCTTAATAATTAAGATTATATTAGTAGATAATTGAAGTGGCAATTAGTAATTTTTCATCCTTTGTGACGCGGGATCTTGATAATGCTGTCTTAATAACATGAGAGGTGTAAGGTGCGCCGCATAATTCATTTAACGGGAAGGGGTCCTGTTAAATGAATAATAATTTATAATACTTTTAGGAGTAATTTTAAGTAGGGATAAGCGTGGACCATTTTTAATTACTTCATTTACATACTAATTATCGTTATTGTTAATTATGATTACTCTTTAATGTGTCTTAATCTTATTTCAGCCAAAACACAGTCTCGTGGAACCAATTGACTACGAGACTTTTATCACTAAGAATAGAACGCTTTTGCAAAATGATCCGCAGAGGGAACTACTTTTTTTCCCTTTTGATGATGCTTCTGTAATTATTGCTTTTTATTTTAAGAATCTAGAAAGGTCAGGTATCATAACATTATACCTTAAAAGAACGACCTTTTCCTAAATATAAAAGGAATTAAATATTAAATAATCTCTTATTACTAAATAATTAGCATTTAATTAGTCTACTCTGACGCCATTGCTTTAGTGGCGTCTGCTAAATCGAACCACTTACCCCTACAGGATTAGTTGAATTCTCACTGGCTGAGAGAGGTAAGGTAGGACATAGCCCACTCGATCACGCGCGTAAGAGGTTCGATTTAGCAGACGCCACTAAACCAATGGTGGTGCAGTTAGTCCTCGTTCACGGCCTACTTAGATCATCTCCTCCATCGCCTGTAAGGCCGTCCGATTTCGTGGGCGCCCTATGCTAATGGAAAAGTAGCGAAATCCCGCTAGTGCGGCAATTCTCGGGTAGGGGGCGCTCGCATCCGGGACAAACGTCTTAATACATTACTATGGGGAAACTATGCCTTAAAAATGCACTTTTTTATCGGAATTTTTCTATATTTTCTAGATATTTTAGGAATCTAATTTTTACATATATTATAAAATCAAGTAAGAGCTATCTTTTGAAACTTATTTCATAATTTTCCGTCCATTAGTTTTGCTGCAATCGTTATCGAAACATTCGAAGCGGATAAACTCGAATTTCGCGGCTAGAAACTTCGAATGTTTCGATAACGATTGCAGCAAAACTAATGGACGGAAAATTATGAAATAAGTTTCAAAAGATAGCTCTTACTTGATTTTATAATATATGTAAAAATTAGATTCCTAAAATATCTAGAAAATATAGAAAAATTCCGATAAAAAAGTGCAGTTTTAAGACATAGTTTCCCCATAGTAATGTATTAAGACGTTTGTCCCGGATGCGAGCGCCCCCTACCCGAGAATTGCCGCACTAGCGGGATTTCGCTACTTTTCCATTAGCATAGGGCGCCCACGAAATCGGACGGCCTTACAGGCGACGGAGGAGATGATCTAAGTAGGCCGTGCCTCGTTTTTAAGACAAATTAAATGCTAATTATCATATTGAAATAAGAGATCATTTATTTCTGTTATTCAATATTTGGTTCCTTTATACTTTGAAAAAGGCCGTTCTTTTAAGGTATAATGTTATGTTCCCTGAACTTTACCTTTAAAGGTGACTAAATAGTGTTGTTGAGTGACATTTAGCTGTTAACTAACCAAATGATGGCAATTTCTTGAGCTATAAAATATAAGAATATTTATCTCTCTAATTTTAATTAGCAATCGACAGTTCCAAGGCGCTATCGAACAACGGTGGCTTCCATTCCTTCTGAGAGTGAAATAGCTCTATCAAATCTATTTGTTAGGCAATGTTTAAAAACATATTCGTCTGATTGGAAAATTATCACCTATAAATATTTACCTTACTCTGGAAGTTTCTTGCAACTACCAAAGTAAGTACTTAAAACAGGCCTAGATGAATCTAAGACTTAGGACTGGAAACATTATAAAAGCTAAATACCATAATGGCGCTGGGGGCGGAGTTACCCTAATTGCCAAGTCCCTATTAGAGACGAGTCGGGTCGACTTTCTTTTCGACCCGACCCGGCCCGAGTCCAACTTTAAAATTATAAACTTAACCCGACCCGACCCGACCCGGAAAATTTTGAAATTCATTTTGCCCGACCCGACCCGAAACGGGTTCGGGTCGGGTCGGGTCGAAAAAGCCCGATTAAATCGGGGGCCCGACTCGTCTCTAGTTAGGTGTAGAGACGAGTCGGGACGACTTTCTTTTCGACCCGACCCGGCCCGAGTCCAAATTTAAAATTATAAACTTAACCCGACTCGACCCGACCCGACCCGAAAAAAAAATAAAATAAAAACCCGACCCGGAAAATTTGAAATTAATTTTGCCCGACCCGACCCGAAACGGGTTCCGGTCGGGTCGGGTCGAAAAAACCTGATTAAATCGGGGGCCCGACTCGTCTCTAGTCCCTATTGTACTACTCAGAACAACACTGGCTAAAACTGCCCCCCGTTCTTCTAATGGCATCGCCTGTCAGCAGCGCCCCTAGCGGGAGAGCCCCGAAACATTTCGACTCATAAGCCTTATGTTATGGCTGCTATGGTTTGAGTCGAAAAGGTTTCAATATTGGTCGCGGGGTGGCGCTAGAGACGCTGCCCTAAAAGAACCACGCGCTACCCGTATCTCCATTCCGTTCCAATCCATCTGTGTTTAATGGTCTTTGGTGTAATTTGTAATCTTATTGGTTTCCTTAAGGTTGGCAAAACCAAATGAGCTTCAGGAACAGTTATACGAAGTTGATACTGAAGTACATGGGAAAGATGAGGTTAGTAAATAGCTCGTGTTAGGAATTTATAGGCGTGACACCTGGAATCTGTTTTAATGTGTTACAGGACTCATTTTCGGAAGAAGGAATCAATTCTAACGGAGTTGGTGTTCTCAAAGAAGGCTATGTTTTGAAAGGACCCGAATCGGGCACGGACAGTTTCATAAGCGTAGCTACTAAAGTGAGTAAATCAGTTACTGCGTTCCCTTTCATGGGGAGACGTTATTTATTTGTGGTACTCCACTTTTATTTGTTCCTATAGTCCTTCAAAAGACGGTATATGATCCTACGACCTCAAGTGGACGGAACTCATATCATTGAATTCCATAAGGATGAAAAGAAAGTTGAATCAAAGGGAACAATATGTTTGGATTTTTGTCACAATGTTGTCCGAGTAAGAACTTACTCCTTCTATGAAAACTTGTTGTTTTGGGGGTAAAAAAATGTGGCATGAACACATTTAGGATATCAAGGTCGCGACCTTCGGAATTTCCAAGACGTTTATAAATGTAGCCCTGTGTGGGAAGTAAATTAGGATCTGTACTTTTTCAGCTGTACAGGGAGCCCAGTGATCCTATATTATCCTATATTTTTGAACCTGTCCTATATTATCCTATATTTTTGAACCTGTTCTCTATATTATCCTATATTTTTGAACCTGTCCTATGCTATCCTATATTTTTGAACCTGTCCTATAAAATCCTATATTTTTGAACCTGTCCTATAAAATCCTATATTTTTGAACCTGTCCTATAAAATCCTATATTTTTGAACCTGTCCTATAAAATCCTATATTTTTGAACCTGTCCTATAAAATCCTATATTTTTGAACCTGTCCTATATTATCCTATATTTTTGAACCTGTCCTATATTATCCTATATTTTTGAACCTGTCCTATGTTATCCTATATTTTTGAACCTGTCCTAGAAAATCCTATATTTTTGAACCTGTCCTATGGTATCCTATATTTTTGAACCTGTCCTATAAAATCCTATATTTTTGAACCTGTCCTATAAAATCCTATATTTTTGAACCTGTCCTATAAAATCCTATATTTTTGAACCTGTCCTATATTATCCTATATTTTTGAACCTGTCCTATATTATCCTATATTTTTGAACCTGTCCTATGTTATCCTATATTTTTGAACCTGTCCTAGAAAATCCTATATTTTTGAACCTGTCCTATGGTATCCTATATTTTTGAACCTGTCCTATAAAATCCTATATTTTTGAACCTGTCCTATAAAATCCTATATTTTTGAACCTGTCCTATATTATCCTTTATTTTTGAACCTGTCCTATAAAATCCTATCTTTTTGAACCTGTCCTATAAAATCCTATCTTTTTGAACCTGTCCTATAAAATCCTATCTTTTTGAACCTGTCCTATAAAATCCTATCTTTTTGAACCTGTCCTATAAAATCCTATATTTTTGAACCTGTCCTATATTATCCTATATTTTTGAACAGGTCCTATGTTATCCTATAATTTTATGACACCTCCTATAATATCCTATATTTTTGAACCTGTCCTATGTTATCCTATAATTTTATGACACCTCCTATAATATCCTATCTTTTTTGACTTGGTTTGGGAAGTTTTCGTATAGTTTAGCATCAAATTTATCAAGATCACATTTGACTAGACACCAAAATTGCACCTGAAGCGTTTCAAATTTGACTTTGTATCAAAACATCACAGTAATTTCATATTTCGTGGTAGAATTCGAAACGAGGCAAGTTCAGTTTTGAACTACAGTTGTCTGATGGTCACAAACCGTGCCTACTTGTGACTGAAAATGAGTCTGAGCTTGAAGAATGGATGTCAGCGCTGAAAGGCGTCATCTCCAGCGCGAAAAGCAATACCTCAACTTCCTCTCGAAAGAGTGCCTTAATCAGTAGTAACTTATCTTTTGGTAAGTATATGTTAAATTGTATTGGTCATAGTTTAAAGCTTTAAATTCTCACCCAATCACATTTTAGATTCCACTTCAAGCTTGCCATCTGGGCAAGACACTAATAAGAGTGGTTATGGAACTTTACGAGGCTTAGAACATAGCAAAAATCCTGAATTAGTCAGATACTCCAGGGAAACTGACTTTTCCATTACTCAAGCTCGGAAAGAAAACAGACAGAACTTGTTTTCTATATATCCTGAAATGCAAGTAAGTTTAACGAAAGAGGTGATTTTATCAAAGACCATTAATCACAGTTGGATTGGAATGGAGATAGGGGGCGTGCAGTTCTTTTAGGGCAGCGCCTCTCTAGCGCCACCCAGCGACCAATATAGAAACTTTTTCGACTCCAACCATAGGCTTATGAGTCGAAAAGTTTCGGGAGTCTCCCGCTAGGGGCGCTGCTGACAGGCGATGCCAACCATAGGCTTATGGGTTGAAAAGTTTCGGGATTCTCCCGCTAGGGGCGCTGCTGACAGGCGATGCCATTAGAAGAACCCAGGTTTTAGCTTATAATTTTTCCTGTCTATTGGAATGGAATGGAGATACGGGTGGCGTATGGTTGGTTCTTTTAGGGCAGCACCTCTATAGCGCCACCCCGCGACCAATATAGAAACTTTTTCGACTCCAACCATCGGCTTATGAGTCGAAAAGTTTCGGGACTCTCCCGCTAGGGGCGCTGCTGACAGGCGATGCCATTTGAAGAACATTGGGTTTTAGCTTATAATTTTTCCAGTCCATCTGTGTTTAATGGTCTTAGATTTGAACTTTATTTAAACTCCAAGATGGGAGTGAAAGGAAAGTACTATAATGAAATTTTGAACTCAATTTGCAGAGAAACCTTGGTCTACTTTCTCTGAGTAGTCCAGAGGAAGATGAAACGGAATACGAGTGGAATCCAATATCAAGTAGCCTAAGCCTTCCCACGCCTAGTCTAGGAACCGTAAATAGTAGTAGCAGCTCGACAAACTCTGTTTCGACCACTAAAAGTCAAAATGATCCCGTGGTGGAACCATTTCAAGAGGATTTAGGCATTCGGATTCTGTTAACTTGCGAAGAAATTAAGTTTAAGCTACAAGTTCCACTTGAGAGTGAAATGAGCCAGCTTTGTCAGGTACGTTTTTAGACTAATTTATAGGCTTTTTTCTATTTATGCCCAATTTTGGGGCTTAAATTGCCAGGGACACCTTTCAGGCCCAAATTTTGGGCTCGAGTATACTGCAGGGTTCATACAAACCGGGAAAACCTGGAAAAATCAGAGAAATAAATAGTTGACAAAAACCTCAGGGAAAATTCAGGGAAATTTCGAATTTTTAGTAAAATTCAGGGAAATTTGCGTCAAACAGGGGGCGAGTAATTAAGCAAAATGTTCATAAACATCCCTTCCGTAGGATTAACATTACATTAAACTTTGGAGGCTCATAACTGTGGTTATATTAGAGATGTGGGGATGTCCTTTGATTATGTAATAGTCCTATTGCCCCCCCCCCTCCTTCTTTAAAGGGTATGGAAATTTACAATTTCATATCATATTTTAGCACGAAAGTGGTATTATATTACACTTTCGAGTCTCTACTTTCAAAATATAAAGTTTTTAATATAATTGAACCAAAGTTTCTATTTTTAAAATCCATTGGAAAATCACGAAAACTCAGTTTCGATATATAAATAATTTTGTCTTGTTGAGCTTGTTCGGTTGGTTTATGACATCACTATGACGTTGAGGGAAAAAGCGCGGGGAACCTATACGCGTGAGCGCGAGCGCGAGCTATACGAGTCTCGAGCTCTGTCCATGCTTTGATAGCGGAGAGAGTGGTACCATCTCGCGTGCGTGACGTCAAACAACAGGGAAACGTTGTAGCCTTTCTTAAAAACTTTTAAAAAGTGGATTTTAAATAATTTCATATGAATCATTTTCAAATGCATATTGCGGCCAAATAAGCAGAAATCGGAGAATTAAAAGCTTGATATTTTTGAATTCACAGTAATTAATTCTATCTTTTGTTATATAAATCAGAGGTTTTTCAAACGAAGCTTCTCATACCCTTTAACATTTGCCCTATAGAGCTATTTCAGAGTGGGTAATGGCTACGTCACCAATGCTATTTGCCCATAGAGAAAACCCTCATAAAATGTCCGCCCTACACTCAAAGGCAGGCCCAATTTTCGTAGCAGACGAAATTTTTCCCACACTGAAATAGCTCTATAGGATACTCCGTATACGGGGAAAACCTGGAAAATTCAGGGAAGTATATGGGGAAAAACCTCGAAATCTCAGGGAAATTTGTTTTCCAAAAGTTGTATGAACCCTGATACTGGGACTATTTAGGCCCAAATTTAGGGCCCATATAGCCACTTCATAATTTTCAAAATATCTTAAAATGAGTCGACTATGATTTGATTGCAGGTGGAACCTTACATCGCTACTTTGGCCATTTTTGACATCAAAACTGGGCGAAAAGTATCTGAGGAATTCAGATTTGATGTCAATCATCCGCATGTTAGGATTTGGCTTCCGAAACCCTCCTATATTTCATCAAAACGAAAGTCATTTAACAACAACAGCAATGGTAACTCCGGCGAACACTTTCAAAGCACCACGACCCCCATATCATCACCCGTTAAAGAATCAAAGAGAGACAGCATAGATCCTTTGTATCACTTATCAAATCTGGCCCAAGATGGATGGCTCTCTACCCCCAAGCAAGCCATTTTAAATTTAGCTAAAGAAGACCCGGATTTGTATTTGGTGGTTCGAATTGAGAAAGTTCTACAAGGCGGAATTCTTCAGGTATGTTTGTTGTTTAATTAGTTCCTGAACTGGTTCTGTCGATTTTCTTTTCGTAATTTAAGTTAAAAGTCCTTCATAAAGAAAGCCTTAATTGTCCTAGCGGTCCTATAATTCCATGACTGGTCCTATATTGTTATATAAATTCGTGACTGGTCCTATATTGTTATATAAATTCGTGACTGGTCCTATATTGTCGTATAATTTCGTGACTGGTCTTATATTATCCTATAATTTCGTGACTGGTCCTATATTATCCTATATTATCCTATATTTTCGTGAAAGGTCCTATATTGTCATATAAATTCGTGACTGGTCTTATATTGTCATATAAATTCGTGAATGGTCTTATATTGTCATAATTTCGTGACTGGTCCTATATTGTCCTATAAATTCGTGACCGGTCCTATATTGTCCTATAGTTTCGTCACTGGCCCTATATTGTCATATAATTTCGTGACTGGTCCTATATTGTCATATAAATTCGTGACTGGTCTTATATTGTCATATAAATTCGTGACTGGTCCTATATTGTCATATAATTTCGTGACTGGTCCTATATTGTCGTATAATTTCGTGACTGGTCCTATATTGTCGTATAATTTCGTGACTGGTCCTATATTGTCGTATAATTTCGTGACTGGTCCTGTGTTATCCTATATTTTTGTCTTAGTTGAAGTTTTTGTATAGTTAAGCCACCATTTACGAGTTATAAGTTTTTTTTATGACCCCTTAATTAAATAAGCATTATTTTTCAGTTTCATACTTAAATTTTCATATCGTTTTTGCCGGAACTCTGTCTGATAAATTTAACGCGCTTAAATTTAGGCTGCGGAAGCGTATCTTAGACCAAACGCGTACGCTGGAGATGTAAGACTTTGTGGCAAACTTCAGAAGCATGTTAAACAATGTTGCCAAAGGCTTGGTCATTATCGAATGCCATTTGCTTGGGCTGCTCGTCCGCTCTTCAAAAGATTCTCGGGAGAGCTGGACACAACTCCGGTTTTTAGTAGAATTTATCGACAAGAGCCCAATAAACTTTCTGATGAAGATCTGGCCAGATTCCTGGCCGAACATCGAAGGTACATTTACAGCTGTTTAAACTAAAAGTTCACGAAATAATGGCTTGCGGCTTGCATTTTACCAGACCTGAAAAATTGAAGAATTTAGTAGTAATTCCGGGATCACTGAAAATATCATTGAAAATTCTTGACTCTACTTTAACAGTACCAAGTGAGTTTCAACAATGACAATTAAAGACAGATGGACTAGAAAAATCATAAGCTAAAACCCCTGTTCTCTTAATGGCATCGCCTGTCGTCGCCCCTTAATGTTATGGCTATGGTTTGGGTCGAAAAGGTTTTAATATTGGCCGCTGTGTGGCGCTAGAGAGGCGCTGCCCTTAAAAAAACCAGTCAGTCTGGGAAATAAGAATATTTTTTAAACTAGTCCTTGGGACCATTGACCCCCCCTAGGGACTGGTCCCAGCCTTTGTTCTCCTATAGATTTGCAATTAATAAACTGGTCCCCAGGACCAGTAACCCCCACTTCTTGAATTAAAAAACTAGTCCAAGCAGTTAAACTGGTTTTGGACCAGAGGAAGTGTGCTATTTCCCAGACTGATGGCCAGTCCATCTGTCTTTAACGGTTTTAGGGTTCAATTATGCCGCGTCCTCTTAGTTTAAAACAATTTTAAATTTTCTTCAATTTCGTGTCTAGATACTTTAACAGCGTCTTTGATTCCATTGGCTCCATTTCCAATGCCTCCAACCCACGAAGCAACCAGGGAAATCGCTTGCTTCTCGCCTCCTAAGGACTGCCCGACTCAAAGCTATCCATTTACTTGTTACACCAATTTGCTATACGTTTTTCCTAAGAGCCTGAAATATGACACGCAAAAAACTTTCGCTAAAGTAACTTACTTAATTGCCATTTTACGCGCAGGTGTCGACTTATTGACGTAATTACGTTATATTTACTACAGGCTCGAAATATTGCTTGCATTATTGAGCTACGAAATCGAGACGATGAACACTCTAAACCACTGCAAAGAATTTTTGCTCGACCTGGTCATGATGTAAATGAACCCTTGAGTTTCCAAGCAATAACCGCTGTTACTCATCACAATTCAGCTCCGGATTTTTACGAAGAGGTTAGATACAATTTTGCTATGTATTTTTGTAGAGGTGTGCAAATACCACTTTTTCGGTATCGAACCGAAGCCTAATACTCGCGAGTAGTTAAGTCTTATACTCGCGAGTAGTTAAGTCTTATACTCGCGAGTAGTTAAGTCTTATACTCGCGAGTAGTTAAGTCTTATACTCGCGAGTAGTTAAGTCTTATACTCGCGAGTAGTTAAGTCTTATACTCGCGAGTAGTTAAGTCTTATACTCGCGAGTAGTTAAGTCTTATACTCGCGAGTAGTTAAGTCTTATACTCGCGAGTAGTTAAGTCTTATACTCGCGAGTAGTTAAGTCTTATACTCGCGAATAGTTGAAGCCTTATACTCGCGAATAGTTGAAGCCTTATACTCGCGAATAGTTGAAGCCTTATACTCGCGAATAGTTGAAGCCTTATACTCGCGAATAGTTGAAGCCTTATACTCGCGAATAGTTGAAGCCTTATACTCGCGAATAGTTGAAGCCTTATACTCGCGAATAGTTGAAGCCTTATACTCGCGAATAGTTGAAGCCTTATACTCGCGAATAGTTGAAGCCTTATACTCGCGAATAGTTGAAGCCTTATACTCGCGAATAGTTGAAGCATAATATTCGCGAATAGTTAAGCCTTATACTCGCGAATAGTTAAGCCTTATACTCGCGAATAGTTAAGCCTTATACTCGCGAATAGTTGAAGCCTTATACTCGCGAATAGTTGAAGCCTTATACTCGCGAATAGTTGAAGCCTTATACTCGCGAATAGTTGAAGCCTTATACTCGCGAATAGTTGAAGCCTTATACTCGCGAATAGTTGAAGCCTTATACTCGCGAATAGTTGAAGCATAATATTCGCGAATAGTTAAGCCTTATACTCGCGAATAGTTGAAGCATAATATTCGCGAATAGTTAAGCCTTATACTCGCGAATAGTTGAAGCCTTATACTCGCGAATAGTTGAAGCCTTATACTCGCGAATAGTTGAAGCATAATATTCGCGAATAGTTAAGCCTTATACTCGCGAATAGTTGAAGCATAATATTCGCGAATAGTTAAGCCTTATACTCGCGAATAGTTGAAGCCTTATACTCGCGAATAGTTGAAGCCTTATACTCGCGAATAGTTGAAGCCTTATACTCGCGAATAGTTGAAGCCTTATACTCGCGAATAGTTGAAGCATAATATTCGCGAATAGTTAAGCCTTATACTCGCGAATAGTTGAAGCATAATATTCGCGAATAGTTAAGCCTTATACTCGCGAATAGTTGAAGCCTTATACTCGCGAATAGTTGAAGCCTTATACTCGCGAATAGTTGAAGCATAATATTCGCGAATAGTTAAGCCTTATACTCGCGAATAGTTGAAGCATAATATTCGCGAATAGTTAAGCCTTATACTCGCGAATAGTTGAAGCCTTATACTCGCGAATAGTTGAAGCCTTATACTCGCGAATAGTTGAAGCCTTATACTCGCGAATAGTTGAAGCCTTATACTCGCGAATAGTTGAAGCATAATATTCGCGAATAGTTAAGCCTTATACTCGCGAATAGTTGAAGCATAATATTCGCGAATAGTTAAGCCTTATACTCGCGAATAGTTGAAGCCTTATACTCGCGAATAGTTGAAGCCTTATACTCGCGAATAGTTGAAGCCTTATACTCGCGAATAGTTGAAGCCTTATACTCGCGAATAGTTGAAGCCTTATACTCGCGAATAGTTGAAGCCTTATACTCGCGAATAGTTGAAGCCTTATACTCGCGAATAGTTGAAGCCTTATACTCGCGAATAGTTGAAGCCTTATACTCGCGAATAGTTAAGCCTTATACTCGCGAATAGTTGAAGCATAATATTCGCGAATAGTTAAGCCTTATACTCGCGAATAGTTGAAGCCTTATACTCGCGAATAGTTGAAGCCTTATACTCGCGAATAGTTGAAGCATAATATTCGCGAATAGTTAAGCCTTATACTCGCGAATAGTTGAAGCATAATATTCGCGAATAGTTAAGCCTTATACTCGCGAATAGTTGAAGCATAATATTCGCGAATAGTTAAGCCTTATACTCGCGAATAGTTGAAGCCTTATACTCGCGAATAGTTGAAGCCTTATACTCGCGAATAGTTGAAGCCTTATACTCGCGAATAGTTGAAGCCTTATACTCGCGAATAGTTGAAGCATAATATTCGCGAATAGTTAAGCCTTATACTCGCGAATAGTTGAAGCATAATATTCGCGAATAGTTAAGCCTTATACTCGCGAATAGTTGAAGCCTTATACTCGCGAATAGTTGAAGCCTTATACTCGCGAATAGTTGAAGCCTTATACTCGCGAATAGTTGAAGCCTTATACTCGCGAATAGTTGAAGCCTTATACTCGCGAATAGTTGAAGCCTTATACTCGCGAATAGTTGAAGCCTTATACTCGCGAATAGTTGAAGCCTTATACTCGCGAATAGTTGAAGCCTTATACTCGCGAATAGTTGAAGCCTTATACTCGCGAATAGTTGAAGCATAATATTCGCGAATAGTTAAGCCTTATACTCGCGAATAGTTGAAGCATAATATTCGCGAATAGTTAAGCCTTATACTCGCGAATAGTTGAAGCCTTATACTCGCGAATAGTTGAAGCCTTATACTCGCGAATAGTTGAAGCCTTATACTCGCGAATAGTTGAAGCCTTATACTCGCGAATAGTTGAAGCCTTATACTCGCGAATAGTTGAAGCCTTATACTCGCGAATAGTTGAAGCCTTATACTCGCGAATAGTTGAAGCCTTATACTCGCGAATAGTTAAGCCTTATACTCGCGAATAGTTGAAGCATAATATTCGCGAATAGTTAAGCCTTATACTCGCGAATAGTTGAAGCCTTATACTCGCGAATAGTTGAAGCCTTATACTCGCGAATAGTTGAAGCCTTATACTCGCGAATAGTTGAAGCATAATATTCGCGAATAGTTAAGCCTTATACTCGCGAATAGTTGAAGCATAATATTCGCGAATAGTTAAGCCTTATACTCGCGAATAGTTGAAGCATAATATTCGCGAATAGTTAAGCCTTATACTCGCGAATAGTTGAAGCCTTATACTCGCGAATAGTTGAAGCCTTATACTCGCGAATAGTTGAAGCCTTATACTCGCGAATAGTTGAAGCCTTATACTCGCGAATAGTTGAAGCATAATATTCGCGAATAGTTAAGCCTTATACTCGCGAATAGTTGAAGCATAATATTCGCGAATAGTTAAGCCTTATACTCGCGAATAGTTGAAGCCTTATACTCGCGAATAGTTCAAGCCTTATACTCGCGAATAGTTGAAGCCTTATACTCGCGAATAGTTGAAGCCTTATACTCGCGAATAGTTGAAGCCTTATACTCGCGAATAGTTGAAGCCTTATACTCGCGAATAGTTGAAGCCTTATACTCGCGAATAGTTGAAGCCTTATACTCGCGAATAGTTGAAGCCTTATACTCGCGAATAGTTGAAGCCTTATACTCGCGAATAGTTGAAGCCTTATACTCGCGAATAGTTGAAGCCTTATACTCGCGAATAGTTGAAGCATAATATTCGCGAATAGTTAAGCTAGGTTTCTTATACTCGCGAATAGTTAAGCCTTATACTCGCGAATAGTTGAAGCCTTATACTCGCGAATAGTTGAAGCCTTATACTCGCGAATAGTTGAAGCCTTATACTCGCGAATAGTTGAAGCCTTATACTCGCGAATAGTTGAACCCTCTTCTATTAACTCTGATCATTTTTGTTTAAATCAGGTAAAGATTTTGCTACCGTGTCACGTGACGGAACAGCACCACTTGCTGTTCACGTTTTATCACATAAGTTGCGAGCCACCAAAGGGACCAAAAAAGAAAGCTGATCTTCCTGTGGAAAATCCAGTTGGTTACGCTTGGATGCCACTTCTCATTCACAAAATTGGAAGGTACTCAAATAAATTAATCTTATTGCCATATTCTTCCTCTTGTTTGATTAAATTTGCAACATTGTTTAGATTACAGATTGAAGAAAAGTGCCTTCCAGTTGCTGCCCATCTTCCGTCTGGTTATCTTTCACATCAGCCTTTAGGCCTGAATAAAGGGGTAATTATATTGGCGCCCCCTTTCGTGAAAATTTCGTGTATAGCTCCAAATGTGCTGCCACCTAGGCGTAAAAGCTTGCAATAGCCCTTTCCGAAAGCGTTTCTTATCCCGGGGCAGCTTGTTTAAAAGGTCCCGCGCAAGCGCGTATAAACCGGTTAAACGTCAGACATTCGTCAGCGCGCGCCGTCTGGCGCCGGATTATTGGGATATAGTTAGGCTTAGCACTTCTTTTTAACTGTTGAATAGTCTTTGAAGTAGCCCACGTGTGACGCAATTTATCCACTCGTAGGGTATATTCCTTTCTTAAATTTACGCCACCTCCCCTATGCGAGCGCCATCTAGCGTTCTAGATCGTTTCATGGTGGCCCCGACGTGGGCGCCATCTAGCGTTCTAGATAGTTACTATGCCTCACCGACTATCTCTTTAAGCACATTCTGATTGACACGACCGGGATTGTTGTGTGATGCGCCTAATCGTAGGTAATGGTTTTCTTTAGTTTTCAGGCCCGGAAGTTCGATGGGTGGATGGCGGTAAAGAAGTGTTCAAAGTTGGATTTGAACTCGTTTCTACTGTATACACGGCGGATGCTCATCTACATAATTTTTTCAATCATTGCCAGAAAGTCTTTGAAACGAAACAAATATTTCCCCTTCTTTCAAATTCCTCGCAAAGCTCCTCCGACTCGGACGTGAAAAAACGTCAAACCCTTCCTTCCTCCTCAAGTAGAGATAGTGCCAACTCGACCAGTTCCTCCACCTCCTCGAGTGAACAACCAATCACCATAAACAATTCTTCCATCGCTTTTAGGGAAAATGAAACTAGTACACTTTTGAAAGTAAGTAATATTTTTTTTAAACTGAATTTGCCATTACAGGGAGCCCACCGGTCCTATAATTCCTATAAATTCCTATATTTTGGAACCAGTCCTATAAAATCCTATATTTTGGAACCAGTCCTATAAAATCCTATAATTTCATGAAAGGTCCTATATTATCCTATAATTTCATGAAAGGTCCTATAATATCCTATATTTTGGACATAGTCCAAATTTTCGTATAGTTTAGCATCAAATTTATCAAAATTTAGCTGTTTTTATCGATATGACATTTGAATAGACACCGAAATTGCGGAGCTCGCTTAGGATTTTTTATATATTATATTATATTTTAATTAAGGTCTTCTGAATTTTCGAAGTAAAATCCAATTAGTTTTTTTGTTCTTTTTTGAGATTTTTCTACATAGTTTAAGCCCTAAAATTGTATTATATATGAGCAATTTTAGTCCTATATTTTCCTATAAAAACACATTTTTTCTCCTATAAAATCCTAAAATTCCGGGAAAAAATTCCTATTTTTCCTATAAGGAATTTAAATTTCAGAGTGGGCTCCCTCCATTATGTAGAATTTTTGACGTAATTGTCTTTACTTGGAAGTTAATTTTGAGGTAGCTTAGACATTAATATTGGTCACGCGTGTTAACACGTGGTAGTCAAGCAAAAGTGTTCAAATATGGCACAGGGATAGATATTTTAAGAGGGATGAGCAGCTCGAGGCTTTTCATGTACATTCCGACGCGTCTGTAGCGAAGGGTTATATTCTAAAGCCCGCGCCGTCATACGCGACATCTAATGTCCCTGTATGGCACTAGCCTTGTAGGTACTTTAGGCTCATATGTAGAGCTAATATAACCCTAAAGGTTTTTGGGTACGGGGCAACTTGTTTTAAAGGTCCCGCGCATGCGCATATAAACCAATTAAAGTGAGAGCGTGAGATATTAGGCGTACTTCGCTCAGCTTGAAGGAGAGAGTAATGGAGTGGAAACCCCCATACCTAAAGCGTTGCCTTTGTACCCCCACCTACGGCACCATAGTCCTCCCATCATCCCCAGCGGTTAGGTAGGGTCGTGCCGGACGAAATTGTAAAGGACGCTCCCTCTATCTCAAAAATAGAAGCTAGTTCTCATTCAAATAAAATGGCGCTACGCGGCAGCACTTAGCAATCGCCTACGGAAGGGTAGGGGCGTGCGCGAGGTACACTGGGAGAGATATGGTGCCGCAGGTCGCCCATCATCATTTCCAATCCATCTGACTCCCTTATCCCTGCGCTCAGGTCACTGCCTTCTCTAATACTAGGCCTTGAAATGTACAACAGAAGAATTTTTTATGTGACATTTTGAATTTGCGCTTAGTAACCGTTAGATGGCTCTTTTCTGAGGCGAATTTTCGCGATGACGAAAGTAAATTCGTACTGCGCAGTCTCGCATGACGTCACGTCTTTCGCTTATGGCGGACCAGGAAGGGAAATAAGAATTTTTTAAACTGGACTAAATAACCTGGTCCATCACCATTGACCAGGGCACATCGTCTGCTAAACTAGAGAAGTGGATAGTTAAAATATTGGAGATAATGTCTGTGTCCGAATTCAGCTGCCAAAGAAATCACCTCCTACCTCTCCTAAGCTCGCTCATTGGTCAATCCAAATCAAACTTAAGGCATTTCATTGGCAGTGGCAGTTTTTGGGAAAAACTTAAGGGTTGAAATTTCCATGCAGACGCCATTGACACATGTCAAAGCATTTAAACTAGTATTTTTCGAACTCGGAAACCGTTCAGCATCATGAACCGGTTTATTGGCCGGTTTTTTTCTTTCTTTTTCGTGACGAACTTAGCTAACAAGTTCCCATAGTTTTGAATTTGGCGCCAGTTTAAAACCTCAGAAAAGCGACATCTAGTGCCATTTGTGAAATCCTAACTGCCACCCCCCTTTTATTCCTATCGCAAGGCCTAGTATTAGAGAAGGCAGTGCTCAGGTAAAGCGATTGACCAATTGACTTGGTAAAATTGGTGTTTAGAAGATTAGCTAGCATGCCAGGAGAGCCAAAAAAGCCGACATTTGTTTTAAATTTACTTGAATGTGCGAGCGGTTTTTGCTAGGGTCAGCTGTAATAAAACTAAGCAATGACTACGCTGCAATATTAAAGCAAAGCGCGGGTTTCGTTGTGCCCCTACAAGTTAGCTTTTCTTCCGAACTCCATTTTTTGGTTTGACGAAGGCTAGTGGTCGTGCACTTACAAATCCCGGCCACAAATGTCTCCTGCCTTCACTGGAGTTCGTATGGAAAGTCAACTTGTAGGGGATCCACGTGACCCGCGCTTTACTTTAACGTGTGATATTTAGTTTCAAATATAGAGCCTATAAAACTCATTTATGAAAGTTTTCTGATTTTTCTACGCAGGCCCTCCACGCTGTAGACGTTAGCACTTTGATATCGTTTCTACCAACTATTTTGAACGTTTTGTTTCGCCTTTTAACAAATGAACAATCTGAAGATGTTGCCTTAAATACAGTCAGAGTCCTGGTCCATATATTGCATACTGTTAATGATGTTGGAAAATCCAATCTTCTATTTTCTTATATTCAGGTTTTTACGCTTTTTAACACCTTACAGCTAAGACCATTAAGCACAGATGGACTAGAATGGAAATAGGGGGCGTGGTTATTTTAGGGCAGCGCCTCTAGCGCCACGCCGCGACCAACATTGAAACTTTTTCGACTCATACCATAGCCATGTCAGAAGACTTGAGTCTAATTAAGTTTCGGGACTCAAGCCAAGCTAAGGGCGCGTGCAGTGCTTTTAGGGCAGCGCCTCTAGCGCCACCTCACGACCATAGCCATAACATAAAGATTATGAGTCTAATTAAGTTTCGGGACTCAAGCCAAGCTAAGGGCGCGTGCAGTTCTTTTAGAGCAGCGCCTCTAGTGCCACCCTACGACTAATATTGAAACTTTTTCCACTCAAACCATAGCCATAACATATGAGTCGAAATATTTCAGGACTCTCCCGCTAGGGGCGATGCCATTAGAAGAACGGGGACAGTTTTAGCTTAAATATTTTCCAGTCCATCTGTGTTTAATGGTCTTAGGTTAGAGTGACTAAACCTTGCCAACAATTTATATCAATTTCTGGCAATTTTTCTAGTACGTTTTTTGTCCAGAAGAACAAAATGATGTCTCTAATTCTAAGTACCCTCATATTTCATCGGTGAACGGTGGTTCCTCCAGTAACACTGTTCACGAAGCTTTGACCAAAGCTCTTACCTCTACCTTGCGTCCAGCTACCACTGATTTTCTAGTGGTGACTAAATTGCTTCAACATTCGTGGTTCTTTTTCCAAATTATCGTCAAAGCCATGGCCCTTCATTTGATTTCGACTGATCGAATCAAAATGCATCGACATGAAAGATTTCCCCCGGATTTTCAGTTTCGCGTTGAAAATTTACTGCAAGCCTTTGCTCCTCACATTATTCAAAAACATAGGGAACTTCCAACTGAGACCAGAAAAGCAAATAACAGCCTAGCGCACTTTTTAAAGGTTTGTTCTATAGTCAATTCAATTCTGATTAGGGTCTGCTGTTAATAGTGTTCGTACGGGGACCCCTGATCATGACCCCAGATGCTAAGATGTCAAATTTAGTCGGGTTTTTTTGGAGTTAGATTTTGGTTCTATTATATTATTTTTTTGACCTGTTACAAAAACAATCGTCGGACTTGTCTCATATATTAATTAGTTCTCCGAGAGAGTATAACAATTAAACAGACTACCGTAACCGAGTCCAAGTTCACCGGCGTCCCCCCCCCTTTCTATTATAATGGCAATGGCCCTTCGTGGGAATTGCCCCTGCTCAAGTTTGAGAAATGTAAAATTAGGGCCAAGGAAACACCTCCCATGGTAAGAGGACTTGACTCTATATGGATTCAAGCATTTTTCAGTTTTAAGCCAGAATTTCTACTTTGATTGAAGTTGAGTTTAAGCCTCCTACAATCCAAAAGGACTATCCTCATTGGTCACTTTTGGAAAATTTTAGTTTGACTTTGAGCGGCTGATAGTATAAGCAAATAGACCCTTAAAGAAAATCGTTCAAATTTCCCAACCGTCTTTTGAGGATTGACAGAGCATTCTGGGTAATCAGTATATTAATCTGATTGGTTTAGACGGCTATGGGCCGATTTTGCGCAGTAGTGGCAAGGAAGTGTACTTTAAAAATTTAATGGCGGAACTTGGGAACTGAAGTTTCAGGTGAAAGTGACGTAGGAACTGTTTTAGAGCAGATTTCGCTTTACCACAAACTCACAACGTAATTACCTTGTTGTTTTTCGCAATGGAGTCTCAAATCGTAGGAGATTTTCAAAGCTTGTCATTGAAATTACACAGTTTTAGATTTTGGCAAAGGCTTAGTAAAGTTTTTATAGTTTATTCAACGAAACGTTTCGCCACTAGATGGCGTTGGTACTCTATTCGAAAAAAATCCCGACTCGGCGATATAAGGTGTCCAGCTTGTTTATTTTCTTTAAGGGTCTATACTGGGGTTGAACATTGGCGAACACTGGGGTTGAATGTTCGAGATTTTTTCTCATTAGGTCTATTTTTTATTCCAAAAAATATTAATAGATGTCGCTTTTGAATTAGCTAATGACAAATACCCCTTTTTTGACGTCATTATACCACCCATAAACCTTTAGTAATCGGTTATATTCTACATCGGTTATTGGAATTAAAGTTTATTCCTTATAATTTATACATTTTAATGTAGAGATGCCTGACATTTATGGATAGAGGTTTTGTCTTCCGTCTTATTACCTTTTATCTCGAGAAGTTTGGACCAGGCGATTCTCGTCACTTGCAAGAGTACAAGTTTGAGTTCATAGAGATTCTATGCTCGCACGAGCATTTCATTGCTCTTAATCTACCATTTGTTAAGGGAACAGTTACTAGGGGTTTAACCAGAAGTCACAAAGGTACGCGATACGTACTACTTTCTTTTCCTATCTAAATGTCGCGGACTAATCTTGAAAAAAAATTTTTCAGATTTTGAACAAGAATACTTCCTTTCCGAAGAGTTTTGCAGTCATCATTTTCTAGTGGGAATTTTGCTTCAAGAAGTTAAGAATGCTATTACAGATTGTACGCATAATATTAGGACCATAGCCGTGAAAGTTCTGCGAAATCTTCTTGCGAAACATTCTTTCGATGACAGATATAAAGGAAAAGTAAGTTTAAGTAATTATTCAGAACTTGTAAGTTATAGCATAAGTTTATAAGATTGTTTCCATAAGTTTGACATTACCTATACTTCGTAATGTTAGAGACTTAAGCAAGTAGTCCACTTAGCCTTGCGTAACCGTATCGTTACCATTTTAAGTACGTAACTCATCCGAAAGAGGGCGTCCATTACCTAAGTCCGAAAGCATCGTTTAAGAAACGTTATCAGATGCCGTTCTGTTCCTAGTTGGATACGTGACGTTACGTTAACGGTACGGTTTCACAAGGCTTAGTGGACTACTTGCTTTACAGCTCGAGCTAGTTCGAGGGAGAACGACTGAAGCGAGAATTGCAGGCTACACTCGGTGGTTAATTTTGCAGGACCAAGTTCCATCTCGGTCCTATTTAGCCTGCATTACTAAGCCTTTGATAGCAGCGCCTCACCAGGCGTCGCTTTACCTCGAATCTATGACCTACCTGACTCACTTCATGACACGCTCCAGTTTCTAAGTTACCAGTGACAAACTTATGGACGACATATCTTATAAACTTAAAAGTTTAAAGGAACTGCAAAGAAGGCAACCTCACAGACATCACGTGATACCAAGATACAAAGATACAAAGACTCCTCATAGAGTGGAACTTGACATCTAGTCCTTGTTTTTCGCGAGATTGCAGCGCCAATTCCATGAAGTGGTAGTTTTCGAAATAAAACGAACTAAGGTTCTTTGAACCACGCCTCTCCTCGGTCACGTGCCTGTGACGAATTTCAAATAATTTTTACCCACCCGCCGATGCTTTCTTTACAGTCCCTTTAAACAAATGCCACCATCGTCGAGGTGTAGAGTTGACTATTAGGCTAAGCTTAGCAACGGCTAATTTTTTAGTCCTGCTCTTGTTAACGAATTCTGATTTCTCACTGCCTTTGGCAAGGTATCATTTGGTGTGTTAGGGGTGTCGCATTACACGACAGTTGCTATTAAACAGTTAAGACTATTAAACACAGATGGACTTGAAAAATTATAAGCTAAACCCCCGGTTCCTCTAATGGCATCGCCTGCCGGCAGCGCCCCTTGCGGGAGCGTTGCGAAACTTAATTCGACTCATAGGCCCTATGGTATGAGTCGAAAAAGTTTCATTATTGGTCGCGGCGTGGCGCTACAGAGGCGCTGCCCTAAAAGAACCACGCCCCCTATCTCCAATCCATCTGTGTTTAATGGTCTTAGCATGGATAAAGAATGCGTGTGAGGCAATTTGTTTTCACTCTACAGGATCGGCAACTCCCTATCCCGATCGACAGCTTATTCTGTATATACTGTGCTACAACATCGGATGTCAGCACGCGCAAACCTAAGTCTCTATGTAACCTAGATTTGTACGTGCTGTCAAGAGACCAAAAACTTCAGGGTTTTCAGGATTTAAAATATCCGCGAGGTTTTTTAGCCCGAGTGCACGGACCTCTAGGCTTTAGTTTCGAATACGTGTAGTAGGCTGTAGGCAATTTCATAAGTATTTGAAACTAAGGCCTAGAGGTCCGTGCACTCGAGCTAAAAAAACTCGCGGATATTTTAAATCCTGAAAACCCTGAAGTTTCTCGTCTCTTGACAGCACGTACAAAGCTAGGTTACATAGAAACCTAGCATTGCGCGTGCTGACAACCGATGTTGTAACAGAGTATATACAGAATAAGCTGTCGTCCGAGATAGGGAGTTGCCTATCCTATAGCGTGAAAACAAATTTCCTCACACGCATTCTTTATCCATGGTCTTAGCTTCATGCTAAATGAATAAGGTTCATTCTTTCTTGTTAATTAATATTTTCCAGTCGCAGCAATCTCGCTTATCTACGCTGTATTTGCCCTTCATATCAATCCTTCTCGAGAACATTCAGCGGCTTCAGCAATCTACGTACTCGGATTCCACAGCCTATTCCGTTATTGGACTAGAAGGCAGTGAGGACTCGTCACCCTTGGATGATTTGGGTCTCGAAATGGTGGCAGGATGTAAGTTAAAATCACACACATATTTATTTTTATCTAGCGGTAGTCATTTATTTTAAATGGTGGTGGTTGGTGGCTTAAATTAGCCTTATTCCTGATCAGCGCCACCTACCCATAGCGGCGACTTTGAGAACTACTGTAATCGTCAAGCCAATTTATTCAGATGTCGCTAAAATCTGGTGACGTCATTTTTGGTAAGACCCGAGAGTGCCAGTCAGTGACGTCACCAGATTTTAGCGACATCTGATTGGCTTGCCGCTTACAGTAGTTCTCAAAGTCGCCGCTATGGGTAGGTGGCGCTGATCAGGAATAAGACCGCTAATTGGTGTATGTGCGGCGGCATTGCTTTAGTTATTAGCTTACGCCCAGTATATTATAATGTACCTAGCTTTTCTCACTAAGACTAGAGCAATACCCGATAAAAACCTGCTGCAGAGTCTCGGTGCGAAAATAGTGGATTTTAATTCCATATTAATTAATAAGCTTTATTTAACGTAGTGCTGATTGCCGTATTCTTCCTCGTGTGCACAAAATACATGCAGGAAAGTTTGGATTTTAAAAAAATTGAAGGAAAAATTTATGGAACGTAACTGATTATACCTTAAAAGAACGGGCTTTCCTTTTTCTAAATATAAAAGGAATTAAATATTGAACGAAATGATCTCTTATTACAAAATAATTAGCATTTAATTAGTCTTAAAAACAATCAAGGACTACTGCACCATCCGCCATTGGTTTATTGGCGTCTGCTAAAATGAATCTCTCACGCGCGTGATCGAGTGGGCTGCCTCTCTCAGGCTGAATGAATCAGCGTGGGAAATAAGGCGGTGGCACAGGGCAAATGACCAGTTTAAAAATTAAATCGGAGGGGGGTCAGTGGTCCACAGGACCACTAAGAAAATTCAAGGGTAGCCAGAGTCCAGACATTAGCTAATATATTTTAATTATCCACTTCCTCAATTTAGCAGACGACGCGCCCTGGTCTGTGGTCATGGACCAGTTTATTTATTCCAGGCCAGAGGGGTCGCTGGCCCAATGTCCAGCTTAAAAAAAATCCTTATTTCTCACCCTGGAATGAATTCAACCTATCTCGTAGGGGTAAGAGGTTCGATTTAGCAGACGCCACTAAACCAATGGCGGATTTGTGCTGTAGTCCTTAATTTTTTTTAAGACTTATTAAATGCCAAGTATTTTGTAATAAGAGATAATTTATTTTATTTAATATTAATTTCCTTTTATATTTAGAAAAAGGCCGTTCTTTTAAGGTATAATCAGTTATGTTATCTGAACTTTTCCTTTAAAAGTTTTTTTTTTTGCTAGAGTAGTCACTAGAGGGCCTTCCTTTTCATAATCCAGGCTTTCCATGTACAAAACGAGCTAGCACTGCAAAACACGCTGCATTCATAGAAATTTGTTTCCCATCTGGCTGTTAAGCTGGCGAATGGTTCTTTGGATAGATTAGTAAATCCTATAGACTGATGATTCATGAATACATAGCAACCGCCTTGCTGTTATTGTTATTCAACCTAAGACCTTTAAACACAGATGGATTGGAATGGAATGGAGATAAGGGCGTGGTTCTTTTAGGGCAGCGCCTCTAGCGCCACCCCGCGACTAATATTGGAACTTTTTCGACTCAAACCATAGCAGCCATACCATGGATAAAGAATGCGCGTGAGGAAATTTGTTTTCACTCTACAGGATAGGCAACTCCCTATCTCGGACGACAGCTTATTCTGTATATACTCTGTTACAACATCGGTTGTCAGCACGCGCAAACCTAAGTCTCTATGTAACCTAGATTTGTACGTGCTGACAAGAGACGAAAGACTTCAGGATCTTCAGGATTTAAAATATCCGCGAGTTTTTTTAGCACGAGTGCACGGACCTCCAGGCCTTAGTTTCAAATACGCATGAAATCGCCTACAGCCTACTACATGTATTTGAAACTAAGGCCTAGAGGTCCGTGCATGCACTCGAGCTAAATAAACTCGCGGATATTTTAAATCCTGAAGATCCTGAAGTTTTTTGTCTCTTGACAGCACGTACAAAGCTACGTTACATAGAGATCTAGGTTTGCGCGTGCTGACAACCTATGTTGTAACAGAGTATATACAGAATAAGCTGTCGTCCGAAATAGGGAGTTGCCGATCCTATAGCGTGAAAACAAATTTCCTCATGCGCATTCTTTATCCATGGCCATACCATAAGGCTTATGAGTCGAAAAGTTTCGGGATTCTCCCGCTAGGGGCGCTGCTGACAGGCGATGCCATTAGAAGAACCGGGGTTTTAGCTTATAATTTTTTCAGTTCATCTGTGTTTAATGGTCTTAGATTCAACATGCCTTCTAAAATTAGTATCGCTAACGCATATGCTGAGCTTTAATGAAAAATGTGGAACAATCCAATCTGGGATGCTAAGTTCAAGTGATGGAGATGATAATGTCATTCGAATCATGTTCACGAGACTTAACAATGATTTGATTTAAACGGAATCTTTTGAATTTACTTTGAAATAGTAGTTATGTTTGCTAAAACGGGTTAATGTAATAAGGACGTCGGATCATAGACCTCTTGTACCATCCTCGCATACTTCATGGAGAAACTTCGTCTGCTTATATTTTGGCAGTATGCACCACAAACTTTGTCTGTAGCGACTTCTAGTGGTCAAAAATGTCATTCTTATCTCTATTTTCCTGGTTAATTAATTCATTCGAAAATTGCGCCAGTCATAAAAAAGCAAAGCGGACATGAATGCGATATAACTTAATTCCGATTTAGTGGAATTAATTTTTAAAGTTAAGAATATGTTTAATTGATGTGGTTTTTCTTGCTTTGTATGTCTAAAATATTATTTACTTGCCTTGAACAGTCTATATTTAAAGCCCAAAAATATATTAGAATAAGGCCGATAGATGGCGAGCGCGAGTTTTGAAATGATAAGCCACTCCCATCAAAACATACAAAGTAGTCGAGGATGGGTAGGTTCAACGTTCTTCTTACAGTAATCCGTTTTTGATATTAGTCATATTCAACTTGTTGAAATTTAATTCACAAAGTCAGTAATAAGGTGCAATAACGACAGGCAACTTTCATCAAATGTTAATATTAATATTAGTGGCATGATATAATCTCCTATTGCAATATTAATTCGGCTGCCCTAAGGCAATCTTGACCTTAGATCTGTAAGGTTTTGCCTTGTTACAGCTTAATTGTCATAGGCATAGTTTGGAATACTGTTATTTAGTTAATATTTCAGTAGGTATAATCAGGGATAGATTTAATTTTAGAAGTAGGAATGGAGAACAGAGTATTGTGGGCGCGCGTCAAAGTCCCGGACGGACCCCCTTCTCCGGGACAGGCGGGGGTATGAAAGAAGAAGCGGGTCATAGCGACAGAGGTAAAAAGGAATGAATTACTTATTTTTCGCCGTCCCCGTCAGCAACGTCATCAAAACGTAGTTTTAAGTGCAGAGCCAATAAGATCACTTAAACTTTTCGTTACGTGTTGGAGGGAGGGGGCTCTAGACTGGGTGCTATGAGTCGGACTGAAGTAAATACTGTTCGCCATTCCTACTTCTAAAATTACATCTATCCCTGGTATAATGAATTAAAATTGGAAGCAAGTTGGTGACCATATTTAGTTTCCTTTTGTGTTCAGTAACAGTTAATTTATTCTACTGGTACCTGGTTTTTTGTTCTATATTTCTACATCTTTGTGCAGAATAGGTTTATGACTATAATTTTTAAATCTTCGGCACGCTTCTCATTTGACTCTTTAATATGACAGAAGTGTATATATATATATATAACTTTTGATGTGATTACCCTGGCTGTCATGTGCTTATGTTTCATTCTATTATCGCATTGACCGGTTGTAGACAAATATCTAACGTCTTAGCTCTTCATATGGTTGTTGCATAGAACATGGTGTAATCATAAGTTTATAAGATACGAGCAAGTTCGAGAACGACTCGGTTAGTTTTGCAGTCCATCTATGCTAGTCCTATTTAAGGCTCTTTCAGACGATCCAACTTTTTGACTCAGCTTGATGGGTCAACTCGAGCTGAATCAACTAGTTGGATCGTGTGAATAGACGCTGGATGAGTTGAGTCACCAAAAAGTTGACTTGGAAAAATTGGGTCAGTGATCCAATTTTTGCTGACTCAAATTTTTAAGTTCATTTCTTCATCCAATCAAAATGAATTACAAAAAAAAACCTTTTTCGCGGGTTATTTCGTAAGTGCCAAGGTAGGTGGCGCTTAAAAAGATCCATTTGGCGGTAAAAGTTTAGTCGTGTGAAAAGGAAGGATTTACTTCACTTTTCCCTTCAAAGATTGGGCAAGTTGATCCAACTTCTTGACCCATCGAGCTGAGTCAAAAAGTTGGATCGTCTGAAAGAGCCTTTAGTCTGTTTTAAGCCTTTGACAGTGCTTCACCAGGCGTCCCTTTACCTCGAATTTATGACCCACGTCAATTCATGACTAGCTCTCGTGACAAACTTATGGAACGTATCTTATGACTTTATGGTGTAATGTAACTAAAGGCTCTTTCAGACGATCCAACTTTTTGACTCAGCTCGATGGGTCAAAAAGTTGTATCAACTTGCCCAACCTTTGAAGGGAAAAGTGAAGTAAATCGTTCCTTTTCACACGACTAAACTTTTTAAGCGCCACCTACCTTGGCACTTTCGAAATAACCCGCGATAAAGGCTTTATCTTGTAATTCATTTTGATTGGCTGAAGAAATGAAATGAAAAAGTTGAGTCAGCAAAAATTGGATCACAGATCTAATTTTTCCTAGCCAACTTTTTTGGTCTATTCACAAGATCCAACTAGTTGATTCAACTCGAGTTGACCCATCAAGCTGAGTCAAAAAGTTGGATCGTCTGAAAGAGCCTTAAAAGTACTCCGAGAGATTTTAATCAACTTTTGGATTGTTAAGCAAATTGCATCTTAGCGCGCATGCTCTATCTTCTATCTTTGTCAGGCGCGGCTTGGGTTGTCCCGTGTTGTTTTTTGAAGACATTTATGGCTCTATAAACTTTATTTTTAGCTGTTTCAGTCGCGTCTACTCCTTGTAAAAGCGTATCTTCTCAAAAGACTCCAGATACGAAACGAAACACGGCGGCGGCTTCCTTCACTTCTTACATTGAAACTGACAGTAAAATTTCCATTTTATCCACCGTGAGCACCACCACACCGGCTGGTGGAGGAGGCTCCTTGCCCGGTTCCATAAGATATAGCACCAGGGATTCTACCTACTTGGCCCTGATTGCTGGCAAGCAAGGTATAACCTTTAACCGTCAAAGGGCATCCTCTCTAGTAACCAAAGCCATAGATCGGTTACACGGTAAATTTTAGATCTACATATTCTATACGTTAACCAGCATTCGTTATGTCCAACGATAGTTAGTAAGTTGCGGTGTCGTACGTATACTTCATTGTAGAAGCTTATATCCCATCATACATTTCGGGAAATATTAGCTATTGATCATGCGCAAAGCCATCACCTGCCAAATCTATCTCTCTATCATTACGCGCAGTTTTCTTGCTAACTATTTCAGTGTTTTTCGCTTCACTTCAACTTCTCAGTAATAGCATAGTACAATGGTTTTGTACGAACTGTGCGAATTGGATTTTTTTACCCGTAACAGGGTTCGAAAAAACCCGGGTTTTATTAAAATACCCAGGCCACCTTGCTTTTCTGGGTTTTATTGAGATTTTTCTGGGTTTTATTGAGATTTTTTCTGGGTTTTATTGAGGCCTTTTCTGGGTTTTATTGAGGTTTTTCTGGGTTTTTGAGTTTTTTTTTGGGTTTTTGAGGTTTTTTCTGGGTTTTTGTGGTTTTTACTGGGTTTTTGAGGTTTTTTCTGGGTTTTTGTGGTTTTTACTGGGTTTTTGTGGTTTTTTTACTGGTTTTTTTGAGGTTTTTTACTGGGTTTTTGAGGTTTTTTTACTGGTTTTTTGAGGTTTTTTTACTGGGTTTTTTGAGGTTTTTTTCTGGGTTTTTGAGGTTTTTTTCTGGGTTTTTGAGGTTTTTTTCTGGGTTTTTGAGGTTTTTTTCTGGGTTTTTGAGGTTTTTTTCTGGGTTTTTGAGGTTTTTTTCTGGGTTTTTGAGGTTTTTTTCTGGGTTTTTGAGGTTTTTTTCTGGGTTTTTGAGGTCAAGAGAGAGTTTTTTCTGGGTTTTTGAGGTTTTTTTCTGGGTTTTTGAGGTTTTTTTCTGGGTTTTTGAGGTTTTTTTCTGGGGTTTTTGTGGGTTTTTTCCGGGTATTGGTGTTTATTTCTCTTAAGCAGTTGCGTAAATTGCTGAAAATGTCATTCAAAAGTCACTGTTTTAGTAGAATAACTCTTAAAATGTTTAAATTTAAGCATTAAGAGGTTTTTATGGTTGATAAAACCCGTGGGTTTTTTAATTCGAACCCTGCCCCATAAGTCATTGAATTCCCCTTGGAATCACGCATTTCGAAGATGACAGCTGCTTTGAATTCATGTGTATGTTAAGATGTGATAATGCAATTAAGTAATATTTGCCGTGAGCTGTTTGGGTCAATTTCATTCATGCATTATAATGTTTTCAGGTATAATATAACCCATGGAATCGAATATTAGTACCGCGCGCTTAGGCAAAGAATTTATGCTCTAATAGTGAAAGCGCTTATAACAATTTCTAGCAATCATGCGTGTTCAAATAGATCATGGATTTTACACTATTCTCTAACCAAATATTTGGGTTTAAAGCATAGCGCCGATCACGTGGTTCCCCTTACAAGTTGTCTTTCCCTCTGAACTCCGTGTTTAGCTTGGCGAAAGCTAGTGGGCATCACAATTTCTAGCAATCATGCGTGTTCAAATAGATCATGGAATTTACACTATTCTCTAACCAAATATTTGGGTTTAAAGCATAGCGCCGATCACGTGGTTCCCCTTACAAGTTGTCTTTCCCTCTGAACTCCGTGTTTAGCTTGGCGAAAGCTAGTGGGCATCACAATTTCTAGCAATCATGCGTGTTCAAATAGATCATGGAATTTACACTATTCTCTAACCAAATATTTGGGTTTAAAGCATAGTGCCGATCACGTGGTTCCCCTTACAACTTGTCTTTCCCTCTGAACTCCGTGTTTAGCTTGGCGAAAGCTAGTGGGCATCACAATTTCTAGCAATCATGCGTGTTCAAATAGATCATGGAATTTACATTATTCTCTAACCAAATGTTTGGACTTAAAGCATAGCGCCGATCACGTGGTTCCCCTTACAACTTGTCTTTCACTCTGAACTCCGTGTTTAGCTTGGCGAAAGCTAGTGGGCATCACAATTTCTAGCAATCATGCGTGTTCAAATAGATCATGGAATTTACACTATTCTCTAACCAAATATTTGGGTTTAAAGCATAGCGCCGATCACGTGGTTCCCCTTACAACTTGTCTTTCCCTCTGAACTCCGTGTTTAGCTTGTCGACGGCTTTTGTGGGCGGGATTTGTAAGTGCACTTATAAATCCCGCCCACAAATGCCTCCTGCCTTCGCCTTGTAGGGGAACCACGTGACCCAAACTTCATTATTATATTTTGTGCTACAGACGTTTCCTGTAGAGATTTTTGGTCCTTTTATTGCATTCAATGTTAAAAATTGCACATAAATGATGTTAATTTAATGTGAAATTGTTCGATCTTAGGTAGAGGAGTTGAAAACGACAAAATGAGTCACAGCTCATCTCAGGACCACATTTTAAAATCTAGTAAAGAAGATGTTGCTGATGGGAATGAGGAAGATGCCTCTTCATCATCTTCAGCTTCTCCATCAAGGTTATCGAGTCATGTCAGGTAAAAACTGAAATATGTTAATCGTAATAAGCTTATGCAGGGTTGCCACGGGTCAGGGTTAACCTGGAAAAGTCAGGGAATTCAAAAATGGGCCGAAAAAGTCAGGGAAAAGTCATGAATTTTAAAAAGTTTCAGAAAAGTCAGGGAATTTGATTAATTCTGAGGATAAGTCTTTATTGAAAGAGTAATGAAAGTTTCTCCTCGAATCCTCTCTTAACACAGAGTGAACTCTAGAGCAATCCTTAAAAATGCTGTCTAGAATTGTTTTTATAAAGTAATTGCCTTCAAAAAAATCTGTTAGACTGTTATATAGCTAAAAATGTTTCTTATTCATTTTGGTGTAACAAATACATTGGAACACTAACTAAAAAGGTCTGGGAAAATCTCTGAAAAAGGTCGGGGAAAATATCGGAAAAAGGTCGGGGAAAATATCGGAAAAAGGTCGGGGAAAATATCAGAAAAAGGTCGGGGAAAATATCAGAAAAAGGTCGGGGAAAATCTCAGAAAAAGGTCTGGGAAAATCTCAGAAAAAGGTCTGGGAAAATCTCAGAAAAAGGTCTGGGAAAATCTCAGAAAAAGGTCGGGGAAAATATCGGAAAAAGGTCGGGGAAAATATCGGAAAAAGGTCGGGGGAAAATCTCAGAAAAAGGTCGGGGGAAAATCTCAGAAAAAGGTCGGGGGAAAATCTCAGAAAAAGGTCGGGGGAAAATCTCAGAAAAAGGTCGGGGGAAAATCTCAGAAAAAGGTCGGGGGAAAATCTCAGAAAAAGGTCTGGGAAAATATCAGAAAAAGGTCTGGGAAAATATCAGAAAAAGGTCGCGGAAAATCTCAGAAAAAGGTCGGGGAAAATCTCAGAAAAAGGTCGGGGAAAATCTCAGAAAAAGGTCGGGGAAAATCTCAGAAAAAGGTCTGGGAAAATCTCTGAAAAAGGTCTGAGGATATCTCTGAAAAAGGTCTGGGAAAATCAATGAAAAAGGTCGGGGAAAATCTCGGAAAAAGGTCGGGGAAAATCTCGGAAAAAGGTCGGGGAAAATCTCGGAAAAAGGTCGGGGAAAATCTCGGAAAAAGGTCGGGGAAAATCTCGGAAAAAGGTCGGGGAAAATCTCGGAAAAAGGTCGGGGAAAATCTCGGAAAAAGGTCGGGGAAAATCTCGGAAAAAGGTCGGGGAAAATCTCGGAAAAAGGTCGGGGAAAATCTCGGAAAAAGGTCGGGGAAAATCTCGGAAAAAGGTCGGGGAAAATCTCGGAAAAAGGTCGGGGAAAATCTCGGAAAAAGGTCGGGGAAAATATCGGAAAAAGGTCGGGGAAAATATCGGAAAAAGGTCGGGGAAAATATCGGTAAAAGGTCGGGGAAAACCTGGAAAAGTCAGGGAATTTGGTTCTGAAAATTCCGTGGCAGCCCTGTTATGTACATTGGAAAGTTGTTTGGTTGGTTGGAAGTTTGTTACCAGAAGAAAATTTTTTTTATTTCACTATATTTTCAGATCTCATTCCTTGCCTTTCAATAAAGGATCTGTTGTCAGATTCGATAAACTGACCAAAGACGAAGTCAAAGACCTTTTAGTTTGTTTTTTGTACATAGTGAAAAATTTAAATGAAGGTATAAGTCTGTCTACCTTGTTTGAATTAAGTTTTTTAACATTAGTTTAATTACTGAATTATTATCATTTTTTTTATTTTATCCAATCAGATGTCTTGATAGGATGGTGGCTTCGGTGCAGTGAAACAGATACTCTTAATTTTTTTAATATATTGGAGTCAGTATATAACTTTTTAAAACAACAATAATGCATAGTGATACCATGAGTTTATAAGTGATATGTTCCATCCATAAGTATGATTTACTACTGAGAGATTTATAGCTCGAGCTAGTTCCAGAACGACAAGCGAGAATTGCAGGCTACACTCGGTGGTTAATTTTGAAGTCCATCTAGGTCCTGTTTAGTCTGCATTACTAAGCCTTTGACAGCGCCTCAGCTGGCGTCGCTTTACCCTGAATCTATGACCTACCTACGTCACTCACTTCATGACAAGCTCCAGTTTGTAACCAGTGACAATTCGAGAACGACAAGCGAGAATTGCAGACTACACTCGGTTAATTTTGCAGTCCATCTAGGCCTAGTCCTATTTAGTTTGCACTAAGCCTTTGACTGGGCCTCACCAGGCGTATGTTGCTTTACCTCGAATCTATGACGTTTCACCTACGTCACTTCACGACACGCTCTCAGTAACCAGTTGCAATTCGAGAACGACAAGCGAGAATTGAAGTCCTACACTCGGTGGTTAATTTTGAAGTCCATCTAGTCCTATTTTGTCTGTACTAAGCCTTTGACTGGGCCTCACCAGGCGTATGTTGCTTTACCTCGAATCTATGACGTTTCACCTACGTCACTTCACGACAAGCTCTCACCGGAGCCTACGTTAATCAAGGCCCGCGCATAGTGTTCTGGCTATGGGCGGCATTGAGAGTACGCGCCTGCTTGTTTTTGCACTTGATTCTCGAAAGGGGCGCTTTTAGATAGTAAATGTCAAGGGATCTTCCATTTATTTCAATTTGTTGAGCAGGAAGATTAGAGGGATCGTACATAAAAATGTTTGGACTAAAATATTTATTTAAATATAGGAAAGTCATGCATTTCTTATATATTATTATAATAATTATTAAAAAGATGATAAAATTTATAATAATAACAATTAGAAAGAAAAAATTTATAATAATTATTATTAGAAAGAAAAAATTTATAATAATAATTATTAGAAAGAAAAAATTTATAATAATAATTATTAGAAAGAAAAAATTTATAATAATTATTATTAGAAAGAAAAAATTATAATAATTATTATTAGAAAGATAAAATTTATAATTACTAAATTAGAAAGATAAAATTTATAATAATTATTATTAGAAAGATAAAATTTATAATTACTAAATTAGAAAGATAAAATTTATAATTATTAAACTAGAAAGATAATAAATATCATATTATTAATAGAAAGATGAAAATCATGTTATTTTTATTAGAAAGTTAAAATAATTATAAGAGATAAAATAATAACTATGTAAGAAATACAATATTTATAATTATGCCCTTTCCACCCAGCTGTTATAACGCTCCAGGCAGTTTACGCGCCTTGTTCTCTCCCTCTGAGCCCTCTCTCCCCGTACGAAACATGATTTGGATTGCGACACGTGTTCCAATCACCCGCGAAAAGCAGATTTTAAATTTAAAACCGTAATCCTAAGAGCGCACCAAGCGGCGACAAGCGGCGAACCAAAATGCCAAAAATAAATCCTCGAAAGCTAGGATGCGCGGGCCTTGATTAACGTAGGCTCCGCTCTCACTAACCAGTGACAATTTGAGAACGACAAGCGAGAATTGCAGACTACACTCGGTGGTTAATTTTGAAGTCCATCTAGGCCTAGTCCTATTTAGTTTGCACTAAGCCTTTGACTGCGCCTCAGCTGGCGTCGCTTTACCTCGAATCTATGACCTACCTCCCTCACTTCATGACAAGCTCCAGTTTCTAAGTTACCAGTGACAAACTTATAGAATGAACATATCTTATGAACTTATATGGTGATGGTAACTGAACCAGAAACATTTTTCTCTTGCAGAATATGTCTTCATCAGTTCCAGTACCTTGGCAAAAAGCAAATAGGTGTAGGATCAGGGTTGGATAGGGACCAGTTTAGGTTTGTAAATTGAATTTGCCTTCATTATAATTATAATTTACAATTTATATATTTTAAAGCAAAGCGCGGGTCACGTGGTTCCCCTACTAGTTGACTTTCCTCCTGGACTCCGGGTTTAGCTTGACTAAGGCTAGTGGGCGGGATTTATAAATGGACTTATAAATTCCGCCCACAAATGGGATCCTCCTGCCTTCGCCAAGCCGAAACTGGAGTTTGTAAGGAAAGTCACCTTATAGGGGAACCACTTGACCCGTGATTTGCTTTCAAGTTATTTGATTACCAATGGTTAAATACGCAGAACGCGGACATTATGCGGAAGTGGTAATGTTGAATCCAGTGGCACTGTTCCAACTACAACTGCCAGTTCCAATAAAGCAATGACACTACCTGCTAGAACAGCACCGCCTTCTTTCAATCAAAGGTGTAACAGCACTTACAGTGAAACACCGACTAAAAGTAAGAACGAGACTGTTTTGTATCTTTATAAACATAGAGCAGACGACAGGAGTTAAACGCGTGTAAACACTATAACTTTATTAGTGATATGTTCCATAAGTATGACCCTTCCTATGCTTCGAAATGCTACTGAGAGGCTTACAGCTCGAGCTAGTTCGAGAACAAGCGAGAATTGACTGGTCTCGGTTAATTTTGCAGTCCATCTAGTCCTATTTAGTCTGCATTACTAAGCCTTTGACAGCGCCTCACCAGGCGTCGTTTTACCCTGAATCTATGACCTACCTCACTCACTTCATGATAAGCTCCAATTTGTAACCCGTGACAAGCTCCAGTTTGTAACCGGTGACAAGCTCCAGTTTGTAACCAGTGACAAACTGTCACTTCATGACAAGCTGCCAGTTTGTAACCAGTGACAAACTGTCACTTCATGACAAGCTGCCAGTTTGTAACCAGTTTCAAACTGTCACTTCATGACAAGCTGCCAGTTTGTAACCAGTTTCAAACTGTCACTTCATGACAAGCTCCAGTTACCAGTGACAAACTTATGGCCAACATATCTTATCAACTTATACATTATTGTGTTGTGTTTGACAATCAAAATTATCATTTATTTATTAGCCGGGTGCACCACTGCGATTCGTCATCACAAGCAGATATGCTCTTTCGGGCTCTTCTCGAAGCTAACATGGCGACTGAAGTAGGACTGATAACTTTGGATGTCCTGGGTCTTTACGGAACCAGATTCAAACCTCAACTTCTTCATAATGACGGAGAAAACCAAGCCATGAAAAAATTATTCGACATTTATTTGTCGTTTCTACGCGTTGGACAGTCGGAAACTTTAGTCAAACATTTGTTCGCTTCGTTGCGGGCCATGCTCAATCATTACCCAGTCGCCCTCTTTCAAGGAAACGCTAACCTTTGTGGGAAACTGTGTTTTCAGGTAAGATAGGTAATTCATTAAAAGAATAGTTTAGGTGACATAACATTATACCTTAAAAGAACGGCCTTTTTCTAAATATAAATGGTCTCTTATTACAAAATAATTAGTATTTAATTAGTTTTAAAAACGATCAAGGACTACTGCGCCATCCGCCAATGGTTTAGTGGCCTCTGCTAAATCTTACCCCCAGGGTTCATACAAACCTGGAAAACCTGGAAAAATCAGGGAAATAAATAGTTGACAAAAACCTCAGGGAAAATTCAGGGAAATCAAGGAAATTTGCGTCAAGCAGGGGCCGAGTGATTCAGCAAAATGTTCATAAACATACGCTCCATAAGATTAACATTACACTATACTTTGGAGGCTCATAACTCTGGTTATATTAGAGATACAAGGATGTCCTTTGAGTATGTTATAGTCCTATTTATCCCCCATCCACCCATACTAAGAACGTACGGCTACGACAAACGGGGGCCGAGTAATTAAGCAAAATGTTCGTTAACATACCACCCTCCATAGGATTAACATTACACTATGCTTTGGAGGCTCATAACTCTGGTTATATTAGAGATACGTGGATGTCCTTTGAGTATGTTATAGTCCTATTTGCCCCCCATCCACCCATACTAAGAACGTACGGCTACGACAAACGGGGGCCGGGTAATTAAGCAAAATGTTCGTTAACATACCACCCTCCATAGGATTAACATTACACTATGCTTTGGAGGCTCATAACTCTGGTTATATTAGAGATACGTGGATGTCCTTTGAGTATGTTATAGTCCTATTTGCCCCCCATCCACCCATACTAAGAACGTACGGCTACGACAAACGGGGGCCGAGTAATTAAGCAAAATGTTCGTTAACATACCACCCTCCATAGGATTAACATTACACTATGCTTTGGAGGCTCATAACTCTGGTTATATTAGAGATACGGGGATGTCCTTTGAGTATGTTATAGTCCTATTTGCCCCCCATCCACCCATACTAAGAACGTACGGCTACGACAAACGGGGGCCGAGTAATTAAGCAAAATGTTCGTTAACATACCACCCTCCATAGGATTAACATTACACTATACTTTGGAGGCTCATAACTCTGGTTCTACTAGAGATACGGGGATGTCCTTTGAGTATGTTATAGTCCTATTTGCCCCCCATCCAACCATACTACAAACGTACGGCTACGACAAACGGGGGCCGAGTAATTAAGCAATGTTCGTTAACATACCACCCTCCATAGGATTAACATTACACTATGCTTTGGAGGCTCATAACTCTGGTTATATTAGAGATACGGGGATGTCCTTTGAGTATGTTATAGTCCTATTTGCCCCCCATCCACCCATACTAAGAACGTACGGCTACGACAAACGGGGGCCGAGTAATTAAGCAAAATGTTCGTTAACATACCACCCTCCATAGGATTAACATTACACTATGCTTTGGAGGCTCATAACTCTGGTTATATTAGAGATACGTGGATGTCCTTTGAGTATGTTATAGTCCTATTTGCCCCCCATCCAACCATACTAAAAACGTACGGCTACGACAAACGGGGGCCGAGTAATTAAGCAATGTTCGTTAACATACCACCCTCCATAGGATTAACATTACACTATGCTTTGGAGGCTCATAACTCTGGTTCTACTAGAGATACGGGGATGTCCTTTGAGTATGTTATAGTCCTATTTGCCCCCCATCCACCCATACTAAAAACGTACGGCTACGACAAACGGGGGCCGAGTAATTAAGCAAAATGTTCGTTAACATACCACCCTCCATAGGATTAACATTACACTATGCTTTGGAGGCTCATAACTCTGGTTATATTAGAGATACGGGGATGTCCTTTGAGTATGTTATAGTCCTATTTGCCCCCCATCCACCCATACTAAGAACGTACGGCTACGACAAACGGGGGCCGAGTAATTAAGCAAAATGTTCGTTAACATACCACCCTCCATAGGATTAACATTACACTATGCTTTGGAGGCTCATAACTCTGGTTATATTAGAGATACGGGGATGTCCTTTGAGTATGTTATAGTCCTATTTGCCCCCCATCCACCCATACTAAGAACGTACGGCTACGACAAACGGGGGCCGAGTAATTAAGCAAAATGTTCGTTAACATACCACCCTCCATAGGATTAACATTACACTATGCTTTGGAGGCTCATAACTCTGGTTATATTAGAGATACGTGGATGTCCTTTGAGTATGTTATAGTCCTATTTGCCCCCCATCCACCCATACTAAGAACGTACGGCTACGACAAACGGGGGCCGAGTAATTAAGCAAAATGTTCGTTAACATACCACCCTCCATAGGATTAACATTACACTATACTTTGGAGGCTCATAACTCTGGTTATACTAGAGATACGGGGATGTCCTTTGAGTATGTTATAGTCCTATTTGCCCCCCATCCACCATACTAAAAACGTACGGCTACGACAAACGGGGGCCGAGTAATTAAGCAATGTTCGTTAACATACCACCCTCCATAGGATTAACATTACACTATGCTTTGGAGGCTCATAACTCTGGTTATATTAGAGATACGGGGATGTCCTTTGAGTATGTTATAGTCCTATTTGCCCCCCATCCACCCATACTAAGAACGTACGGCTACGACAAACGGGGGCCGAGTAATTAAGCAAAATGTTCGTTAACATACCACCCTCCATAGGATTAACATTACACTATGCTTTGGAGGCTCATAACTCTGGTTATATTAGAGATACGTGGATGTCCTTTGAGTATGTTATAGTCCTATTTGCCCCCCATCCACCCATACTAAGAAAGTACGGCTACGACAAACGGGGGCCGAGTAATTAAGCAAAATGTTCGTTAACATACCACCCTCCATAGGATTAACATTACACTATGCTTTGGAGGCTCATAACTCTGGTTATATTAGAGATACGGGGATGTCCTTTGAGTATGTTATAGTCCTATTTGCCCCCCATCCACCCATACTAAGAACGTACGGCTACGACAAACGGGGGCCGAGTAATTAAGCAAAATGTTCGTTAACATACCACCCTCCATAGGATTAACATTACACTATGCTTTGGAGGCTCATAACTCTGGTTATATTAGAGATACGGGGATGTCCTTTGAGTATGTTATAGTCCTATTTGCCCCCCATCCACCCATACTAAAAACGTACGGCTACGACAAACGGGGGCCGAGTAATTAAGCAATGTTCGTTAACATACCACCCTCCATAGGATTAACATTACACTATGCTTTGGAGGCTCATAACTCTGGTTATATTAGAGATACGGGATGTCCTTTGAGTATGTTATAGTCCTATTTGCCCCCCATCCACCCATACTAAGAACGTACGGCTACGACAAACGGGGGCCGAGTAATTAAGCAAAATGTTCGTTAACATACCACCCTCCATAGGATTAACATTACACTATGCTTTGGAGGCTCATAACTCTGGTTATATTAGAGATACGTGGATGTCCTTTGAGTATGTTATAGTCCTATTTGCCCCCCATCCACCCATACTAAGAACGTACGGCTACGACAAACGGGGGCCGAGTAATTAAGCAAAATGTTCGTTAACATACCACCCTCCATAGGATTAACATTACACTATGCTTTGGAGGCTCATAACTCTGGTTATATTAGAGATACGGGGATGTCCTTTGAGTATGTTATAGTCCTATTTGCCCCCCATCCACCCATACTAAGAACGTACGGCTACGACAAACGGGGGCCGAGTAATTAAGCAAAATGTTCGTTAACATACCACCCTCCATAGGATTAACATTACACTATGCTTTGGAGGCTCATAACTCTGGTTATATTAGAGATACGTGGATGTCCTTTGAGTATGTTATAGTCCTATTTGCCCCCCATCCACCCATACTAAGAACGTACGGCTACGACAAACGGGGGCCGAGTAATTAAGCAAAATGTTCGTTAACATACCACCCTCCATAGGATTAACATTACACTATGCTTTGGAGGCTCATAACTCTGGTTATATTAGAGATACGGGGATGTCCTTTGAGTATGTTATAGTCCTATTTGCCCCCCATCCACCCATACTAAGAACGTACGGCTACGACAAACGGGGGCCGAGTAATTAAGCAAAATGTTCGTTAACATACCACCCTCCATAGGATTAACATTACACTATGCTTTGGAGGCTCATAACTCTGGTTATATTAGAGATACGGGGATGTCCTTTGAGTATGTTATAGTCCTATTTGCCCCCCATCCACCCATACTAAGAACGTACGGCTACGACAAACGGGGGCCGAGTAATTAAGCAAAATGTTCGTTAACATACCACCCTCCATAGGATTAACATTACACTATGCTTTGGAGGCTCATAACTCTGGTTATATTAGAGATACGGGGATGTCCTTTGAGTATGTTATAGTCCTATTTGCCCCCCATCCACCCATACTAAGAACGTACGGCTACGACAAACGGGGGCCGAGTAATTAAGCAAAATGTTCGTTAACATACCACCCTCCATAGGATTAACATTACACTATGCTTTGGAGGCTCATAACTCTGGTTATATTAGAGATACGGGGATGTCCTTTGAGTATGTTATAGTCCTATTTGCCCCCCATCCACCCATACTAAGAACGTACGGCTACGACAAACGGGGGCCGAGTAATTAAGCAAAATGTTCGTTAACATACCACCCTCCATAGGATTAACATTACACTATGCTTTGGAGGCTCATAACTCTGGTTATATTAGAGATACGGGATGTCCTTTGAGTATGTTATAGTCCTATTTGCCCCCCATCCACCCATACTAAGAACGTACGGCTACGACAAACGGGGGCCGAGTAATTAAGCAAAATGTTCGTTAACATACCACCCTCCATAGGATTAACATTACACTATGCTTTGGAGGCTCATAACTCTGGTTATATTAGAGATACGGGGATGTCCTTTGAGTATGTTATAGTCCTATTTGCCCCCCATCCACCCATACTAAGAACGTACGGCTACGACAAACGGGGGCCGAGTAATTAAGCAAAATGTTCGTTAACATACCACCCTCCATAGGATTAACATTACACTATGCTTTGGAGGCTCATAACTCTGGTTATATTAGAGATACGGGATGTCCTTTGAGTATGTTATAGTCCTATTTGCCCCCCATCCACCCATACTAAGAACGTACGGCTACGACAAACGGGGGCCGAGTAATTAAGCAAAATGTTCGTTAACATACCACCCTCCATAGGATTAACATTACACTATGCTTTGGAGGCTCATAACTCTGGTTATATTAGAGATACGGGATGTCCTTTGAGTATGTTATAGTCCTATTTGCCCCCCATCCACCCATACTAAGAACGTACGGCTACGACAAACGGGGGCCGAGTAATTAAGCAAAATGTTCGTTAACATACCACCCTCCATAGGATTAACATTACACTATGCTTTGGAGGCTCATAACTCTGGTTATATTAGAGATACGGGGATGTCCTTTGAGTATGTTATAGTCCTATTTGCCCCCCATCCACCATACTAAGAACGTACGGCTACGACAAACGGGGGCCGAGTAATTAAGCAAAATGTTCGTTAACATACCACCCTCCATAGGATTAACATTACACTATGCTTTGGAGGCTCATAACTCTGGTTATATTAGAGATACGTGGATGTCCTTTGAGTATGTTATAGTCCTATTTGCCCCCCATCCACCCATACTAAGAACGTACGGCTACGACAAACGGGGGCCGAGTAATTAAGCAAAATGTTCGTTAACATACCACCCTCCATAGGATTAACATTACACTATGCTTTGGAGGCTCATAACTCTGGTTATATTAGAGATACGGGGATGTCCTTTGAGTATGTTATAGTCCTATTTGCCCCCCATCCACCCATACTAAGAACGTACGGCTACGACAAACGGGGGCCGAGTAATTAAGCAAAATGTTCGTTAACATACCACCCTCCATAGGATTAACATTACACTATGCTTTGGAGGCTCATAACTCTGGTTATATTAGAGATACGTGGATGTCCTTTGAGTATGTTATAGTCCTATTTGCCCCCCATCCACCCATACTAAGAACGTACGGCTACGACAAACGGGGGCCGAGTAATTAAGCAAAATGTTCGTTAACATACCACCCTCCATAGGATTAACATTACACTATGCTTTGGAGGCTCATAACTCTGGTTATATTAGAGATACGGGGATGTCCTTTGAGTATGTTATAGTCCTATTTGCCCCCCATCCACCCATACTAAGAACGTACGGCTACGACAAACGGGGGCCGAGTAATTAAGCAAAATGTTCGTTAACATACCACCCTCCATAGGATTAACATTACACTATGCTTTGGAGGCTCATAACTCTGGTTATATTAGAGATACGGGGATGTCCTTTGAGTATGTTATAGTCCTATTTGCCCCCCATCCACCCATACTAAGAACGTACGGCTACGACAAACGGGGGCCGAGTAATTAAGCAAAATGTTCGTTAACATACCACCCTCCATAGGATTAACATTACACTATGCTTTGGAGGCTCATAACTCTGGTTATATTAGAGATACGTGGATGTCCTTTGAGTATGTTATAGTCCTATTTGCCCCCCATCCACCCATACTAAGAACGTACGGCTACGACAAACGGGGGCCGAGTAATTAAGCAAAATGTTCGTTAACATACCACCCTCCATAGGATTAACATTACACTATGCTTTGGAGGCTCATAACTCTGGTTATATTAGAGATACGGGGATGTCCTTTGAGTATGTTATAGTCCTATTTGCCCCCCATCCACCCATACTAAGAACGTACGGCTACGACAAACGGGGGCCGAGTAATTAAGCAAAATGTTCGTTAACATACCACCCTCCATAGGATTAACATTACACTATGCTTTGGAGGCTCATAACTCTGGTTATATTAGAGATACGTGGATGTCCTTTGAGTATGTTATAGTCCTATTTGCCCCCCATCCACCCATACTAAGAACGTACGGCTACGACAAACGGGGGCCGAGTAATTAAGCAAAATGTTCGTTAACATACCACCCTCCATAGGATTAACATTACACTATGCTTTGGAGGCTCATAACTCTGGTTATATTAGAGATACGGGGATGTCCTTTGAGTATGTTATAGTCCTATTTGCCCCCCATCCACCCATACTAAGAACGTACGGCTACGACAAACGGGGGCCGAGTAATTAAGCAAAATGTTCGTTAACATACCACCCTCCATAGGATTAACATTACACTATGCTTTGGAGGCTCATAACTCTGGTTATATTAGAGATACGTGGATGTCCTTTGAGTATGTTATAGTCCTATTTGCCCCCCATCCACCCATACTAAGAACGTACGGCTACGACAAACGGGGGCCGAGTAATTAAGCAAAATGTTCGTTAACATACCACCCTCCATAGGATTAACATTACACTATACTTTGGAGGCTCATAACTCTGGTTCTACTAGAGATACGGGGATGTCCTTTGAGTATGTTATAGTCCTATTTGCCCCCCATCCAACCATACTAAAAACGTACGGCTACGACAAACGGGGGCCGAGTAATTAAGCAATGTTCGTTAACATACCACCCTCCATAGGATTAACATTACACTATGCTTTGGAGGCTCATAACTCTGGTTATATTAGAGATACGGGGATGTCCTTTGAGTATGTTATAGTCCTATTTGCCCCCCATCCACCCATACTAAGAACGTACGGCTACGACAAACGGGGGCCGAGTAATTAAGCAAAATGTTCGTTAACATACCACCCTCCATAGGATTAACATTACACTATGCTTTGGAGGCTCATAACTCTGGTTATATTAGAGATACGTGGATGTCCTTTGAGTATGTTATAGTCCTATTTGCCCCCCATCCACCCATACTAAGAACGTACGGCTACGACAAACGGGGGCCGAGTAATTAAGCAAAATGTTCGTTAACATACCACCCTCCATAGGATTAACATTACACTATGCTTTGGAGGCTCATAACTCTGGTTATATTAGAGATACGGGGATGTCCTTTGAGTATGTTATAGTCCTATTTGCCCCCCATCCACCCATACTAAGAACGTACGGCTACGACAAACGGGGGCCGAGTAATTAAGCAAAATGTTCGTTAACATACCACCCTCCATAGGATTAACATTACACTATGCTTTGGAGGCTCATAACTCTGGTTATATTAGAGATACGTGGATGTCCTTTGAGTATGTTATAGTCCTATTTGCCCCCCATCCACCCATACTAAGAACGTACGGCTACGACAAACGGGGGCCGAGTAATTAAGCAAAATGTTCGTTAACATACCACCCTCCATAGGATTAACATTACACTATGCTTTGGAGGCTCATAACTCTGGTTATATTAGAGATACGGGGATGTCCTTTGAGTATGTTATAGTCCTATTTGCCCCCCATCCACCCATACTAAGAACGTACGGCTACGACAAACGGGGGCCGAGTAATTAAGCAAAATGTTCGTTAACATACCACCCTCCATAGGATTAACATTACACTATGCTTTGGAGGCTCATAACTCTGGTTATATTAGAGATACGTGGATGTCCTTTGAGTATGTTATAGTCCTATTTGCCCCCCATCCACCCATACTAAGAACGTACGGCTACGACAAACGGGGGCCGAGTAATTAAGCGAAATGTTCGTTAACATACCACCCTCCATAGGATTAACATTACACTATACTTTGGAGGCTCATAACTCTGGTTCTACTAGAGATACGGGGATGTCCTTTGAGTATGTTATAGTCCTATTTGCCCCCCATCCAACCATACTAAAAACGTACGGCTACGACAAACGGGGGCCGAGTAATTAAGCAATGTTCGTTAACATACCACCCTCCATAGGATTAACATTACACTATGCTTTGGAGGCTCATAACTCTGGTTATATTAGAGATACGGGGATGTCCTTTGAGTATGTTATAGTCCTATTTGCCCCCCATCCACCCATACTAAGAACGTACGGCTACGACAAACGGGGGCCGAGTAATTAAGCAAAATGTTCGTTAACATACCACCCTCCATAGGATTAACATTACACTATGCTTTGGAGGCTCATAACTCTGGTTATATTAGAGATACGTGGATGTCCTTTGAGTATGTTATAGTCCTATTTGCCCCCCATCCACCCATACTAAGAACGTACGGCTACGACAAACGGGGGCCGAGTAATTAAGCAAAATGTTCGTTAACATACCACCCTCCATAGGATTAACATTACACTATGCTTTGGAGGCTCATAACTCTGGTTATATTAGAGATACGGGGATGTCCTTTGAGTATGTTATAGTCCTATTTGCCCCCCATCCACCCATACTAAGAACGTACGGCTACGACAAACGGGGGCCGAGTAATTAAGCAAAATGTTCGTTAACATACCACCCTCCATAGGATTAACATTACACTATGCTTTGGAGGCTCATAACTCTGGTTATATTAGAGATACGTGGATGTCCTTTGAGTATGTTATAGTCCTATTTGCCCCCCATCCACCCATACTAAGAACGTACGGCTACGACAAACGGGGGCCGAGTAATTAAGCGAAATGTTCGTTAACATACCACCCTCCATAGGATTAACATTACACTATACTTTGGAGGCTCATAACTCTGGTTCTACTAGAGATACGGGGATGTCCTTTGAGTATGTTATAGTCCTATTTGCCCCCCATCCAACCATACTAAAAACGTACGGCTACGACAAACGGGGGCCGAGTAATTAAGCAATGTTCGTTAACATACCACCCTCCATAGGATTAACATTACACTATGCTTTGGAGGCTCATAACTCTGGTTATATTAGAGATACGGGGATGTCCTTTGAGTATGTTATAGTCCTATTTGCCCCCCATCCACCCATACTAAGAACGTACGGCTACGACAAACGGGGGCCGAGTAATTAAGCAAAATGTTCGTTAACATACCACCCTCCATAGGATTAACATTACACTATGCTTTGGAGGCTCATAACTCTGGTTATATTAGAGATACGTGGATGTCCTTTGAGTATGTTATAGTCCTATTTGCCCCCCATCCACCCATACTAAGAAAGTACGGCTACGACAAACGGGGGCCGAGTAATTAAGCAAAATGTTCGTTAACATACCACCCTCCATAGGATTAACATTACACTATGCTTTGGAGGCTCATAACTCTGGTTATATTAGAGATACGGGGATGTCCTTTGAGTATGTTATAGTCCTATTTGCCCCCCATCCACCCATACTAAGAACGTACGGCTACGACAAACGGGGGCCGAGTAATTAAGCAAAATGTTCGTTAACATACCACCCTCCATAGGATTAACATTACACTATGCTTTGGAGGCTCATAACTCTGGTTATATTAGAGATACGTGGATGTCCTTTGAGTATGTTATAGTCCTATTTGCCCCCCATCCACCCATACTAAGAACGTACGGCTACGACAAACGGGGGCCGAGTAATTAAGCAAAATGTTCGTTAACATACCACCCTCCATAGGATTAACATTACACTATGCTTTGGAGGCTCATAACTCTGGTTATATTAGAGATACGGGGATGTCCTTTGAGTATGTTATAGTCCTATTTGCCCCCCATCCACCCATACTAAGAACGTACGGCTACGACAAACGGGGGCCGAGTAATTAAGCAAAATGTTCGTTAACATACCACCCTCCATAGGATTAACATTACACTATGCTTTGGAGGCTCATAACTCTGGTTATATTAGAGATACGTGGATGTCCTTTGAGTATGTTATAGTCCTATTTGCCCCCCATCCACCCATACTAAGAACGTACGGCTACGACAAACGGGGGCCGAGTAATTAAGCAAAATGTTCGTTAACATACCACCCTCCATAGGATTAACATTACACTATACTTTGGAGGCTCATAACTCTGGTTCTACTAGAGATACGGGGATGTCCTTTGAGTATGTTATAGTCCTATTTGCCCCCCATCCAACCATACTAAAAACGTACGGCTACGACAAACGGGGGCCGAGTAATTAAGCAATGTTCGTTAACATACCACCCTCCATAGGATTAACATTACACTATGCTTTGGAGGCTCATAACTCTGGTTATATTAGAGATACGGGGATGTCCTTTGAGTATGTTATAGTCCTATTTGCCCCCCATCCACCCATACTAAGAACGTACGGCTACGACAAACGGGGGCCGAGTAATTAAGCAAAATGTTCGTTAACATACCACCCTCCATAGGATTAACATTACACTATGCTTTGGAGGCTCATAACTCTGGTTATATTATAGATACGGGGATGTCCTTTGAGTATGTTATAGTCCTATTTGCCCCCCATCCACCCATACTAAGAACGTACGGCTACGACAAACGGGGGCCGAGTAATTAAGCAAAATGTTCGTTAACATACCACCCTCCATAGGATTAACATTACACTATGCTTTGGAGGCTCATAACTCTGGTTATATTAGAGATACGTGGATGTCCTTTGAGTATGTTATAGTCCTATTTGCCCCCCATCCACCCATACTAAGAACGTACGGCTACGACAAACGGGGGCCGAGTAATTAAGCAAAATGTTCGTTAACATACCACCCTCCATAGGATTAACATTACACTATGCTTTGGAGGCTCATAACTCTGGTTATATTAGAGATACGTGGATGTCCTTTGAGTATGTTATAGTCCTATTTGTCCCCCATCCAACCATACTAAAAAGTTAGGGCTACGACAAACGGGGGCCGAGTAATTAAGCAAAATGTTCGTTAACATACCACCCTCCATAGGATTAACATTACACTATACTTTGGAGGCTCATAACTCTGGTTCTACTAGAGATACGGGGATGTCCTTTGAGTATGTTATAGTCCTATTTGCCCCCCATCCAACCATACTAAAAACGTACGGCTACGACAAACGGGGGCCGAGTAATTAAGCAAAATGTTCGTTAACATACCACCCTCCATAGGATTAACATTACACTATGCTTTGGAGGCTCATAACTCTGGTTATATTAGAGATACGTGGATGTCCTTTGAGTATGTTATAGTCCTATTTGCCCCCCATCCACCCATACTAAGAACGTACGGCTACGACAAACGGGGGCCGAGTAATTAAGCAAAATGTTCGTTAACATACCACCCTCCATAGGATTAACATTACACTATGCTTTGGAGGCTCATAACTCTGGTTATATTAGAGATACGTGGATGTCCTTTGAGTATGTTATAGTCCTATTTGTCCCCCATCCAACCATACTAAAAAGTTAGGGCTACGACAAACAGGGGCGGAGTAATTAAGCAAAACGTAAACAAACAACCCACTCCATAGGAATAGCGTTACACTAAACTTTGGAGGCTCGTAATTCCGGAAAATTCAGGGAAGTATATGGGGAAAAACCTGGAAATCTCAGGGAAATTTGTTTTCCAAAAGTTGTATGAACCCTGTACCCCCTACCTCTCCCAGCCTGTGAGATAACAATAAAACTATTTAATGTATCATAATTAGCCTCAGTATTTATTATTAGTCAACGACTAGCCTATTTAGGCTCAGAATAGTACTCTTTAATTATATTCCCCTACCTCGGAAATAAGGGAGGTACAGATATAATAATTTGGTTTTGTTTCGTTTCTTTTTTCTTAGTTATTGAAATGTTGTGATTCGAAGCTTTCAACAATGAGAAACGAAGCGTGCGCGCTTCTTTATTTGCTGATGCGGAGTAATTTTGAATTCACATCGAGAAGAAATCTGACGAGAGTGCATTTGCAGGTAATATACGCATATTTCGATGTCTAGTTACTGCTGAAAATGCGCGCTTGTTCAACAGACGAAATTTCCCACACTTGGAGCATTTCACAGGGTTCATACAAACCTGGAAAACTCAGGGAAATAAATAGTTGAGAGAAAACTCGGGAGATTTTAGAATTTTTAGTAAAATTCAGGGAAGTTGTGGTTTGCTCTGAAGTGGTTGCTTCAACTATAAAAAACCCACAACCTTGGTTATTATTCCATATATGGGGAAAAAACCTGGAAATATATGGGAAAACTCGGGGAAATTTATGGGATAGAACCTGGAAAACTTGGGGAAATATATGGTTCTTTGACTCCTTTCCGTTTTATAATCGGCCATAAAAGTAGAGTTGTTTTACTTTATTTAGTTAATTGTATCTGTCTCGAGACTTCTTGGAGAGGTCATAAGTTTAAACAATTCGAGGTTTCAAGAAAGTCTCTCTATCATTTGCAAATATGCTGACAGTGACAAAGCAATGCAACACACTGGTAAAGAAAGTCGCGCATTAAAGCAAAGCTCGGGTCCAATAGATCCCCTAGAAAGTGACTTTCCTTCTGAACTCCGGGTTTAGGTTGGAAAAGGCTAGTGGGCGGGATTTATAAGTGCACCTATAAATCCCGCCCACAAATTCCAAAACTGGAGTTCGTAAGGAAAGTCACCTTGCAGGGGAGCAACGTGGCCCGCGCTTTGCTTTAACTTCATTTGTAGACTTTTCATAGAATTGAGCATATTTTAAAAACTGTTTTTAATGAAGGATTCCCTGGAGAAGTGAAGGACTTGACCAAACGGATTAGAACCGTATTAATGGCGACATCTCAGCTAAAAGAACATGAAAACGATGCTGAAATGCTTGTGGAACTCCAGCATTCTTTAGCCAATAGCTACGCGGCCACTCCAGCTTTGAGAGAGACTTGGCTGCAAAGCATGGCTAGAATTCACTTGAAAAGAGGAGATTTCTCTGAGGTAGGCCTAGTAATATCATTTTTAGACGTGTGAAAATACCACTTTTTGGGTATGCAACCAGTTACCGAATAGTCGAATGCCAAAGATTTTCTGTAGGCCTTGGTAAATTTTTTTACTACCAGATTAATCGCGAATAGTTTACCCTAGTGTTCGCGAATAGTTCGGCCTAGTATTCGCGAATAGTTCGGCCTAGAATTCGCGAATAGTTCGGTCTAGAATCCGCGAATAGTTCGGTCTAGAATCCGCGAATAGTTCGGTCTAGAATCCGCGAATAGTTCGGCCTAGAATCCGCGAATAGTTCGGCCTAGAATCCGCGAATAGTTCGGCCTAGAATCCGCGAATAGTTCAGCCTTGTATTCGCGAATAGTTCAGCCTGGTATTCGCGAATAGTCCGGCCTAGAATTCGCGAATAGTCCGGCCTAGAATTCGCGAATAGTTCGGTCTAGAATCCGCGAATAGTTCGGTCTAGAATCCGCGAATAGTTCGGTCTAGAATCCGCGAATAGTTCGGCCTAGAATTCGCGAATAGTTCGGCCTAGAATCCGCGAATAGTTCGGCCTAGAATTCGCGAATAGTTCGGCCTAGAATTCGCGAATAGTCCGGCCTAGAATTCGCGAATAGTCCGGCCTAGAATTCGCGAATAGTCCGGCCTAGACTTCGCGAATAGTCCGGCCTAGAATTCGCGAATAGTCCGGCCTAGAATTCGCGAATAGTCCGGCCTAGAATTCGCGAATAGTTCGGTCTAGAATCCGCGAATAGTTCGGCCTAGAATTCGCGAATAGTTCGGTCTAGAATCCGCGAATAGTTCGGTCTAGAATCCGCGAATAGTTCGGTCTAGAATCCGCGAATAGTTCGGTCTAGAATCCGCGAATAGTTCGGTCTAGAATCCGCGAATAGTTCGGTCTAGAATCCGCGAATAGTTCGGTCTAGAATCCGCGAATACTTCGGCCTAGAATCCGCGAATAGTTCGGTCTAGAATCCGCGAATAGTTCGGTCTAGAATCCGCGAATAGTTCGGTCTAGAATTCGCGAATAGTTCGGCCTAGAATTCGCGAATAGTTCGGCCTAGAATTCGCGAATAGTTCGGCCTAGAATTCGCGAATAGTTCGGCCTAGAATTCGCGAATAGTTCAGCCTGGTATTTGCGAATAGTCCAGCCTAGAATTCGCGAATAGTCCGGCCTAGAATTCGCGAATAGTTCGGTCTAGAATCCGCGAATAGTTCGGCCTAGAATTCGCGAATAGTTCGGTCTAGAATTCGCGAATAGTCCGGCCTAGAATTCGCGAATAGTCCGGCCTAGAATTCGCGAATAGTCCGGCCTAGAATTCGCGAATAGTCCGGCCTAGAATTCGCGAATAGTCCGGCCTAGAATTCGCGAATAGTTTGGCCTGGTATTCGCGAATAGTTTGGCCTGGTGTTCGCGAATAGTTTACCCTAGTGTTCGCGAATAGTTTACCCTAGTGTTCGCGAATAGTTCAGCCTAGTATTCGCGAATAGTTCGAGCCTAGTATGAGCCTAGTATTCGCGAATAGTTCAGCCAAGCAAGGAGAAAAACATGTAGAAACTACTCTATTTAAAAATACCTCTCCACGTTGGTCGCCGAGTATTTGTTAAAATTTTCCTAGGCACATTAAATGACAGAGCTCTTTTGTTGCCATTTCAGGCTGCGCATTGTTGGTTGCATATGGCAGCGCTAGAAGCCGAGTATCTGAAACATTGGGGAGTATTTCCAGAAGGATGTGAAGTTTTTCGTTCATTTGCCCCAAATATTCCCGAAGATGAGGGTCAACTCAAAGAAGATTATTCGGCACCAGGTGCCGCGGGGATTTCGGGAATTAATGACTTGAACTATACGGAAGTAAGCTAATGTTTTTATTTGGCCTACTATTTTACCTACTACCTTGCAAGTTATAGATTTCTTACCAGGAAAGGTATTTTTTAGAGGTGTGCGAGTCCTAATTTTTAGGTTTAAGACTCCAAGTGCGAGTGGTGGAAAACTGGACTCGCCGAGTCCTCGAGTCCAATTTCCCAGTACTCGCGAGTCCTCAAAAAAGTCCAAAATGTTTTACCGAGTCCAGTGAGAGTCCAAAACTTTTTACCAAGCCTAATGAGTTAAATTTAAAAATAGTCAATTAGCCTTATTCCTGATCAGCGCCAGCGGTGACTTTGAGAACTACTGTAAGCGGCAAGCCAATCAGATGTCGCTAAAATCTGGTGACGTCATTTTTGGTAAGACCCGAGAGTGCCAATCAGTGACGTCACCAGATTTTAGCGACATCTGATTGATTGGCTTGCCGCTTATAGTAGTTCTCAAAGTCGCCGCTATGGGTAGGTGGCGCTGATCAGGAATAAGGCTAATTACTAAATAAGTCCCTGTAACTTATTAACAGTAATTTGAGTTTATGACAATTACGGGCCTAGTAATTTGAGTTTATGACAATTACGGGCCTAGTAATTTGAGTTTATGACAATTACGGGCCTAGTAATTTTGATTAATGAATTTAGGAAACACTTTTGGAGAAACTTAAGCAGTGCGCCGAGCTCTTGCAACAGGCGGAGCGATACGAAGTTATGGCATCGCTGTACAAACTTATCATCCCTATATTTGAAAAGAGGAGGAATTTCGAAGCGCTTTCAAACTGTCACAAGACACTACACGCCGCCTACTCCCGAATATTGGAAGTGACACGATCAGGGAGAAGACTTCTCGGAAGATACTACAGAGTTGTCTGCTTTGGAGAGGTAAGACTCCCATAATGCATTTCTCATGTTTTATTGGGCGTTTTTTTTTTTTTTTTCATTTTGACTGTAAAGAAAGCTAAGCCTAAAAAACTCCTTTATTTTAAGGCGTATTTTGAGGGTGAAAGTGGAAAAGAGTTCATTTACAAGGAGCCTAAAGTGACGTCACTTGCGGAAATCAGTCAAAGGCTGCTGAGACTCTACTCTGAAAAATATGGGAAAGAGTTTGTCAAGTTAATCATGGACTCTGTTCAGGTATGCTTGTAAAATCTAGGGGCCATTGAAGACAGATGGACTGGAAAAATGATAAGCTAAAACTGTCCCTGTTCTTCTAATGGCATCGCCTGTCAGTAGCGCCCCTAGCGGGAGAGTCCCGAAACTTTTCGACTCATAAGCCTTTATTATGTTATGGCTATGGTTTGAGTCGAAAAAGTTCCAATATAGGTCGCGGTGTGGCGCTAGAGAGGCGCTGCCCTAAAAGAACCACGCCCACTATCTCCGTTCAATTCCATCTGTGTAATTAATGAAACGTTTCGGGGAAGGATAGTACACCTGTATTTGAAAATATATTTCAATTGAAGGTTGAAGAGAAAGATTTGGATCCCCGATTCGCTCATATTCAAGTGACACACGTCATTCCTCATTTTGACGAGACTGAGTTCATGGAACGACCAACTGAGTTTGAAAGACAGAATAACATCACGAGATTTATTTATGAAACTCCGTTTACTCGTGATGGTTCTGGGAGAGCTCGTTGTGACGATATTACCAAACAATGGAAAAGACAAACAATATTGACGAGTAAGCCGAAATTACTTTACACCATAAGTTCATAAGATATGTTCCATCCATAAGTTTGTCACTGGAGCTTGTCACGAAATGAGTGAGGTAGGTCATAGATTCGAGGTAAAGCGACGAATGTATTTGGCGCTGTCAAAGGCTTAGTAATGCAGACTAAATAGGACCTAGATGGACTGCAAAAACCGCGTGTTGATAAAAAACAGGGTTCGTACACAACCTGGTTAACCTGGTTAAGTCAGGAATATGGAAAATAGGGGAAAAAGTCAGGGATTTAAAAGTTTATCCTAAAAAGTCAGGGATAGGCCAGGGATTTCCTTTGGTATATCAAAGCATGATTGCTTCGAGCAATGCTAAACATGGGCTGCAGGTGTAATTATGAAGTGGGCTCTGGTAAACACGTACTTAAAATGGTCAGGGATATTGGTGTCAAAATTTGGTCAGGGATTACCTGCAAAAGTCAGGGATTTTCAATCTAAACATTTCGTACGAACCCTGAAAAATGAAAGGAATACTTGGTAAAAGGTCCGACAGCAGTTCATTCGAGTTAGTTCAGTTCTAGCAGCAGCCGATCAAACCAAATTTTCTTACGCAGTCGCGCTGCATCGTAATGGTCAATTGTAGGTTGTCGTTCTCTCAGTAATTGTGACTTGGCAGTACTACGTCACGCTACCTTCCACTAGTACTAAAAAACATACCAGGAGGAGGGGCTTATATAGCTTTCATTCTGTTAAAAAAAAACATACCGTAATGGCGCTGGGGGCGGAGTTAAAGGGACTGTAAAGAAGGCATCGGCGGGTGGGTAAAAATTATTTGAAATACGTCAGAGGCACGTGACCGAGGAGAGGCGTGGTTCAAAGAAGCTTAGTTCCTTTTATTTCGAAAACCACCACTTCATGATTGGAATTGGCGCTGCAATCTCGCGAAAAACAAGGACTAGATGTTAACTAGTCCCACTCCACGAGGAGCCTTTGTATCTTGGCATCACGTGATGTCTGTGACGTATTTCAAATAATTTTTACCCACCCGCCGATGCCTTCTTTGCAGCCCCTTTAAGCCTGAATTGCCAAGTCCTATTCTCTTAGGGTACTTAGTATGGGTAGTGTAGCACTTACGGATGGAACATATCACTCATAATCTAATAGATAGTTTTCACACGTGGAGGATTCATACCATTTACACCAGGAGGCCGGGCTATCTGGTGGACAAAAACCAGTCTGCTTTTGTCCTCCAGATAGCCCGGCTTCCTGGTGTAAATGGTATGAATCCTCCACGTGTGAAAACTATCTATTGGACAAAATGTTCTAAAGTTGTTTTACGTCTAAATTTTAGCTACCAAAGCTTTTCCTTATGTGAAAAAACGAATAAGTGTACGATCTAAAGTCATTAAAGACTTGAGCCCGATTGAGGTTGCTGTACAGGAAATGAGTACCAGAGTTGGGGAATTAAGGGAAATTTTGGAATCTTCGCTACCAACTGACGTAAAAAGGCTACAGCTCAAGTTACAAGGAAGTATTTGCGTTCAAGTCAATGCTGGTCCATTGGCTTACGCTAAAGCATTCCTCCAGCCTTCGCAAAACAAAACCCCCGATGAAACGGATAAAATGAGTTCAACTTCAACTTCCGCCGCTTCATTGGTGACATCGCAATCCAAGTCTAATGCTCAACCGAAACCAACTTCGGAACAAATATTCAGACTGAAAGAAGTTTATAGGTTTGTAGTTGCATATCTTTATTGCTTACTGTCTTCTTTTTTTGCTCTAATTTTCAAACTATATAGACCAATTAGCCTTATTCCTGATCAGCGCCACCTACCCATAGCGGCGACTTTGAGAACTACTGTAATCGTCAAGCCAATTTATTCAGATGTCGCTAAAAATCTGGTGACGTCTTTTTTGGTAAGACCCCGAGAGTGCCCGTCAGTGACGTCACCAGATTTTAGCGACATCTGATTGGCTTGACGATTACAGTAGTTCTCAAAGTCGCCGCTATGGGTAGGTGGCGCTGATCAGGAATAAGGCTAATTCGGAAATTTAAAATAGAGAAACCAACACACGGGGGTGAGTTCACCATTGGGGTATTCTCCCTCTCGCCAAGAAGCTCCACCAGAGGCCGTGCGAGTTGGTGTAGTCAGGGTTCATACAAACCTGGAAAACCTGGAAAAATCAGGGAAATAAATAGTTGACAAAAAACTCAGGGAAAACTCAAGGAAATTTCGAATTTTTAGTAAAATTCAGGGAAATCAGGGAAATTTCGAATTTTTAGTAAAATTCAGGGAAATCAGGGAAATTTCGAATTTTTAGTAAAATTCAGGGAAATCAGGGAAATTTCGAATTTTTAGTAAAATTCAGGGAAATCAGGGAAATTTCGAATTTTTAGTAAAATTCAGGGAAATCAGGGAAATTTGCGTCAAACAGGGGCCGAGTAATTAAGCAAAATGTTCGTAAACATTCCCTCAGTAGGATTAACATTACACTAAATGTTGGAGGCTCAGAACTCTGGGATGTCCTTTGATTATGTAATAGTCATATTTGCCCCCCCCCCTCCTTCGTTAACATTTGCTCCATAGGATACTCCATATACGGGAAAACCTGGAAAATTCAGGGAAGTATATGGGGGAAAAAACCTGGAAATCTCAGGGAAATTTGTTTTCCAAAAGTTGTATGAACCCTGTAATCTTGGCGCCAGGGAGAATACCCCAATAGTGACCTCGCCCCTGCGTGTTGGTTTCTCTGTTTGTAATAAACGAATTAGTCTATTCCGTTTGAGTAATTTAAAGTTTTGATTGACGTTTTTGTAGTCAATTTGTGGAAGTGTGCGGTGAATCTTTAGACCTGAATGAACGTCTAATTCATTCGGATCAATATGATTATCAGGCTGCCTTACGGGCGACTTACCAAGAGATGGTCCAAGAATTACAGCCATTGTTGCTGCTTGATTATAAGGTATGCCTTAAATGAACGCAGAGGTTTTGGTTCATATTTTAACATAAATTACTTGAAGTTTTCGTTTATATTTTAACATAAATTACTTGAAGTTTTCGTTTATATTTTAACATAAATTACTTGAAGTTTTCGTTTATATTTTAACATAAATTACTTGAAGTTTTCGTTTATATTTTAACATAAATTACTTGAAGTTTTCGTTCATATTTTAACATAAATTACTTGAAGTTTTCGTTCATATTTTAACATAAATTACTTGAAGTTTTCGTTTATATATTAACATAAATTACTTGAAGTTTTCGTTTATATTTTAACATAAATTACTTGAAGTTTTCGTTTATATTTTAACATAAATTATTAATTTGAAGTTTTCGTTTATATTTTAACATAAATTATTAATTTGAAGTTTTCGTTTATATTTTAACATAAATTAATAAAAATTTAGCTCTTTAATTAAGATCACATTTGACCTAAGATGATTAAACACAGATGGACCTTTTCACCAGTGGCGAGGGTAAAAATGGGGTAAAATTCTCGAGAGATGAGCATGCGCAGAAAGAATGTTTGTTGCCAGTCGTATTTATGTACCCATTGCTTTTACCTTACTAGTTAGGCATTCGAGTTTATTTTTATAAAACAGTGTTGTAAGGCCTAATGGTTGTAAAAGTATAAATTGAACTTTCTAGGTGAAATTTTATCGAATTCAATTGACAGACGTAAAATTGGGGTAGTTTATAATATTCTACAGACTAAATTGGGCGCCAAGGCTTACGAGCGTGTTATAAGCGGCGCTTTCGGCACGGCATCGGCGATGTCCGCCGATGAAGCGATGATCCCATACGGTCGCCGAGGCTTAGTGATTTTTAATCAATTATTATCATTGCGCACCGTTTCCGTTAGAACTTAAACACTGTTTATTTCTTAACGAGGTTTTAATTTTACTCTCTCGGTTTAAATACTAGGCATTTTATTTTAATATTAAATCACAAAATATTCTAAAACTCGTCCATCGTAGTTTATTTTACACGTTAACTCCATAGAAGCGTAAAACTCAACTTGCAACTGCTCATGCGCGGCCATAAGTGTGAAAAGGTTAATACGGGTGTTGCGTAGTTCTTTTAGGCATAGCCCACTTGATCACGCACGCTGGCTGCACGCGCTCTAGAAGCCCGTCCAAACGATTTTTTTACATGTTAACTCGCGAATACGGCGCGTCACATAGGTTCGGTCTGAACTTTCAAACCCGTCTGGTGTTAACATGGGCGTCTATGGGAGGGGACCAGTTTTATCAACGTTTTTGACAATATTAGTGCATCCACTGGTTCAAATCTCTTGAATTATTCATGAGACGTGTATTGAAAGGTTTGATATTATCCTGTAAAATTTAAAGCCTTCAGCTATAATAGTTTTTTTTATAAAAAATAAAAGTCATCACATAGTAGAGAAATTGAAGGGGCAAAATTCTCTACTATGTGATGACTTTTTTTTTTTATAAAAAAAAACAATCATGGCTGAAGACTTTAAATTTTACAGGATAATATCAAACCTTTCAATACACGTCTCATTAAAAATTCAAGAGATTTGAAACAGTAGATGCACTAATATTGTCAAAAACGTTGAAAAAACTGGTCCCTTCCCATAGACGCCCATGTTAAAACCAGAAGGGTTTGAATTTTAGACCCAACCTATGTTATTCTCATTCTTAGGGTCGATTGAAGGGGCGTCTAGAGCGCGTGCAGCCAGCGTGCGTGATCAAGTGGGCTATGGTTTAGGGCAGCGCCACCCCGCGACCAATATTGAAACTTTTTCAACTCAAACCATAGCCATAACATAAGGCCATGGTAAGACTTATGAGTGGAATTAAATTTCTGGACTCTCCCGGTCCCGCTAGGGGGCGCTACTGACAGGCGATGCCATTAGAAGAACGGGGACCGTTTTAGCTTATAATTTTTCCAGTCCATCTGTGTTTTATGGTCTTAGTTCAAACTATCTCTAAAAATATGTCTTGGAGCTGTCAATGTATTGAAAACCTTTTTGCAGGATCTTAACTGCAGAGATGAACTGCACTCGCAGATGCTGAAGAGAACTTCAATTGAAGTTTTCAACTTTATCAGTGGCTCACCAGGGTCAAGCACTGTGTAGTTATTAAAATACTATTGAAAACCTTTTATACCATAGGTAATTGACGAACGTGTCTTTGTTATATTGGTTCATAAACAGCTGGATAATTGTGATAGTTCAAACTCTGAGGTAAAATGAAACTGTAAAATAGCGATAATTTCATATTTATTATTAGTTTAAAATGAACTTGAACCGCCGCCGAAGAAGAAGTGTAACGATAATGAAATATGCATATAATTGATTTTAATTTTTAGCCTTGTTTTAAAAAAAGATTTATTAATAAATTTTACCATCAACTATTTTGTTTGATTAACTGTGGTGTAATGTCAGGGCCGGATTAAGCAATTTTGCACCTGGGGGCCGAGATAATGTGCGCCCCTTTAAGTCCAAAAAAAAAGATCGGCAATGCGCCCCCAACAGGCCTTGTGCCCAGGGACCAATGCCCCTCCCCCTTTAATCCGGCCTAGGGACCAATGCCCCTCCCCCTTTAATCCGGCCCAGGGACCAATGCCCCTCCCCCTTTAATCCGACCCTGGGACCAATGCCCCTCCCCCTTTAATCCGGCCCTGGGACCAATGCCCCTCCCCCTTTAATCCGGCCCTGGGACCAATGCCCCTCCCCCTTTAATCCGGCCCTGGGACCAATGCCCCTCCCCCTTTAATCCGGCCCTGGGACCAATAAAACCTCCCCCTTTAATCCCTCCCTGGGACCAATGCCCCTCCCCCTTTAATCCGGCCCTGGGACCAATAAAACCTCCCCCTTTAATCCCTCCCTGGGACCAATAAAACCTCCCCCTTTAATCCCTCCCTGGGACCAATGCCCCTCCCCTTTTAATCCGGCCCTGGGACCAATGCCCCTCCCCTTTTAATCCGGCCCTGGGACCAATGCCCCACCCCTTTAATCCGGCCCTGGGACCAATGCCCCTCCCCCTTTAATCCGGCCCAGGGACCAATGCCCCTCCCCCTTTAATCCGGCCCAGGGACCAATGCCCCTCCCCTTTAATCCGGCCCAGGGACCAATGCCCCTCCCCCTTTAATCCGGCCCAGGGACCAATGCCCCTCCCCCTTTAATCCGGCCCAGGGACCAATGCCCCTCCCCCTTTAATCCGGCCCTGGGACCAATGCCCCTCCCCCTTTAATCCGGCCCTGGGACCAATGCTCCTCCCCCTTTAATCCGGCCCTGGGACTGGTGGCGTAGTGGGTAAGGCGTTGAACAGCGGAGAGAAGAATGGTGGGTTCCATTCCCCAAAGGTACGTGAGTATTATCAAAATATTATTTGAATTATTTATAATTATTTCGTTCAGTTTCATTTATTTCTAGGGTAGAAATAGGTTTACGTATTAATAATTAGTTATTAGCGTGAATAATGGAGAAAAATTGGAAATACGAAATAATTTTTGCTTTTCGAATTGTTAATTGGTTGTGTCACTGACATCCAATATTGACATTCAGTTTGACAATTTTTTGATTTTATTCAGGTTCAGTTGGGTTTGGTTGGGTTAGAATAGGTTTGGTTGGGTTAGAATAGGTTTGGTTGGGTTAGAATAGGTTTGGTTGGGTTAGAATAGGTTTGGTTGGGTTAGAATAGGTTTGGTTGGGTTAGAATAGGTTTGGTTGGGTTAGAATAGGTTTGGTTGGGTTAGAATAGGTTTGGTTGGGTTAGAATAGGTTTGGTTGGGTTAGAATAGGTTTGGTTGGGTTAGCATAGGTTTGGTTGGGTTAGAATAGGTTTGGTTAAGTTTGGTTGGGTCACGGAGCTGTATTGTAGAAGGAGTAGAGACTAGGCCTCTAGGGCCTAGACATAAGCGTACTAGTGCTCCGCGCACAATTTTCGCGCATACCGAGCCTATGTAAACAATCTCTGACGTCACGTGTTTTAAAGAAGGCGTCGTTTTCTTCTTTCCCGGCTTAATTCTTTGAATATTTTCCATATTATAGTTAATATAAATAGAAATAATAGTAAAAATAAAAATTTAAATAAGATTTGCAAACGCTTGAGAAACTCCCGTCACCCGGACTCGATACACAAAAGACCGAGGCTTAACCCTCCTGAACGTTCGTAGCTCGCCGCCATCTTTATTGTTTACATGGGCTCGCCTAGGTTTGGAGGGAGGGTCAAAATTCATACCCCCTTTTTATGGACAAATAAGGTCTAGCTTTTTTTAATAGAGGGGAAGCTACAAGTCTCTACTCCTTCTACAATACAGCTCCGTGGTTGGGTTGGGTTGGGTTAGGTTAGGTTAGGTTAGGTTTGGTTTGGTGAGGTTAGGTTAGGTTATTTTAGGTTGGGTTGGGTTTGGTTGGGTTAGGTTAGGTTGGGTTTGGTTTGTAATATTTTGGAAATATTGTAACAATGGTACGCCTTTTCCAAAATCTTATTTTTTATATTTATTTTCTTCTGAAGTAACATTACTTTTTAAAATATTGAGATTTCCCTCCCTTTAGAGACTGGCCTATAGTTATAGGCTTAATATTTTAAAAATATTATTTTTTAAGATTTCTATAAAAGACAATGCATATTTTAGCACTTGCTCATCAAACCGTTTTAAATTATAGCGACCAACAAAGGTGCGCCTTTTCCAAAATATTATTTTTTACATTTATTTGGGGGAATTTGTCCTGGGGCTGGGGGGAATTTTGTCCTAGGGCTGGGGGTATTTTGTCTTCGGCATCCATTCGGGGGGAAATTGTCCGGGGGATTTTGTCTCCTACCTGAGGGGATTATGTCCTTTTCTTCTCTAATGGGGGGATTATGTCCTACATTGGATGATAGCACACCTCGTACAAAAAGCAAAAATCTCTAATTGGATCTTTCCTATTTACGAGGCCGCCTTCTATAGTTAGATTTTTTTAGTAGGATAGTAGTAAAAATAGTAGTATTTTTCCTAGATCAAAAAGCTAGACCGATGACGGAGAAAATACTATGGACAGCTACATTTTGAATACTCATTAGGCATATTTCAGAAGCAACGTAATCATGTTTTCGTATGATTTTACTGTTTTAACAATTTTTGTTTATGAAACCTAATGTTCTCAATGATATTGCCAAAAAAATCATTTTGGACTATTAATGCGCTCAAAATAACGAAACATATGTCACATCTTGGCCTCTCAACCAGGTGTCTATAGTCGCCCTATTGTGAGGCCACTCCTAGTCTCGTCTGTCTCTACACGGAAATCAGTCTGACGCCTAGTTGAGCGGCCAGTGTAATAGTGCATGGTTCCATTTTGCTTGTTTATTCTCTACTGGCCTCTCAAGTAGGCCACTACTGACGCATAGTTGAGCGGCCAGTGTAATAGTCTATGGTTCCATTTTGCTTGTTTATTCTCTACTGGCCTCTCAAGTAGGCCACTACTGACGCCTAGTTGAGCGGCCAGTGTAATAGTCCATGGTTCCATTTTGCTTGTTTATTCTCTACTGGCCTCTCAAGTAGGCCACTACTGACGCCTAGTTGAGCGGCCAGTGTAATAGTCCATGGTTCCATTTTGCTTGTTTATTCTCTACTGGCCTCTCAAGTAGGCCACTACTGACGCCTAGTTGAGCGGCCAGTGTAATAGTGCATGGTTCCATTTTGCTTGTTTATTCTCTACTGGCCTCTCAAGTAGGCCACTACTGACGCCTAGTTGAGCGGCCAGTGTAATAGTGCATGGTTCCATTTTGCTTGTTTATTCTCTACTGGCCTCTCAAGTAGGCCACTACTGACGCCTAGTTGAGCGGCCAGTGTAATAGTCCATGGTTCCATTTTGCTTGTTTATTCTCTACTGGCCTCTCAAGTAGGCCACTACTGACGCCTAGTTGAGCGGCCAGTGTAATAGTCCATGGTTCCATTTTGCTTGTTTATTCTCCACTGGCCTCTCAAGTAGGCCACTACTGACGCCTAGTTGAGCGGCCAGTGTAATAGTCCATGGTTCCATTTTGCTTGTTTATTCTCTACTGGCCTCTCAAGAAGGCCACTACTGACGCCTAGTTGAGCGGCCAGTGTAATAGTCCATGGTTCCATTTTGCTTGTTTATTCTCTACTGGCCTCTCAAGAAGGCCACTACTGACGCCTAGTTGAGCGGCCAGTGTAATAGTCCATGGTTCCATTTTGCTTGTTTATTCTCCACTGGCCTCTCAAGTAGGCCACTACTGACGCCTAGTTGAGCGGCCAGTGTAATAGTCCATGGTTCCATTTTGCTTGTTTATTCTCTACTGGCCTCTCAAGTAGGCCACTACTGACGCCTAGTTGAGCGGCCAGTGTAATAGTGCATGGTTCCATTTTGCTTGTTTATTCTCTACTGGCCTCTCAAGTAGGCCACTACTGACGCCTAGATGAGCGGCCAGTGTAATAGTCCATGGTTCCATTTTGCTTGTTTATTCTCTACTGGCCTCTCAAGTAGGCCACTACTGACGCCTAGATGAGCGGCCAGTGTAATAGTCTATGGTTCCATTTTGCTTGTTTATTCTCTACTGGCCTCTCAAGTAGGCCACTACTGACGCATAGTTGAGCGGCCAGTGTAATAGTCTATGGTTCCATTTTGCTTGTTTATTCTCTACTGGCCTCTCAAGTAGGCCACTACTGACGCCTAGTTGAGCGGCCAGTGTAATAGTCCATGGTTCCATTTTGCTTGTTTATTCTCTACTGGCCTCTCAAGTAGGCCACTACTGACGCCTAGTTGAGCGGCCAGTGTAATAGTCCATGGTTCCATTTTGCTTGTTTATTCTCTACTGGCCTCTCAAGTAGGCCACTACTGACGCCTAGTTGAGCGGCCAGTGTAATAGTGCATGGTTCCATTTTGCTTGTTTATTCTCTACTGGCCTCTCAAGTAGGCCACTACTGACGCCTAGTTGAGCGGCCAGTGTAATAGTGCATGGTTCCATTTTGCTTGTTTATTCTCTACTGGCCTCTCAAGTAGGCCACTACTGACGCCTAGTTGAGCGGCCAGTGTAATAGTCCATGGTTCCATTTTGCTTGTTTATTCTCCACTGGCCTCTCAAGTAGGCCACTACTGACGCCTAGTTGAGCGGCCAGTGTAATAGTCCATGGTTCCATTTTGCTTGTTTATTCTCTACTGGCCTCTCAAGTAGGCCACTACTGACGCCTAGTTGAGCGGCCAGTGTAATAGTCCATGGTTCCATTTTGCTTGTTTATTCTCTACTGGCCTCTCAAGAAGGCCACTACTGACGCCTAGTTGAGCGGCCAGTGTAATAGTGCATGGTTCCATTTTGCTTGTTTATTCTCTACTGGCCTCTCAAGTAGGCCACTACTGACGCCTAGTTGAGCGGCCAGTGTAATAGTCCATGGTTCCATTTTGCTTGTTTATTCTCTACTGGCCTCTCAAGAAGGCCACTACTGACGCCTAGTTGAGCGGCCAGTGTAATAGTCCATGGTTCCATTTTGCTTGTTTATTCTCCACTGGCCTCTCAAGTAGGCCACTACTGACGCCTAGTTGAGCGGCCAGTGTAATAGTCCATGGTTCCATTTTGCTTGTTTATTCTCTACTGGCCTCTCAAGTAGGCCACTACTGACGCCTAGTTGAGCGGCCAGTGTAATAGTCCATGGTTCCATTTTGCTTGTTTATTCTCTACTGGCCTCTCAAGTAGGCCACTACTGACGCCTAGTTGAGCGGCCAGTGTAATAGTCCATGGTTCCATTTTGCTTGTTTATTCTCTACTGGCCTCTCAAGAAGGCCACTACTGACGCCTAGTTGAGCGGCCAGTGTAATAGTCCATGGTTCCATTTTGCTTGTTTATTCTCCACTGGCCTCTCAAGTAGGCCACTACTGACGTCTAGTTGAGCGGCCAGTGTAATAGTCCATGGTTCCATTTTGCTTGTTTGATCTCTACTGGCCTCTATGGTTAGTCAGCAATATTTTGGAAAAGGCGGAAATTTATGGTTAGTCAGCAATATTTTGGAAAAGGCGGAAATTTATGGTTAGTCAGCAATATTTTGGAAAAGGCGGCAATTTATGGTTAGTCAGCAATATTTTGGAAAAGGCGGAAATTTATGGTTAGTCAGCAATAATTTGTAAAAGGCGGAAATTTATGGTTAGTCAGCAATATTTTGGTTATACAGGAATATTTTGGAAAAGGCGGAAGTTTATGGTTAGTCGGCAATTCATACTATTTTCTCCATCATAGGTTCCGTTTTTCCTCGTAGAGGGAATACTACTATTTTTACTACTATCCTACTAAATAAATTTCCACTGTGGAAAACGGCCCCTAAAATAGGAATAACCCTTCTCGGATTACTCTGAACAACGTTATTATTTCAATTGATATTAATTTTAATGCACTAAGCTTTTGTGCATCGTTCTGACAGCTAGGATGTATAGTACGAGTTTGCAGTGTGAAAAATGTTATTCAATTTACGAATTAGCGTTTTTTAGAAGAGTGTGCTAGCTGTGTAAGGTGTGCCTTTTAGGTCCATCAAAAATACAAATAATTTGTACATAAATGAAAATTTGAAGTCAAAATGGTACGAAAACGTTGTATTTATGGACCGTGCGGTTCGTACGAACACCCAAAAACTAAACAAAATGGTTTCACTGGCGTAAAATTCATAAAATTTCCTTCACCAAAAACTGAAAGGGAAAAATGTCAAAGATGGGTGGAAGCGTGTGGGCGTAAAGACTTTACTATATCAAACGTCAAAAGCTCAACCTACATCTGTAGTAAACATTTTATCAACAACAACGGGCCTACAGACGAGTGTCCAGATCCCGTGCCACTGGTAAAGGTTTTGAATCCCGAGCTACATCCATTTTATTTTGGTGAAGTGGTAAGTTATAGCAGAAGGGGATAATAAAAGAAGGATGACACTCTGTATCCTCTTAATGCTTTAGTTATGTAACGTCATTCTTCCCAGGCTCACCCTTTTAGTTTGCTTTCCCGCTCATCAAACTACAAATGGGCATCGCACCATAAGGTGAATTCTATAGTTGTTTGGTACTAAATCCCCAGCAATCATCCCACAAACCTTGATTGTCTTGACGTGGGACAAAAATTCGCAAGCGCATGCGTCTTGCCAAATATTTGATGAGGGAACTATTTATCGTGTATGTGATTCGGTTTAGTAACCTTGCTCTAAATGATCCGATGTTAGGAAGAGTGACGTTACACTCACCCTCTTTGTGGTACACTTCTCTCGAAGAGAAGTATTATATACTTCTGATAATACTTCTCTTCGAGAGAAGTGTTCCACAAAGCGAGGTAATTGTAACACCATTCTTCCCAACATCACAATTAACATTTGGAGCCAGGTTACTAAACCCAATCACATACGCGATAAATAGTTCCCTCATTATTACTCTATTAGCGTTTAACTATTTGGCAAGACGCATGCGCTTGTCGATTTTTGTCCCACGTCAAGACAATCAAGGCTTGTGGGGTGATTGCTGCGGATTTAGTGCCAAATAATTATAGAGTGCTGTCAGTGACTCAGTTGTGACGTCAGATCCAAGGTTAAACGTCACGAGTCTGCCTTTAGCAATGGGCGGCCATGACAGTTACCGTTTTTTCTTTATGGGAAAACAGCATGGGTGACGTCACACCCGCGCTTCTGTCAGTTGTGACGTCAGATCCAAGGTTAAACGTCATGAGTCTGCCTTTAGCAATGGGCGGCCATGACGGTTACCGTTTTTTCTTTATGGGAAAACAGCATGGGTGACGTCACACCGGCGCTTCTGACAGCACTCTATTAGCGTTTAATTATTTGGCAAGACGCATGCGCTTGTGCACTTTGCCCCACGTCAAGACGAGGTTTGTGGGTTGATTGCTGCGGATTTAGTGCCAAATAATTATAGAATTCACCTAATTACGGTGCGATGCCCATCTGAAGTTAGATGAGCGGGAAAGCAAACAAAAATGGTGCCATGAGCCCGGGAAGAATGACGTTACATAACTAAAGTATTAAAAGGATACAGAGTGCCATCCTTCTTCTATTATCCCCTTGTGGTTATATGGTATATGGCGGTTATGACCTACATTATTAACTACTTTACAGTCAAGTCAAGAAACACCAAGCCGAGAAATTCCAACTGACAAACAAATTCTAAATCCTGAAGTACTATGCCTAAATTAAACTTAAAAATTAGTAGCATTCTACTTTACAAACTATACGAATATATATTTTTAGACTAAAACACCCAGAATCGAGAAAAGAAAAGATATGAAACACTCGCAATTGCGTTTACAAGAAGTAGATGAAAATAACACGAATTCTCTTAACTTTTCATCATTATCGCCACCCATTGGCTGGTGCATGGAACTAAAATCCAATGGGGTTATCTTTAGCCAAATCAAAAATTCTTTGGTGGTGTTGCAATGCATTTTTTCTTATGATGAAAAACTTGACGTGAAAATAATAGTTCTGGGTGTCGAGATAGCCGTAGAAAAACTCTTTAAACATATTGAATTGAAAACTAATGGTGATATTTACAAGTTCCTGTTAAAAGTTAATGAATATAAAGTTTGTCCTGGAAATGATGATGAGGACATGGTATTAATTTATAAGTCACTTGCCAAAAACAACAACCGCAAAACAAAAAGCCATTATTCGGAACAGTTTGGTTCAGTTTATAGTAATGATTGTCACCGTCTCATTCAAAAGAAAAAGAAGAAATGCCAAGCGTGCATTGTTCACAGACGAAGCTTAAGAGTTTTGCGACTGCGTCACCGCGCAAAAGCATTGACCAAGACTGCGGAAGGAAAGGTTTTATTAGAGAAACACTCTTCTTACAAGATTAAGCAAAGATCAAGAAACAAAGCTGTTGTTGTAAATATGAAAGCAAACAAGATGGCCTCGGCCACATTACAGTTTTGCGCGGACAAATTGGTAACACCAAAAACTGGGGCGCCCAGCCGCAAGGGGACAGAACAAAGATTTTCCAGCTCTAAAGAGCGCAAAACTAAAAACGAGATTTCCATTTTAAAGCAACTATTCAAAGCTCGTTTGCAGAATGAGAAATCAGGATCGTTTATGAGCATTTTTTTGAAACAGCAAATCGGAGCTCTCGAACGACCGAAGTTTGGAATGAAATGGGATAGAAATTTCATAAAGTGGTGCTTATATATCAAAAACAAGTCACAATCGACTTATCAGGCATTAAGAAAGTCCGGAACAATAATACTCCCGAGTCTTAGAACCTTGTACAATCACTGTCGTACTGGAAATAACGAGTCGGGTTTCGGTCAAGAAGTTTTTGATGAGATGATTGAGGAGACAAAAAATATAAACAATCTTCCCGAAAAAGATAAATACTTAAGTCCATCGGCCAATTTAAACACGTTTCAAGATTAACTTACGGACATGTATTTCCGAGGGGTCCGTCATTCGAAAAAATAACGTACGGGATTTTTAAATCCCTCGGATTTTTATGGATTTTTTTTTATTTAAATGGATTTGTCAATTTTTTATAAAAATCCAAAATCCAGTAGGATTTTCAAAAAAACCGTTGTGTTTTTGAATTTTTTCATGGAATTTCGTATTTTTTCTCGGGATTTTGCATTTTTTTTCGGGATTTTGTATTTTTTCGGGATTTTGTATTTTTTCGGGATTTTGCATTTTTTTTTTCGGGATTTTGTATTTTTTTCGGGATTTTGCATTATTTTTTTTTCGGGATTTTGCATTTTTTTTTTCGGGATTTTGTATTTTTTTTTTTTTCGGGATTTTGCATTATTTTTTCGGGATTTTGCATTTTTTTTTCGGGATTTTGTATTTTTTTCGGGATTTTGCATTTTTTTTTTTCGGGATTTTGTATTTTTTCGGGATTTCGTAATTTGTTTTGGGATTTCGTATTTTTTGGGATTTAGTATTTTTTTTAGGATTTTGTATTTTTAACTGTAATTTGTATCGTCTTCCTGGATTTGTGAATTTGAAAATTTTGGATTTTTTGTGGATTTTCACAAAGTTTTGGATTTTTTTGTGGATTTTCACAAAATTTGGGAATTTTTTGTGGATTTTCACAAAGTTTTGGATTTTTTTGTGGATTTTCACAAAATTTGGGAATTTTTTGTGGATTTTCACAAAATTTTGGATTTCTAAAAAAATTCGAACACACTCCCGGATTTAACATGTTATTTTGGATTTCTAAAAAAATTCGAACACACTCCCGGATTTAACATGTTATTTTGGATTTCTAAAAAATTTTCGGTATTTCTTGATTTTTTTCTGGATTTTCGGTGGATTTTTGGATTTTTTACATAATTTTATATATTTTGAAACTTTTGAAAGATCTTCGGATTTTTCCAAAAATGCAAAATCCTTTTTGTATTTTCACTGGAATTTTGGATTTGTTTTTGGATTTTTCCCCGAGCGTACGGGATTTTTTGGCAATGACGGACCCCTCGTGTATTTCTAAATTCTTACTCTCGAATGAAAGTGAACCTTGCTGCCCAGGTTTTGAGCGAGACTGTCGCTCCGGGAATTGAAACGTTATTCCAAAAAGATGATGGATATAGAGAAACAATTAAATTTATCACACTAGATAAATAAATCGATTAAATTTGAATTTAAGTTATTTAGAACGATATATTTTTCCTTTAATACTAGATGAACAAATTTATTGAATACGCTTGTCCCCAGTTAAAATATAATTTGAACAACCTAGTTACAAAAAATATTTTTTAATTTCCCTGAGTTTGCCCTTTTTTCCATGCAGAGTTGCATGAACTCTGTTAAATCAGAAATCACATGGGCAATATCTTATCAAGTTCCAAAATAAAAAATATTTTAGGTTTAATAAAAATAATTTCCTTATTATTTATTTCATATGCCAACAATCTAGACATTTAAACCTGTCGAGCATGAATTATTGTACATTATTATTATTATTATTATTATTATAACTATTAAAAGGGAGATTCTTGGGATTTTACTAATTTTTAGCAAGTTGAATAAAAGCCAGCAGTATAAAACTTCCCCCTTTTTCAAAACTGACTATAAAATAAACAAATTTAATGAATACTCTTGTCCCCAGTTAAAAAATAAATTTAAATAACATTTACAAAAATTGGATCATTGATTCTACATCAATGCCCATCTCACTTAGGAACGCTAGGTTATTGGTTTCAGGAATATGTAGAGTAGGAACTACCAAGTTTAGGAGTCTGTAGAGTAGGAACTGTGGTTGAAACGACTACACTTCTATTTGGCTTATTGGCTTTTTAACCACTTTTGATGGAATGTCAGCAGGTATCGACTTAATTCTTCTTAAGGCAGTTTTGCTTTTAGTGGTGCGCTTTTTCAGCCTTGAGTCATTAGGTTTTTTGGGGTTCTTTTCAAACGATTTAACTTCTATAAAAGTTGAATTAACATTTTCTTGACTGGAATTAATTTCTTGACTGGAATTAATTTCTCGACTAGAATTATTTTCTTGACAAGAATTCTTTCTTAGACTAGATTTCTTCTCCTTTAAGCTGTCTCATAAAGCTTTCTGAGCTTTTAGCGTTTCCTTAGGGTGGTCGCCCGTTTCCGCACAGTTTCATTTTTCGCACCGTACAAACTTATAGCCCTTTTCCGCACAGTTTCATTTTTCGCACCGTACAAACTTATAGCCCTTTTCCGCACAGTTTCATTTTTCGCACCGTACAAACTTATAGCCCTTTTCCGCACAGTTTCATTTTTCGCACCGTACAAACCTATAGCCCTTTTCCGCACAGTTTCATTTTTCGCACCGTACAAACCTATAGCCCTTTTCCGCACAATTTTTGATAACCTATTTCCGCACAGTTTGCAAAAAAAATATTTTTATTTTCTTGTTGATTACATTTTAAAAATCTTAAACTTATGCTGCTGGACCAAAAACAGCCAAAACTTGAGGTTTTATGATAATAAAATTTTCCAAGCTATTTAACGATAGATTTATTTTTAATGCAGATTTTACAAACGGAATTAAAAAATGCTCCTTTTACTTCCATTTTTTAACAAAAACACACTTGGTTCAATGCTTACGTCTATCAATACACTTTTCTATATCGATAATGATATTGCAATGGTCAAATCACTAGTTAAATAGCATTCCTCTAATGTAATATAACCTAACCTAACCAAACCTAACCTAGCCTAACCCTAACTCTAACCTAACCAAACCTAACCTAGCCTAACCCTAACCCTAACCAAACCAAACCTAACCCTAACCGAACCGAACCAAACCTTAAACTATATCGATAGTGATATTGCAATGGTCAAATCACAAGTTTAATTGCATGCCTCTACTGTATCATAACCGAACCTAACTCTAAAAGAACCGAACTTAACCAACAAGAAAATAAAAATATTTTATTTGCAAACTGTGCGGAAATGGGTTATGGTAAAAAATGTTGAACTAAAATTTTAATGTGAAAACTGTGCGGAAATGGGCCTTAAAAAGTGTGCGGAATTGGGCTATGATTCTCGAAAATTGTGCGGAAATGGGCATCCTCGTTCCTTAGTATCGTGTTGGTAGTGTTCTAACAAATCTTTTACCAAACATTTTCCCCTAGTATTTAAAAACGTGTCTAAAACAACTAACAACCATTTTTCTTCGTTTTACGCCAAAGGTGGGGTGGCGTAGCTGTTAGCGCTTTCGCCTCGCAGCAAGAGGATCCCGGGTGGGATCCCGGACTGTGGCACCGGGTGAAAATCTGGGAACAAATCCTTCTGCGTAGAGTTTGCAAGTTCTCTCCCCGCTTGTTAAAAGGAGTTTTCCTCCGCGGTCTAACCCGGTTTCTCCTTTCCATCAAAACTTGCTGAGGTTAACGGTAATAGTTAGTATAGGGCGCTGTAGGTTAGCTGTGGCATAGGGGCTAGCCCCCTGCACCCCTCTATGCATTGTAAAGGGACCCACCTGTAAATAAGCCACAGGCTTAGTGTGGAAATCCCTTCATAGACAAAGCCTTGATTATTATTATTATTATTATTATTATTATTATTATTATTATTATTATTATTATTAAAACCGGTGTTCCAGGGTTGAAAAAACCGGTTTTCGGTTAAACCGGGCGGTTTTTGACATCCCTAATTAAGGCTCGTTTTCAATCAAGCAAAAAGTTTACGCGTTTTGCTAACGATTGAGGTGGCAAAAAAGCGTATTTTCAATCAGCGCGCTACCGCGTGAGAAAAAAGCAAACTGCAAAACTACTAACCGTTTTCAAACTGGTCGCGCAAATTAAGCTTTTAAAGCGTGCGTTTACCGATATCACGTGATAGTGGGCGGGTACCAAAGCATTTTCGGCCCTAAAACTATAAACAAATATGGCGGTCACCTCGAAAAGACGGAGTATGCTAAGCCTCGGTTCCGTAAGTGTGCTTTATGTCTCACCAATTTTTAACAGCGCCACCTTTTTTAACTGCCTATCTTTCTATCCGGTGCATTTCTTTTATTATTTATTTTTTTCTGCCATTTTCAAAAATAGTACAATTGTTACAAGTTATTCAATGTAAAATATAACACTAAAAATCTCCGAGTCGAACGGTCAACACACACTCAGAGGCATGAAAAATGGAGAATTTCTATTGGACACTAAACTGTGACGTCATCCTCCATCGCGCTTTAAAGCAAAATGTTAACGCAAATATCTAGGGAGGATAGATATCTGCTTGAACTAACATTCAAGCAAAAGCGCGCCTATGAAAGCTTAAAGCTTCAGCCCAAGCGCGATTGAAAACGGCTAAATATTTTGCTTTTGCGTTTTGCTGTGATTTTTCAAGCAAAAGCTTGCGTTTTTGATCAAAAAAGCTTGATTGAAAACGGGGCTTAATGCGAGGATGGTACCAGAGACTAAAGCTACGATCCGACCTTCTTATTACATTAACCCGTTTTTTGAACCATCTAAATTGAATATTAAAACATTTATAGCTTGCATTGGAAAGGAAAAATGTGACGTATATCATTGAAATTTTCTGGATCCAACATAAATATTTTTAATGTAATAATTTTATTGATAGTTATGGTTATATGACAGAATTTAGGTACAATACATAATACAGTATAAAATCAGTGATTTATTTTATAAGGTAAATAAAGGTTGGAAATTTCAGGTAAATAAAGGTTGGAAAATTCAGGTAAATAAAGATTGAAAAATTCAGGTAAGTAATGTTTGAAAAATTGAAATGAACAGTGATTTTAAAAATTATAATTATTGTGAATTAGTTGAAATTATCTTTATGTTGTTTCATCAGTTCTTCCAGCAAATTCATTGTTTCGTGCCCCGAGGTGTCAACGTCAACTTCAGGAAGTTGCTGCTCATTTTGCGTGTTACTTATTTGCACATCAGTGACAGATGTATTAACCGTTTTCGCTTCCACTTCCGTTTCCATTGGTATCAATTCTCCGACATCAGCGGATCCAATGACTTCTTCATTTACTATAAGATCAGCGTGTTGCTGATCTATCGTTATGCATTCACCAACAACAAAGTGCTGACTCGCTTCACCAGTTACGTATTCTTCTGTTGAAATTTCTGCTGTTAAAACCTGTAAATTTTACATGAAACGTCACAAAACTGCGCATCTTTTGAAGGTTTAAGCAATATGGGCGCTAAAAGGAAAGATTACATAATAATAATCGAAGCTTTGTCTACGAAGGGATTTCCACACTAAGCCTTGGCTTGTTTACATGTGTGTCCCTTTACAATGCATAGAGGGGTGCAGGGGGCTAGCCCCAATGCCACAGCTAACCTACAGCGCCCTATACTAACTATTACCGTTAACCTCTGCAAGTTTTGATGAAAAGGAGAAACCAACCGGGTTAGACCGCGGAGGAAAACTCCTTTTAACAAGCGGGGAGAGAACTTGCAAACTCTACGCGGAAGGATTTGTTCCCAGATTCTCACCCGGTGCCACAGTCCGGGATCCCACCCGGGATCCTCTCGCTGCGAGGCGAAAGCGCTAACCGCTACGCCACGCCACTAACATTGGGGCAATTCTCTAACTTTTAAGCGAGTTATCGCAAGCGATAACTATGGGCTAAAGGCTTATTACCTGCTGCGGTTCCAATACCAAGTGGGCACTGGAATCGTCTCCTTGAACTACTTCCATCGAGCTCAACTGATCAATTTGAGTGTCCACCAAGGACATCGTTTCTGCAGATGAATCATAAACTTCGACAAGAGTTGACCCTATATGAATGAAAACAAACCTTTAATCCATCCGAGGAAGTACAACATTCATCACAAACTCATGGGTTTCACCATAACTTTATAAGATACGTTCCATAAGTACTACACTTCCTATACTTCAGCTTGAGCTAGTTTGAGACCGACTTAAGCGAGAATTGAGTAACTACACTTGGTCAATTTTGCGGTCCATCTAGTCATGTTTAGTCTGTACTAAGCGTTTGACAGCACCTCACCAGGCGTCGCTTTACCTATCTAATCTATGACCTACTTCATTCACTTTGTGACAAGCTCCAGTTTGTAACCAGTGACAAACTTATGGAATATATCTTATGAACTTATGGTTTCACATACCAGATTGTTCAATTTCCTTGCCTTGATTCTCGTGTTCAACTAACTGGATGTTCATTGTGTCTGTAGCGTCAACTGAAGAGATTCCATCAGTAGTAGTAGTAAAGATCGTGGAAGTAGTAGTAGTAGTAGTAGTTTCTTCGGTAACTTTTGTGTCAGGGTTTTGATTTGTTTCTTCTATTTCTTCTTCCGTGAATGTGGTTTCCAGAGTCAAAGGAGTATCTCCATCAAATTTCACTCCTAATTTTTGAAAGAGACTCAACACTTCCTTGGTTAACTGTCCGGACGCTAACATTTTTATAACATCTTCAGACGCCTCTGCAAGAAAGAGAAAATGCGTGAAGATCAAATCATTAAAGCTACAATAGCTCTCGAGGAAAACTGCCAAGGGACTTTTCACCCAGGATTCCTTCGAAAGGAATGTAGGACATAATCCCCCCATTTGAGAAGAAAAGGACATAATCCCCTCAGGTAGGAGACAAAATCCCCCGGACAATTTCCCCCCGAATGGATGCCGAAGACAAAATACCCCCAGCCCCAGGACAAATTCCCCCCAGCCCCGGGACAAATTCCCCCCAGCCCCGGGACAAATTCCCCCCAAACTGTGCTCTTCGGAAGAAAATAAATGTAAAAAATAATATTTTGGAAAAGGCGTACCATTGTTACAATATTTCCAAAATATTACGAACCGAACCCAACCCAACCCAACCCAACCCAACCTAACCTAACCTAACCCAAACCAACCCAACCCAACCTATCCAAACCTAACCTAACCTAACATAACCTAACCGGGGATTATGACCGGGGAATTTTGTCTAGAGCGTAGGGGATTTTGACTAGAGAGTAGGGGTATTTTGTCTACAGAGTGGGTGGATTTTGTCTTGAAGTGGGGGGATTTTGTACTCTTAACTTGGATGGGGGGAAAATGACCGGGGGATTTTGTTTTGAGAGAGGGGGGATTTTGTACGTTTTTAAAAATGGGGGGATTATGACCGGGGGTATTTAGTCCGTATACCCTTCGAAAGGGCTATTCAACAAGAGATTCTAAAGCTAAGTAAAGTAATACATACGTATTTCAAAAACTTGTCCTTCGACCTGAGGTTGATCAATTGGATTTCCGGCCTCATCCACAATAGTAGTGGTACACGTGTCCAAGACAACAGTCTCTTCGACAACCGTTGATGAAGCTCCTTCATTAGGATCGCTCTTTACGTTTTCAGCCTTAACATCAATTGGTTTATCCACAACCATTACTGGAACCTCAGTCGTCAGTATATCTTGTTGGAGTTCAATTCCGGCACTCGTGGTTAACGGTGTTTCAGGTGTGATATCAGCCGTAAATATGTCAGAATGAAAGCTGGTAACTATCGATGACGTCATGGGGCTTTCGGAAACCAGGCAAGAATCACTGGGCGTCGTAATGGCAGTTTCTAATACCAAACTGCTGCTGGTAACCTTTTCTTCGATAACCTTTAAACTTTCATCAGGTTTTTCCGTAACCTTATCTTTCAATGTTACACTTGGTTTCTCTTGAGGTGTCAACATTACGGCAGGTGGCGCTTTAACGTCCATAACCTTAACAGGAGAAGGTGGTTCAACCTTAACTTTTGACGCCACTGATGTCTGTACCGATACTTCTTCTAAATCAGTATCCGTTTGATGCGTTATCATAAGTGACGGTGGAAGTTTGGGAATAGTTTGGGTAATGACTTTTTTCGGAGTTGGTATCATTTGTTTCATGGATTTTGGTGGAGCCCTCATCTGAGGACCCTTTCTAGTACCACTTGGGAACGAGACTGGTACGCCCGTTGCTGGGCTCGATGGTAATAATCCAGAGGAGGAAGGGGCGGTGGTAAGACCAGCGATTTTTCTTAAACTGGATGATGCTATGTTACTTGGCAGAGTTTTAAATGAAGAAGCCGTAACGGGCATGGTGGCTGTTGTCCCTTCCGGTAAAACAATCCCAGCGGCTTGAATTAAATCGGCTAAAAGGGTGTTTTTTGGGTCAAGCTGCGAGGATGAAACATACATTCACTTTAATGGGTGAACAGACATTTTAACTACAATTTGAGCCACTTTTACATTAGAGGGGTCAAGTTGAGTGGCATCAAAGGCTTCTGGGGATTGTTGGGACCCTAGTTGATGACTAATTGATGAGATTGATTGAACAATTGGTGACGATGTTGATGTTGTTTGTTTAGCACTTTCTGAAGCAGCGTGCATATTACTAAGCATTTTAGAGACAGTTGTTGCCGAAGACCCCTTCGGAACCCTTATGCTCTGTAAAATTTAAGATGCATATGTCATGGTCAGAAGTTAAGCCCTATCGAATTAAAAAGGAAACTTTCAAGACTGGCATTTTACTTTAGTTTAACCATGACTAACGACATAAGATATGACGAGCTAGTTCAAGAACGACAAGTGAGAATTGACTACACTCGGTTAACTTTGCGGTACATGTCCCTATTTAGTCTGTACTAAGCCTTTGGTAGCGCCTCACCAGGCGTCGCTTTACCTATCTAATCTATGACCTACATGACAAGCTCCAGTTTGTAACCAATGACAAACTTATGGAACATATCTTATGAACTTATGCCAACGATTAAATAATAATGTAAGCTTTATATACGAAGGCAGGTCCACTCTAAGCCTGCAGCTTATTTACAGGTTTGTCTCTTAACAATGTGTAGAGGGGTGGTGGCTAGTCCCTTACCGTTAACCTTAGCAAGTTTGCATGGAAAGGACAAACTTGTTAACACTGTGGAGAAACCTCCTTTAACAAGTTAGGAGAGAACTTGCAAACTCTACACAGAAGGGGGTTGTTCCCAAGTTTTTCACCTTGTACCCGGACAGGATAGAACCCCAGGACCCTTTTGTTGCGACGCGAAACCAATAACAACTGCTACACCAAAATTTTGAACAAACCTTGGGCATTGGTGATTTCCCAAGTTGCTGCTGAGGATATTGTTGGGTTATTGGTTGCCAAGTAGGGGGTGCCTTATGCACAACGATAACATTTGGCTTGGCTCCAGATGGAGTACCCGCGGATGATGAAGTGGTGGAGGTCGTTTGCGAGCCACCACCACCAACTGTCATGATATTTGAAGCGGAAGATTTTGCTATTTTGGCAAATTTAGTTCCAACTGAATACGTATTTGCTGGTGGCATAATTCGGGTTGGTGCCGGAGTGACAGACATGACGTTAACAATACGAGGTGACGTTGGTACTAACGTCGCGCCTTTCGACATTGACGCCGGGAGATTAGAGCTTCCCATAACTACCAAAGGAGATCCCAAAGATGTCGCTAATGACGCCTGGGATATGCTTGAGAAGTTTCCAATTGCTGTGGCAACGGAAACTGGGGACATTGTCGGTTTTGGGAGAATTCTCGCTGATGTTGTTGTGTTTTGGTTGGATAACATCATCATTTGAGGCGCTATCTTCATTCCTAAGTTTTAAGTAAAAAAAAAATGCGATAACGGTTAAAGAAAGAGCAACAATTAATTGTTTGCCTCTCAGATGAGTCAGAAAGGAAGATAGTTTAGAAACATTTGACGATATTGCACTTCCGCCAAAGAACCATTCAGAAAAATCAATATCTACAACAGGCTGACATGCCAGCTGGCAACAACAGGCGTCGTCAAAGGCTTAGTAATGCAGACTAAATAGGAAGATGGACTAAAAAATAAACCAATGCCGACTCAATTTATAAAGGCCCATGCATGCCTCGGTTTTTTAATTTATTTTCGCTTTTTCGAATTCGCCAAAAAGTGCCGCACAGCGACTTGGCGCTCTTCGATACAGAGGATTCAAAATGTTTTCGCGCCGTGTAAGAGCCAATAAGATGAGGGAAACTACGGCTATGCGGTTGAGGGGGGGGGGAGTATACCAAAGAGGAGGGAAATATTTCCCTCCTCTTTGAGTATACGACTGTTAAGGGACTCTTCGGAAACGGGGTTCTCGACTGTTTTTGATGTGGAGGAAATAATTTTCGCAAGGCTAGTAAATAATGTAAATTAATAAATTTAACTAGTTTATGTTTAAGTTTCCTATATTATGAAATATAATTAGGGACGGGATTTATAAAGTTTAAATGAATGTAGACTAATGGGGAAGAGTGTGATATTTTTCATTGCGATAATACCGCTTTGTTACAAAATGTTAATTCTGGTCATTAATAAGATATTATAATTTTTGTAATGATATATGTTAATTTCTAGGGTAAAAATTTTTTTCTTATCATCATATAGTCGTATTTCCTCTTAATTTTAAAAATTATGCTAGTAAAAACGGATATTTTAGGTATCATGCATTTTGGCGCCAAAATATTTTTGGCGCGAACTTTAAATTCATTCAAATATTTATACAACAGAAAGCGCCACCTAGCTCCTTGGAGAGGCGGCCGATAAAAGGTCCGGTCCCCTACTCCCGAGGCACCATGCATGGGCCTTTATAAATTGAGTCGGCATTGAATAAACCGAGTGCAGGGTTCATACAACTTTTGGAAAACAAATTTCCCTGAGATTTCCAGGTTTTTTCCGTATGGAGCAAATGTTAACGAAGGAGTGGGGGGAGGGCAAATAGGACTATTACATACTAAAAGGACATCCCCGTATCTCTAGTAGAACCAAAGTTATAGTCTCCAAAGTATAGTGTAATGTTAATCCTATGGAGGGGATGTTCACGAACATTTTGCTTAGTTACTCGGCCCCTGTTTGACGAAATCCCAAGTTTTTAGTATCGTTGGATGGGGGCAAATAGGACTATTACATACTATAAGGACATCCCCGTATCTCTAGTAGAACCAGAGTTATAGCCTCCAAAGTATAGTGTAATGTTAATCCTATGGCGGGGATGTTCACTAACATTTTCCTTAATTACTCGGCCCCTGTTTGACGAAACCCCAAGTTTTTAGTATCGTTGGATGGGGGCATATAGGACTATAACATACTATAAGGTTATCCCCATATCTCTAGTAGAACCAGAGTTATGAGCCTACAAAGATTAGTGTAATGTTAACAAACATTTTGCTTAATTACTCGGCCCCTGTTTGACGAAACCCCAAGTTTTTAGTATCGTTGGATGGGGGCAAATAGGTCTAAAACATACTAAAAGGAAATCCCCGTATCTCTAGTACAACCAGAGTTATAGCCTCCAAAGTATAGTGTAATGTTAATCCTATGGCGGGGATGTTCACTAACATTTTCCTTAATTACTCGGCCCCTGTTTGACGAAACCCCAAGTTTTTAGTATCGTTGGATGGGGGCATATAGGACTATAACATACTATAAGGATATCCCCATATCTCTAGTAGAACCAGAGTTATGAGCCTACAAAGATTAGTGTAATGTTAACAAACATTTTGCTTAATTACTCGGCCCCTGTTTGACGAAACCCCAAGTTTTTAGTATCGTTGGATGGGGGCAAATAGGACTAAAACATACTAAAAGGAAATCCCCGTATCTCTAGTACAACCAGAGTTATGAGCCTCCAAAGTATAGTGTAATGTTAATCCTATGGAGGGAATGTTCACGAACATTTTCCTTAATTACTCGGCTCCTGTTTGACGAAATCCCAAGTTTTTAGTATCGTTGGATGGGGGCAAATAGGACTATAACATACTATAAGGACATCCCCGTATCTCTAGTAGAACCAGAGTTATGAGCCTCCAAAGTATAGTGTAATGTTAACGAACATTTTGCTTAATTACTCGGCCCCTGTTTGACGAAATCCCAAGTTTTTAGTATCGTTGGATGGGGGGCAAATAGGACTATAACATACTATAAGGACATCCCCATATCTCTAGTAGAACCAGAGTTATGAGCCTCCAAAGATTAGTGTAATGTTAACGAACATTTTACTCGGCCCCTGTTTGACGCAAATTTCCCTGAATTTTACTAAAGATTCTAAATTTCCCTTAGGTTTTTGTCAACTATTTATTTCCCTGATTTTTCCAGGTTTGTATGAATCCAGCGAGTGTATTCAATTCTGGCTTGTCGTTCCCGAACTAGCTCCCAGTAAGTCTCTACTACCATTACGAAAAATCATACTGAAGGATCATATCTTATAAACTTAAGCTATTACTAACGGAGGCTCCAGACTTCTGATTCAAGCGATTGAATCATTTTCCCATTTTAAACTTCCTTAATTCCCTGATATCAAGTCACTCGCGAGCCTAACACAGTTTCCTGCAGAGAGTTTATAACTTGCACAAAACAAGCAGCAAATTCTCTGCCAAAATGCAATATCATAGCCAGGGTCTGAAACATCTACAAGGCCAGCGTAATTAGCGGTCTTATTCCTGATCAGCGCCACCTACCCATAGCGGCGACTTTGAGAACTACTGTAATACGCAAGCCAACCAGAACCAGATTTCGCTAAAATCTGGTGACGGGCACTCTCGGGGTCTTACTAAAAATGACGTCACCAGATTTTAGCAACATCTGAATAAATTGGCTTGCCGATTACAGTAGTTCTCAAAGTCGCCGCTATGGGTAGGTGGCGCTGATCAGGAATAAGGCTAATTGAATAAATAGCAGACAAGCTAACGTAAAATAAATGTACATTTTTATCACATAGTGTGTGTGATAAACAAATTTTTCCAAAATTTCGAAAAAAAACTAAAATTTCGAAAAAAAACTAAAATTTCGAAAAAAAACTAAAATTTCGAAAAAAAACTAAAATTTCGAAAAAAAACTAAAATTTCGAAAAAAAACTAAAATTTCGAAAAAAAACTAAAATTTCGAAAAAAAACTAAAATTTCGAAAAAAAACTAAAATTTCGAAAAAAACTAAAATTTCGAAAAAAAACTAAAATTTCGAAAAAAAACTAAAATTTCGAAAAAAAACTAAAATTTCGAAAAAAAACTAAAATTTCGAAAAAAGACTAAAATTTGGAAAAAAAAAATAAAATTTCGAAAAAAAACTAAAATTTCGAAAAAAAACTAAAATTTCGAAAAAAAACTAAAATTTCGAAAAAAAACTAAAATTTCGAAAAAACTAAAATTTCGAAAAAACTAAAATTTCGAAAAAACTAAAATTTCGAAAAAACTAAAATTTCGAAAAAACTAAAATTTCGAAAAAACTAAAATTTCGAAAAAACTAAAATTTCGAAAAAACTAAAATTTCGAAAAAACTAAAATTTCGAAAAAAAAAACAGTTGTGCGAAAAAGTGCCAAATAAAAATATTTTTTTCGAGATACACCTAAATTTTGGTCTCCCCTGAGCAGCTGCAGTGTTTTCAATTCATCGGTCCAACAAACTTTACCTAAGTTTTTATATCACCAGGAATTTTATGACATATTTTGATTTATGAAATTATTTTTGATATAAATGAAAAATTTCAGTAAAGGCCTTTTCAGACCACACAACTTTTGACTCAAATCAGGGATAGATGTAATTTTAGAAGTAGGAATGGATTCTAACAGAATAATCTGGGCGCGCGTCAAAGTCCCGGAACCCATTCTACGGGAGGGGGGGTTTGAAAGAAGAGGCGCGTTATAGCGACAGAGGTACTTTCACCGTCCCCGTCAGCCACGTCATCAAACCGTAGTTTAAATGAGCCAATAAGATAATTTAAAAATTTCGTTACGTGTTGGAGGGAGGGGCTCTATACTGGGCCATGAGTTGGACTGGAGTAAATACTAACCGTTCTCCATTCCTACTTCTAAAATTAAATCTATCCCTGCCAAAATAGATGGGTCAAAAACTTGAGTCAGGAAAAATTGGGTGGTGACCAATTTTTAATTTGGTGATTCAACTTGACAACCAACTTCTGTTCACCCAACCCAACTAGTTTACTCAACCAGGGTTCGTACAAAATTTTTACATTGAAAATCCCTGACTTTTCCAGGTTATCCCTGACCAAATTTTGCCAATATCCCTGACTATTTTAAGGCGTTTACCAGAGCCTACTTCATCACACCTGGCTCATGCTCGAAGCATGGATTGATATACCAAACGAAATCCCTGACATATCCCTGACTTTTTAAGAAAAAGTTTGAAATCCCCGACTTTTTAAGAAAAAGTTTGAAATCCCCGACTTTTTAAGAAAAAGTTTGAAATCCCCGACTTTTTAAGAAAAAGTTTGAAATCCCCGACTTTTTAAGAAAAAGTTTGAAATCCCCGACTTTTTAAGAAAAAGTTTGAAATCCCCGACTTTTTAAGAAAAAGTTTGAAATCCCCGACTTTTTAAGAAAAAGTTTGAAATCCCTGACTTTTTAAGAAAAAGTTTGAAATCCCTGACTTTTCCAGGTTTTCCAGGTTCCGTACGAACCCTGTCAACTCAAGTTGACTCATCTAAATGAGTCAAAACGTTGCATCGTCTGAATAGGCCTTACGCTAAACGTTGCCATAAAATAAAAGCCACCTACCTCTTCCAGCACCAGAATTCTTCCCACGGCCTCCGCGTCCCGTGGATTTCATGATATTTCCAGATTGCTGCGAAGAAACGAGACCCGACAATCCGATTAAAGCCGAAGACGCGTGCATTCCAGATGCAGCGGCCGCTTGTTGTTGAATGGGAACAACGAGACTAGGTCGTGGCCTAACTACAGCTTGTCTAATTCCAGTTACACCTCGACCACCTCTTCCTCGATTGGTTGTCGTGTAGACAACCATATTGTTATTGTTACCAACTTGAGATACCATGGCGTTCGAAACTCCGGAAACTGGAAAACATTACCAGACAAATTGTAGGCCTTATTGTAGTCAAGATAAAATTGGCTTACTCGACACTGGTATTAACGTTTGGGGACCAGTTGATGTCATCTTGGTTACCGTGCCCAGAGAAGCGTTTGGTGTAACTGCGGGTCCACCCATATTTTTGACAACTGGCACGCTTAGACAACGTTGCAAAATACTTGGTGGTATATTGCTGCTTGAGCCAGACAGTAGGATAACCTGCTAATGATTTAGAATGTGTTTCGGGTTTTCGGGCCTATTTTGGTATGATAGTAATCTAATCACCAGTTTCTTTCACTAATTACTGCTAGTCTTAATTATCATTCAAGCATATTAACATTGACAAATGACCCGCTTCGAAGTATGCCTTATTTTACATCTATATCCATAAACATCAAAGTCCTGACTGACTGATAATCAACGGCAAGTCCAAACCGCTTGCCCTAGAAGGCTGAAAATTTGCGGGAACGTTACTCATACGTAGTAGACGCGTACTAAGAAAGATCCCCCCAATCCGCCGCCATCTTAATAAATGGCGCCCAGAAATGTAAAACAAATCTTCTTTATGCAACAAAGTCCGCGCGTTTCAACCGATTTCACAAATATTTAGTACACTGGTTTCCTTTAACCTATAGACGGGCTGAATGGTCTTTCGGGTTCGATTTGTTGCCATCTTTTTAAATGGCGGCCAAAAGCTTAAAAACCCTTCTTTATGGAATAATGTCCGCGTGAAAAGTAATAAAAAATGCATCCGTAGGGGCTGACGGGCAACGCCGAGTGCCTTCGCTCCTAGGGTGCTACAAAAATATTAGTCATCAGTCGCTCGCGTGTAATAAGAACTTCCATCAAAATGATATAAAGAATGTGTAGATTTTACTGATGACTAATATTTTTGTAGCACCCCAGGAGCGAAGGCACTCTTCGTTGCCCGTCAGCCCGTCGGGATGCATTTTTTATTACTTTTCATGCGGACATTATTAAATAAGGAAGGGTTTTTAAATATCTGGTCGCCATTTAAAAAGATGGCAACAAATCGAACCCAAAAGACCATTCAGCCCGTCTATAAGTTAAAGGCAACCAGTCTACTAAATATTTGCGAAATGGGTTGAAACACGCGGACTTTGTTGCATAGAGAAGATTTTTTACATTTCTGGGCGCCATTTATTAAGATGGCGGCGGATTGGGGGGAAATCTTTCCTAATACGCGCCTACTACTTATGAGTAACGTTCCTGCAAATTTTCAGCCTTCTAGGGGGCAAGCGGTTTGGGCTGGGCGTTGATTATCAGTCAGTCAGGACTTTTGATATATATTTTCCCTACAACAAGCCTTCAAGTCATGCTTAACCTTACCTTGGAGGCGGGTCCTATTCCCTGATGATGAACACCAGTTTGAATTGCCGGAGCAATTGGTCTTTGGATCATGGTTGTATTAACAGCTCTGTTCGTGCCTCTGGTCATTCCAATAACGGATGTACTTGTCGGAGAAGGTGTAGGGACGGGCAAAGTGGAAGTAATTGTTATGGGCAAAATGGATGGTTGCGTCGGTGTGGAATGAATGGGTGCCGATACTGAGGAGACTGGGGTCAAAGGGCTTCCACTAGATGACGCCAATGACAGAATGGGAGTAATAGGTGTAGGCGGTGTAGTCATTGGAGTAAGGTGTGTCGAGGAAATAGGGGTAACTTGGCTGGGTGTGATGGGTGAAAGTGGTACTAAGATTTGCTGCTGCTGTTGCTGAGATATAATGGGTGACAGCTGAACAATTTCGGAAATTGGTGAAACGTTTGTTGTTGGGGAAGGACTCACGGCGTGCACTTTTAAGGGAACTCCGGAAGGATCAGATGTCATTGAGTTTTTTCGTTTTAATGCCGGTGTATTTTCATTATCTTCAACATTTGTCTCTGAAAATATAAAATCTATCATATGGAAATAATTCAAGGCAACAGGCGGTTCCATTTGCGCCTCTAGCACGCTTTCGCGAGTGTTAGCCTTAACTATTCGCGAGTGTTAACCTTAAATTATTCGCGAGTATGAGCCTTAAACTATTCGAGAGTGTTAGCCTTAAACTACTCGCGAGAGTTAGCCTTAACTATTCGCGAGTATTAGCCTTAAACTATTCGCGAGTATTAGCCTTAAACTATTCGCGAGTATTAGCCTCGAAACTATTCGCGAGTATTAGCCTCGAAACTATTCGCGAGTATTAGCCTCGAAACTATTCGCGAGTATTAGCCTCGAAACTATTCGCGAGTATTAGCCTCGAAACTATTCGCGAGTATTAGCCTCGAAACTATTCGCGAGTATTAGCCTCGAAACTATTCGCGAGTATTAGCCTCGAAACTATTCGCGAGTATTAGCCTCGAAACTATTCGCGAGTATTAGCCTCGAAACTATTCCCGAGTATTAGCCTCGAAACTATTCGCGAGCATTTTAGCCTTAACTATTCCCGAGTGTTCGCCCTAACTATTCCCGAGTGTTCGCCCTAACTATTCCCGAGTGTTCGCCCTAACTATTCCCGAGTGTTAGCCCTAACTATTCCCGAGTGTTCGCCCTAGCTATTCCCGAGTGTTAGCCTTAACTATTCCCGAGTGTTAGCCTTAACTATTCCAGAGTGTTAGCCTTAACTATTCCAGAGTGTTAGCCTTAACTATTCCAGAGTGTTAGCCTTAACTATTCCAGAGTGTTAGCCTTAACTATTCCAGAGTGTTAGCCTTAACTATTCCAGAGTGTTAGCCTTAACTATTCCAGAGTGTTAGCCTTAACTATTCCAGAGTGTTAGCCTTAACTATTCCAGAGTGTTAGCCTTAACTATTCCAGAGTGTTAGCCTTAACTATTCCAGAGTGTTAGCCCTAACTATTCCAGAGTGTTAGCCCTAACTATTCGCGAGTGTTAACCCTTAACTATTCGCGAGTATTAGCCTCGAAACTATTCGCGAGTATTAGCCTTAAACTATTCGCGAGCATTTTAGCCTTAACTATTCCCGAGTGTTCGCCCTAACTATTCGCGAGCATTTTAGCCTTAACTATTCCCGAGTGTTCGCCCTAACTATTCCCGAGTGTTCGCCCTAACTATTCCCGAGTGTTCGCCCTAACTATTCCCGAGTGTTCGCCCTAACTATTCCCGAGTGTTAGCCTTAACTATTCCAGAGTGTTAGCCTTAACTATTCCAGAGTGTTAGCCTTAACTATTCCAGAGTGTTAGCCTTAACTATTCCAGAGTGTTAGCCTTAACTATTCCAGAGTGTTAGCCTTAACTATTCCAGAGTGTTAGCCTTAACTATTCCAGAGTGTTAGCCTTAACTATTCCAGAGTGTTAGCCCTAACTATTCCAGAGTGTTAGCCCTAACTATTCCCGAGTGTTAGCCTTAACTATTCCCGAGTGTTAGCCTTAACTATTCCAGAGTGTTAGCCTTAACTATTCCAGAGTGTTAGCCCTAACTATTCCCGAGTTTTAGCCTTAACTATTCGCAAGTATTATTTTGAAGCCGCCCTTTCATTAAATAGTTAAGAGTGAACTTGTGAAGCGCCGGTACATTTCCTATTGCACAGCAGGCTAAGCTTGGCAAAGGCAGAGTGTAGCTACACACTAATTCACTACATCTGACTGGTTCCTGCCTTAGGTAAGCTAAAATTGGTGTGTAGAAGCATGGCCAACTTAGATTACCGTTGGTAGAAGGCCTGCCAGCTTTACCCGAGCCCCATGTTAAAAAACGACTAGCAAAATCGCCCCTAGTTCGACTTTCGCCGTTCGGTGCGCTACCAACCCAGTTTTCCTCATAATGCTTTTTTTATGGGAAAAATATTCGGAAGTGGACTCAGTTTAAGAGCATTTTTAATATATTTACCGATTTTTTTCGTGGCCGAATTTTAAATGAGAAGTCAAGTAAGTTTTAATTTATATTTTGAGACCAATTTCATAATTTTCCGTCCGTTATTTGACGAGTAATCAGCATTCAAAGTTGGGGTTGTTTTTAAGGCGGAGAAATGCGCCGTTTAGAGTTAAGCCTTGGTCTTGAAGGAAGTTTACACTAAAATTTAGTGGCACCGTTGGACGAAGGCTTAGGTTTTCCGAGAAATTTAATTTCTCCGCCTTAAACACAACCCCAAATTTGAATGCTGATTACTCTTCAAATAACGGACGGAAAATTATGAAATTGGTCTCAAAATATAAATTAGAACTTACTTGACTTCTCATTTAAAATTTGGCCACGAAACAAATCGGTAAATATATTAAAAATGCTCTAAAACCGAGTCCACTTCCGAATTTTTTTTCCCATAGAAAAAGGATTATGAGGAAAACTGGGTTGGTAGCGCACCTAACGGCGAAAGTCGGAACTAGGGGCGATTTTGCTAGTCGTTTTTTAACATGGGGCTCGGGTGAAGTTGGCAGGCCTTCTACCACCGGTAATCTAAGTTGGCCATGGTAGAAGAAAAGCCACTATGCTAAGGGCGCCAAATGACCCTTGTTCCGCTTTAAGTTCTGAAACAAACCAATTTTTAGACTTTTTCCAGTAGCACTCGGTATGGGCATGGCAGCATTTTTAGACGCTTGCATATCAGCAAGATTATTGGCCAAGGCGGTAAACGCAGTTTGGGGCACTAGGCGAGGCATTAAAGGTATCAGCCTGCGTCCTTCAACTGCCCATTCCATGCTGGTATTTGGACCAGCCATTCTTTCCGCGATAGTGCCCAGTTTTTCATCATTTACGGCTCTTCTAATCTCGGCTCTATGACGTTCGACAGAGATGCTAATGAAAGAAAATCAGTAATTGCAATTGTTGCCGTTTTGCGCACCGATACCTAGAGGTATATTGTTGGGCGCAGCACCCCCTGGTGGACATTTGCACAAACAAGAGTTACCTAAGTGTTGAAGACAGATCTTGGAGAATTTTCTTTTTCTCTTTACTAAGTTCACCTTGGGCCCGAAATGCTGATATTATAGAAGCGTAAGCTTCTAGTTCTAAGATATAAAAACTAGTTTGAGTAACACATTTTAGTATTTTCTTTAACATAACTTTATATCCTACCTAATTTTCTTAGAATTCGCTTACACTCATCTTTGCTATAGTCCAATAAAACTGGCCAAGTCATTTTAGCTATGAATAATAATGAGATAAGGCACTAAGATTTTTATGGTGGAACTCATAAACTTCGGAAGTTCGGAATGCAACGCAATTTAGTACAGGCGAAGGCAGGGCGTCGTGCGCAAACGTCCTGCCTTCGCCTGTACTAATTGCATTGCGAGCGACGTTTATGAGTTCCACCTCTATGCCACTGCTTTCTGCATCAACATGCCCTTATTTTGTACGTTTAATTTAAGGAATTAATGGTTTAATTAATAAAAGTCTGACGCAACGCAATTTAGTACAGGCGAAGGCAGGGCGTCGTGGGCAAACGTCCTGCCTTCGCCTGTACTAAATTGCGTTTCTTGCGACGTTTATGAATTCCACCTCTAAGCCACTGCTTTCTGCATCAACATGCACTTATATATTGGTGGAATTCATAAAAGTCGGATGCAACGCAATTTAATACAGGCGAAGGCAGGGCGTCGTGCGCAAACGATGCACGACGCCCTGCCTTCGCCTGTACTAAATTGCGTTGCGTCCGACGTTTATGAGTTCCACCTTTATACGTATAATTTAAGGAATTAATGGTGGAATTAATAAAAGTCGGATGCAACGCAATTTAGTACAGGCGAAGGCAGAGCGTCATACGCAAACATGCTGCCTTTTGCGCACGACGCCTTGCCTGCGCCTGTACTAAATTGCATTGCGTCCGAATTTTATGAATTCCACCTTAACTACGCTATGCAGAAAGTGTGAAATAACTAGTGACTCGTGTAAAGAAATGCATCTTTGACTGTATGGGGAAATAGTATACAGTTACATGACACTAGTATATTTTGATAATGACTTTCTAAAAATTGTTAAAATTTCCGGGCTATTTCCGTATTTTGTTTTGTTCAGGGGCGATCCCATGGGGGGGACAGGGGGGGAGGCTCTCCCCCTAAAATTTTGTCGAGTTGGCAAATTGACGCTCACTTGGCAAAATGAAGCTCAGGGAAATTGAAAATGGACCTAAAAGGCCAGGGAAATGTCAGGGAAAAATATTTTGGAGTGAAATTGAAATTCTGGAAAACAGTATCAGAGTGACCGGAATCAGAGATTTGAGCAGAGCCCAAAAATCACGGAGCTCGCTTCGCTCGCTCCGAATATAACTTTAATGGGATTTTATTCAAACAAAATAGAATTCTTATATCTATAACAATAATGACTCTTGTCAAAATGATTCAAGTCATTTTACAATATTCATTGTACGAGGGAGCATTTGATCTCATTATATCAACTTATAGACGGTGGTTCATTACAAGACACACTTTTTTAACGTCTTTAATTACAAACAGAAGTTCGAATTAAGGAATCAGTGAAGTGATTTGCTTTGAATGAGTGTTGGAAGCATAGTAAGATTTTACACGACCCAGCTCTTTTATGTACCTTCATTTAGTAACTTTTAGTTACTTTCAGTTCACTATTTTCAAAATAATTAGTCACTTTTTCACTTACTAGTAAATTATTATCCTATATTTTCAACAATTTTATATAATAACTAGTTTCAAAGTATATGTTCGCCATGTGAGTTATTGCAAATGGTCAGGGAAACTTGATGAATTTGATCAGGGAAACTTGATGAATTTGATCAGGGAAACTTGATGAATTTGATCAGGGAAACTTGATGAATTTGATCAGGGAAACTTGATGAATTTGATCAGGGAAACTTGATGAATTTGATCAGGGAAACTTGATGAATTTAGTCAGGGAAATTTTGATAAATTTTAGTCGGGGATATTTGATAAATTTTAGTCGGGGATATTTGATAAATTTTAGTCGGGGATATTTGATAAATTTTAGTCGGGGATATTTGATAAATTTTAGTCGGGGATATTTGATAAATTTAGTCGGGGAAATTTGATGAATTTAGTCGGGAAAATTTGATAAATTTAGTCAGGGAAAGTTGATAAATTTAGTCAAGGAAATTTAAAAATTTGGTCGGGGAAATTTCATAAATTTAGTCAGTGATTTTCATTTCAAAACTATTTTACGAAACAGAGTAACATGATACTACATTACTACGTGTCGCTTGGGAAATTTTTGGTTTGTAGTTGGCAAAATTAGGTGGGCTCCCCCCCAAAACCTAGGGCCTTCGGAACGCCCCTGGTTTTGTTTACTTATATTTATAGTTTTATTTATTTGTATTGTACGTCCTTACCTTATGCCTGTGATTGCGAGTAACTTTGTTTACGAATTTAACAATAAAAATAATAATAATATTTATCCGAGGAAAGATAGTTGACCAACGCAACGCATAACTTCCAAGATCTTTCTGTGATAAATGTCCGTTTCAACTCAAATACTCATTACTGTCTTTCAAAAGCAATTTAACTACAATATTGTATCTGGTATTATTTAGATATACTTGAGTCCACTGTGCACTGGACAGTGGACACAGCTAAATATTCCTAGCAAAATCGACGTAGACCAAGGGCCAATGAAACATTCAAAATGGCGCTAAATTCAATGGTAAAAAACTCAAAACTCAAGATCAGGGCTGTACATAAGCATAGCCATAAGGCACGTCAAAGCCTTTCACGAAAGCTGGGTCTGGGTGGAGTGGTGGACTCAGTGACGGTGAGTTGGTGACACAGTGGAGTGGAAAAGATGATGGGCGACACTGAAACTCTCCCAGTGTACCTTGAATAGCACCATTGTATTTGTATGAGAACTAGCTTCTTTTTTTTAAATTCCATACTGTACGAACTCTGAATATTCTGGGAGGACTAGTGGACTACGGTGTCGTAGTCAGTCTGGGAAATAAGAATATTTTTTAAAAACTGGTCCAAGCAATTAATAAACCGGTTTTTGGACCAGAGGAAGTGCGTTATTTTCCCTGACTGGCCGTAGGTGGAGGTATAGGAGTTTCCACTCCAATCCTCTCTCCTTTAAGCTACGCTACAACAACATATTCAGTTTTGTCGTCTGCTAGAATTTAAAACGGTTTTTGCCGCCAAAAAGGTTTTCGTAGATCCAATTTCGGAACATTATTTAGTAGTATTTTTATCGCGTCGCGAGTAGTAATTGTTATTAATATTATTATTGAACTAATCGTATGTCAAGATGTACATCAAATCCATGGTAATCGATGGCTTTAAGTCGTACGGGCAACGAACAGAAATAAATGATTTTGACCGAACCTTTAACGCTATCACTGGACTCAATGGTAGTGGAAAGTCCAATATTTTGGACGCTATTTGTTTCCTTCTTGGTATCACGAATCTTGACCAAGTCCGGGCCAAAAATCTTCAGGACTTAATATACAAAAGTGGCCAAGCTGGAATTCAAAAAGCGAGTGTTTCCATCACATTTGACAATGCTGATAAAACCCAAAGTCCAGTGGGGTATGAAACACACGAAATCATCACAGTTACCCGTCAAATTGTTATGGGTGGACGAAATAAGTACCTTATTAACGGAACTAACGCTACTAACACCAGAGTTCAGGATCTTTTTGGCTCTGTACAATTAAACGTTAACAATCCGCACTTCTTGATCATGCAAGGTCGAGTAACGAAAGTATTGAACATGAAACCGCAAGAAATACTGCTAATGATCGAAGAAGCGGCCGGGACACGAATGTACGAAGCGAAGAGACAAAGTACTCAAAAGCTGATTACGAAGAAAGATGCTAAACTCAATGATATTGATGTTACGTTGAAAGAAAGCATTATTCCGACAATATCGAGGCTGAAAGAAGAACGTCAGTCCTATTTGGAGTATCAGAAAATCACCCGGGAATTAGAGGCGTTGACCAAATTTTACATAGCGTGGCAGTTTACTAGGTATAACTTGGAAAGAAAAGTGGTCATTTGAGGTCAAGAGGGCAACCAACACCCCCCCCCCAACCACCTTTTCATAGCACTCATAATGTGTTAGTCAGCGTGGGAAGCATTCGTAATGTGTTAGCGTGGGAAATAAGGCGTTGGCAGAGGGCAAATGACCAGTTTAAAAATTGCTTGGACCAGTTTAAAAATTGCCAGGACCAGTTTAAAAATTGCCTGGACCAGTTTAAAAATTGTCTGGACCAGTTTAAAAATTGCCTGGACCAGTTTAAAAATTGCCTGGACCAGTTTAAAAATTGCCTGGACCAGTTTAAAAATTGCCAGGACCAGTTTAAAAATTGCCAGGACCAGTTTAAAAATTGCCTGGACCAGTTTAAAAATTAATTCGGAGGGGTGTCAGTGGTCCACTTGGCCATTAATAAAATTCAAGGGTAACCAGAGTCCAAACATTATCTCGGCTATTTTAATTATCCACTTCTTCGACGCGCCGTGGTCAATGGTCATGGACCCGTTTATTTATTCCAGGCCAGGGGGGTCAGCGGTCCACTTGGTGGCCACTAATAAAATTCAAGGGGTAGCCAGAGTCCAAACATTATCTCGGCTATTTTAATTATCCACTTCTTCGACGCGCCGTGGTCAATGCTCATGGACCCGTTTATTTATTCCAGGCCAGGAGGGTCGCTGGCCCAATGTCCAGTTTTAAAAAAATAATTATTTCCCACCCTGGTCACTGTTAGTAGGCTAGGCACTGCCTTCTTCATCTATCAAGGCCCGCGCATGGCGGGAAAATGGGATTGCCCTATCTTTCTACCTAGATGGCGCTCTTTATTTTCCCAAAATATTTGGATTCCGGGCGCTTTAACATTGCAGAATAGAAATTAACTTGACGTCATTTGGTGATAATTCCCGCGCAGAATAGAAAACGTGAAATCAAGGAAGATAGAGATAGGGAAGTTTCGTGTAACGCTATAACCCCGGTCGCCCAAAAATCCCATTTTTGGCGTGGATGTGCATGTGCGCACTTTTCTCGCGCATCGTGCTGAGGATAGGCCGTCTGGCGATCACGTAGGGAAATGACGTCTTGCGCTTCGATCCTGCGCAGTTCAAACTAACGCCGAATATAAGTCACGTGACCTGCTACATTTCGTGAAGAGAGATTCCTATACTGACCAAACTTCCCTATCTCCATCTTCCTTGGTGAAATCATTCCGCGAGGGTTTGCGCCTTAAAATAATCTGAGAAACGGCGCCTGTTGCGTGAAACAGTGGGGAACTAAAATGTCACGTTTGAGAATTGAAAATAATACTATGCACGGGCCTTGATTGATAAAGTGGGCATGGGTGTATGTTGGGTCTGGTTTTGGTTAGACTTTCGTTGGTTTGGTTTGGTTTGCTTATTACTTTTTATGCTCAAAAGGGGTCGGGTTTCCAATAAGTTTTTGTGGCAGCAGTTTTGCTTAGAATAGATAAACCCAAAATTAAAATCCTTCATATCTCCCAAGAGGGTCTGACGCGGGCTTTTTCGCGAGACCTGGGCGACCTTAAGGGAAAAGTGTAGTTAATAACATTATACCTTAAAAGAACGGCCTTTTTCTAAATATAAAAGGAATTCAATATTAAACGAAATGATCTCTTATTACAATATGATAATTAGCATTTAATTAGTCTTAAAAAAAAAATCAAGGACTACTGCGCCATCCACCTTTGGTTTAGTGGCGTCTGCTAAATCGAACCTCTCCAAGCCTGTGAGAATTCAACCAATCCCATTGGGGTAAGAGATTCGATTTAGCAGAAGCCACTAAACCAATGGCGGATGGCGCAGTAGTCCTTGATTATTTTTAATATTAATTAAATGCTAATTATTATATTGTAATAAGAGATCATTTATTTGTTTTTATTAATATTTAATTCCTTTTATATTTAGAAAAAGGCCATTCTTTTATGGTATAATGTTATATTACCTTTAAACAGAGTAGAGACTTGAAATAAGCAAAATGTCTTAAACCACATGAATTCGTTTTAATCACTGGAAATGGTCCTTCCACTGTTACAAATTGTTAACTGGCGACCAGCTTCCGTCCTGTAAAATGATAAGCCTAATACAGGGTTCCTGCGTAACCTGGAATACCGTGATAAGTCAGGGATTTGAAAAAATGGGGAAAAAGTCGGGGATTTCGTTTTGATATATCGAGCAATGCTAGATATGGGCTGTAGGTGTAATTATGAAGTGGGCTCTGGGAAACACATACTTAAAATGGTCAGGGATAACCTGCAAAATTCAGGGATTTTCAATATCAAAAATTGTGTCCGAACCCTTTAATATCTCATAGTAACTAATCTCAATGTCAAATGATTCATTTTTAACACTCACATTCGCCAAAATCAACTAATGCTTATTATTTATTATTAATTAAGTTGTTAATTTATACTTAAATAGGTATAAGGAAATCAAAGAGAAATCTGACAGTGACGTATGCGAATTTCGAAACAATATTGCAAAATGTCACGAAGAAACTGAGAAACTTAACGAAGCGATATCCGAAATTGGTCAACAGATTAAGAAAGCTGAGTTAGTAAAGGACAAGGAATCGAAAGACATACTCGCTGGACTCGAGGACATGTTGAAAGAGAGACAAATAGTCGAAACGAAAATTTCATCTGAAATTAAAAACATAGAAGAGAATTTAAAAACCGAAACCAAGAAGAAGAAAGAAACGGAGAAATATCTCGCAAACGATCAAACCGCGTTTCAAAACAAAAGCAAGGAGCTTGAGAATCTTCTCAAACGCTGCGAAGGTATCTTAGCCAAGGGTAAAAGCGACGAAGACAATTTCGAAGCTGCTCAAAAACACGTTGAAGCTTTAAGCACCGGATTGTCCACGAATGAAGATGGGGCTGCAGCCACTTTGGCGGATCAGTTAATGCACGCTAACTCCGAAATCGCCCGATGCGAAGCCGAGTTCCAAACCCACGATATTGAACTGAAACAAAAGCAAAAGGAGATCAAAGAAAAGGAGCATATATGTCGTGGAACTGAAAATACTTACAAACAAGATCAACAGAAATTGAAATCTCTAACGAAAGAATTGGAGAATTTGAAGAGAACCCTGGACTCGGTTGGATATAACGATGAAATGGTTGATCAAATGACCAACCAGAGTCATAAGCTACGTAACGAAATAAGGCAGTTGGAGATTGACATCGATTCCATCGAATCCAGATTCCCAAATCTTTGTTTCCAGTACCGTGATCCGTTCCCTAATTTTGATAGACGTAAGGTTCACGGTTACATCTCGAAGTTGATCAAAGTTAACAACCCTGAGACGTGTACTGCCTTGGAAGTTACTGCTGGTGGAAAGTTAAATTTCGTCGTGGTAGATGATGAAATAACTGGCAAAAATATATTGGAAAAAGGAAACTTGAGGCAACGTACCACCATGATACCTTTAAACAAAGTCAACTCTACTTGTATCGACCAACAAACATTATCAATTGCCGAGAATTTAGTTGGGAAAGGTAACGTCTGGACGGCATTGTCCCTTGTGGAGTATGACGCCATTTACGATCCTGCCATAAAATATACCTTTGGTAGCACTTTAGTTTGTCGTACAATGGATCAAGGGAAAAGCCTCGCGTTCCATAACAGGATTAGACGTAGAACCGTTACTCTAGACGGTGACGTATTCGATCCCAGTGGTACGTTGAGTGGAGGCTCACGTAAAAACACTAACAGCATTTTGCGTCAAATGACAACTCTTAAAGAACTTGAAGCCAAGATGAATGTTAAGAGGCAGGAGGCGGAGAAAATAAACCGAGACTTGAACCAAATTAATACCAAGAAGAATCAATACCAACAAGCCAAGACGGCTTTCGATGCGAAAGAAAATGAAGCTAATTTGATTAAGACACGTATCGAAATGAGTACCCATCATCAACTATTGGAGGAGTTGAAGCAGTTGGAGGACGAAGTTCAGACACTCGAAGAATCGCACGCTGAAGCTCAAAGAGTTCGAACTCGAATGCAAAACAAAGTAAAGGAACTTGAAGTGAAGATAAAAGATTCTAAAGCATTCAGAGAAAGAGATTTGAAAGCTGCCGAAGAGAATTTATCAAAATGGAAAAAGGAATCGGAGAAATCGAAAAAAGAATATCAAGAGAAACAAAATGAAGTTGCCAGTTTAAAACTTGAAGTTGAGGAATTGAAGAAGGCCGTTGATAATGATAAACTTACGTTAGAAGAAATAGAGAAAGCATCGCTAACGTACAAAGACGAAATTGCATCCAAAAATGAACAGTTACAAATTGCCAAAGGTGAAGTTGGAGAAGTATCGGAAAAAATGGCCGAAAAGCGAAAAGAAATTCAATGTCATTCCGAAGAGATTCTAATGCTTCAAAATCAGAAGACTGATAACGAAGACCAGCTATCGCAGCTGTCAGTTAAAATTAAGCAGTTTCAACACGAACTAACTAAAGCTCAAAAGGAAGGCAACGAAGCCGAGAAAAAAGTTGATCAATTTTTAGCCCAACACGATTGGATCGAACATGAACAGCAATTTTTTGGTAAACCAAATAACGATTATGATTTTAGTGAAACTGACCCAAAAGAAACTGGTAAAAGGATCCAGAAACTGCAAGAGTCGAAGGATAAACTTTCGAAAAACATTAACACTCGAGCGCAGAATATGATGAACAAGTCCGAAACCGAGTACCAAGACTTGATCAAGAAAAAGAAAACTGTGGCCAATGATAAAAAGAAACTCCTGGATATTATACAAGATTTGGATCACAAGAAGAGAAGCGCCTTACAAACCGCCTTCGAAAAAGTTAATAAAGATTTTGGTTCTATATTCGAGACGCTTCTCAATAATGCCCAAGCTAAACTCGAGCCACTTCAGGGAAAGTCCGTTCTCGATGGTTTAGAGATCAAAGTTGCTTTTAATAACAAATGGAAGGAGTCCCTAAACGAATTGAGTGGAGGGCAACGATCCTTGGTAGCTCTTTCTTTAGTTCTTGCTATGCTGTTGTTCAAGCCAGCTCCAATATATATCTTGGATGAAGTAGACGCCGCTCTGGATATTTCTCATACGCAAAATATCGGACAAATGTTGAGGCAACACTTTAAAAGTTCTCAGTTCATTATTGTATCGCTTAAAGATGGAATGTTCAATAATGCTAATGTGCTTTTTAAAACAAAATTTGTTGATGGTAATTCGACTGTATCGAGACACACCCAACATCCCGTGTAATGATTGAAACAGTATATGTGTAAAATAAATTTAAGTAATACTTTTTTATCGTTAAAACTTTATAGTTACGCATTTCTTAGAATTTGTACTTTTCGATTTTTTCATTAAATTGGTTTTAAAGTAAATTTGATTTGACTTTTATCATAAGAAGATAATCTTCTTAAGTGTCCATCATTAAGTGTTTGGTGGAACGTCTTTTGCCCCCTTCCTTTATGTCCTGGGCCATAGAGAGATTTTGAGAGCTCCGGGGAAAATGACGAAATCGAGAGCTCCCATCATGACAGGCCTACAGCCTGGGGCCCGGGAAAACTCAGGGTTGCCTACCCCCCCCCCTCGACGGCCCTGCTCTTCGGTAGGCGAGTGTTGAGTGCTGCAGCGTAGCAGCATTGTCTTTGTATGAGAACTAGCTTCTATTTTAAGACACATGGGCCATCCTAGACGTTTCCATACCGTGCGACCTTAGAGAAAAGCTGAGTATTCTGGGGGGACTTCATTGACATTCCCGTAGATGGGATTCAGAGGCCATGTTATTGTTATGGCGATTACGGCTCCATCCCTCTCTCTTCAAGATTTTGTGCGAGAAATTTATTGAACGAATACCTCGCCGTCAATCGTCGAGAGGTTTTTTTTATCACCTATCACGTGTCATACAAGAAGTAAGATAAGGGACTAGAAGTATCGTGGTAACCAAATTCTTCACTTGGCGAAAGTGAATATTCTTGATAACGCACCAACGGTTGGCCCTCTGGTAGCGGTTTCTGAATTTTCCCTCTAAAACGTGAGACGCTCGCGGCGGTAGACGGCCGAACTAGATTCAAGCACCCCCGTCCGTGTTCCGCGTCTTTAGGTTGAGGGGAAGGGGGTAGGAAAAACTTTTGGAACTCGACCAAATTTTTTCTCTCTAGTGTAGGCGCGATGGAAGCAGCATAAAATCCTCAAATTTGTTCACTAGCGCTAGGATCTACTATCAATGCTAGAGCTCTTAGCCTTTCACTGCGAAAGTGTATCGTATAATTTAATCTCAGATTTGGGATGAGACGGATTATAGACTGCAGGGGAACAGGCTAGTCCTCTAAAGACATAATTGAATCATGTAAATGGTAGATGATAAATTTGTGCTTTTATTACCTCTCCGTGTGACGATGACGTCATGGAGAGGTATTATACTGGACGTTTCTGCGTGTCTGTCACCGCGCTCCCAGTTCGCATCGGACGAGTTCAAAATATCCGAACGGCGTTCACAGTTCACAGAAAGCAATATTAACTTCTACTACACTATCATCGTTATGGTTAGGGTTACGAGAAACGTCTAGCCTCCCAATGGCAGGACTTCCACCAAAGGTACCGGACTGTGGCACCGGGTGAAAATCTGGGATGAAATCCTTCTGCGTAGAGTTTGCAAGTTCTCTCCCCGCTTGTCAAAGGAGTTCTCCTCCGCGGCCTAACCCGGTTTCTCCTTTCCATCAAAACTTCCTGAGGTTAACGGCAATAGTTAGTATAGGGCGCTGTCGGTTAGCTGTGGCATAGGGGCTAGCCACCACCCCTCTATGCATTGTAAACGGGACCCACCTGTAAACAAGCCAAAGGCTTAGTGTGGAAATCCCTTCATAGGCAAAAGCTTAGATTAGATAGATTAGCTTAGATTAGAATTATTTAAGAAAAAACTCTTAAGTGGGTAGACACTCTAGCCCTCGTCTCGACTCGGAGAGGTTCTGTTTTTCGTTTCCCAACTTGTTAACACTATTTTACGAAAAATATGTAAATAATTGACTTAGAATATAAAATAATTTTATTTATTAATATATATTGAGATCGAGTCATGCAACTCTGAGTAATAAAAAAATAAAGCATGGAACTGTTTTCGTTCCCGCATAACGTAAAAACGTTTAGTACCGTTGACTTGCAAAATATCCACGTGCGTTCACCTAATGAACCAAGATTGGTTGCTTGTTTCCGGATTTCACGCACATTTGCGTTAAAAACTGCAGATGTTTGCAAGCGCTCCATTTTCAGATTGTCGCTGTTATTTATCGTGCGAAAAGTCTCACTTCCGCCTAGAAATTTATTTTCGAAATTCTATGCATGGAAGACACAAATATGCTTTTAATAATATGTATTATTCATAGTTTGATCAAAATGACTGTAAGTGAAAATGTTATTCTGAAAGTCGGTGAACTTCTCTTCGACTTGGTTCATTTTCCGGACAGTTTATTGAAAGTTTTGGTGAATGACGCGTCAATGTCAAAAATATCGCTGAAAACTAACTTCTTCGATCCTGATTACAATCGAAGTTTAGTAAGTTTGTAATCTTTATTTTAAAGGAAAAAGGCTTTTCGAAATTTAAAAGGAAAAAATATTAAGAAGAAAAAAATTATCTCTCATTACAAAATAATTAGCATTTAATTAGTCTTAAAAACAATCAAGGACTACCACGCCATCCGCCACTGGTTTAGTGTGACGTCTGCTTAATCGAACCTCTCTTACCCCTTACCTCTCTCTGTCTGTGAGAATTCAACCAATCCCGTAAGGATAAGTGGTTCGATTTAGCAGACGCCACTAAACCAATGGTGGATGGCGCAGTAGTCCTTGTTTTTTAAGACTAGCTAAATGTGTTCATTCGTTTATCTTTTAAAAATGTTTGCCTACTACAATTATTTCATCCTCTAATTAAGCCTGAGTTAATTGAAAATCTCGGATACCCTGTGTCAAAGTACGAAGTTCAAACTGCAGACGGATATATTTTGGGATTGTTCCGCATCCCATTCGGTAAAAACAATTTGATAAAACGGAAACAATTGCCAGTATTAATGGGTCATGGTTTACTGAGGGCCGCTTGGTGCTTCGTTATCAACTATTATTCCTATCAAAATTTGGGTAAGTTAAACAAAATTAAATTCGATTTAGCAAGCAATGAACAGTCTTTAATATTCTAATAGCTAATGTTTTGGCTGACGAGGGTTACGATGTATGGCTTGCAAATTTCAGGGGAAATATATATTCGCAGAAACACGTTACGTTAACGACGGACGATGTTGAGTTTTTCGAATTTAGGTAAGATTTTAACGATTGTACTTAATTTGTTTTCAAGTTATGCTCAATTTATTGTATCGTTTTCCATTTTACTGATCCGTGTTTTGTCCTCGGTCCGTTCGAGATTTTGATTGTACGTCATTGAATCTCGGACTTTATAGGCAAAGCGAAAAAACAAGTTGGGAAACCAAAATATACCTCTCCAAGTCTAGACTATGGCTATCTACCCAATTAAGAGGTTTTTCATAAATAATTAAATATAATTCATATCAATTATTTTAATCGTCAGTAATTTACCTTAATTCTAGTTAAGTCGTTTTAAGAAACATTATTTCTAACATAATTTTAAACATAGCTATTGTTGATGTTTGAATTGTAGCGTATGGCTCTTAAACAATTTTGGAAATTTAGGGCATATAAGTAGGTCCATTAAGGGTTAAGAAATACCCAAACCTTTGGCGGAAGCCCTGCCATTGGGAGGCTAGTGGTTTCTCGTAACCCTAGCCGATCGCCTCGTACATTATAATCCTAACGATGATAAATGAGTAGAAGCCAATATATCTTTCTGTGAACTACGAACACGTTTTCTCCGATTTGCAAACTGCGAACGCGGTAACAGACACACAGAAACATCCAGTGTAATACCTCCCCTTGACGTCATCGTTACTTGAGATCATCCCAGTACCGTCTTAACACAAGTTAACAGCATTACAGGCCACCGTGCAAATGCAGTACATTGCACCCCATATTGAAATGAATAAAATAATATAAATAATGGGGTCAATGTACATTCAACCTTTTTCGTGGGACTCTTAGACAAGTGCCTATTTGGTCCTTGGCATCAAATGGAAAACAATATTTGAAACTGGCTTTACTAATTTGATAATTGTAACGTAAGGATCAAATTTTTACAGCTGGGATGAAATAGCTTTACAAGATTTGCCAGCTCTTATAGACTTCATTTTAAATGAGACTGGTGCGAGACAGTTGAATTATATCGCACACTCAATGGGTACCACCGCTATGTTTTCTCTTCTGTCGAAGAAAACAGAATATAACGACAAGGTGAGAATTATTTTTCATTTCAAAATTATTTATATCTAAAAATGTGCATAAAAAAATTAAAAGTGGATTTTAACGATACTCAAATGGGAAACTAAAGACATTTCGTAGTATCTACATGATTCAAGAGCCCAGCGGTCCTATAATTCCTATCAAATCCGCCATTTTTGAAACTGTCCTATCCTATTTGACTTGGTCAAGTTTTTTCTTGTATTGAGATCACATTTGACTAAATACCGAAATTGCTCGCTCAGGATTTTCATATTCTAGGAGAGCGGTAGCTCTCTTAGATAAGACTTGATACTGCCTCAAATGTATAAGGATGGTTTTTTGATTTATATAATGTTTTAATTAAGTTCCTCTTTTCAAAGTAAAATCCAATTTATTTTCTTTTGAGATTTTTCTACATAGATAAAGCCAAATTAGTATTATATATGAGCATTTTTAGTCCTATATTTCCCCATAGAAACACCTTTCTTCTCCTTTAAAATGCTATTTTTCCTATAAGGAATTAAAATTTTTGAAAAATAATCTATTGAAGGCGATGGTATGGTTTTAACACGAAAACGTCTTATTTAAACATTGTTTTTTATAAAAGCTGGTTTTTGAACTTTTTTCGACAAATAGCAAATACCATTTTTCAGGTAAATCTCTTCGTTGCTCTAGCACCAGTAGCAAAATTGACATACTCTACGTCACCTGCTATGTATCTATCTAATATATCAAATGTATTAACAGTAAGCTCAAATATTTTTTCTTGCTGTTTCATCATTAGTTTAGGCGCAGTTTCATTCGCATCCACTGAAATCTGAGTTTACCCGTATGTCACTTATGTTTTACAATACAAATTTCTTAAAGGGAATGAGAAGCTTCGTTTGAAAAACCTCTGATTTATATAACAAAAGATAGAATTAATTTCTGTAAATTCAAAAATATCAAGCTTTTAATTCTCCGATTTCTGCTTATTTGGCCGCAATATGCATTTGAAAATTCTTCATATGAAATCCACTTTTTATGAAAGGCTAAAACGTTTCCCGTAGGCTGGCGCCACAGATATATTTTTCACGCGAAATGGTGCCACTCTCTCCGCTATCAGACCCAGAGTTTAGACTGGCGAGAAGCTCGAGACGCCTATAGGATTCCCGCGCTTTTTTCCCTCACGTCATAGTGATGTCATCAAACGGGTGAACAAGCTCGACAAGACAAAATTTTTGATATATCGAAACCGAGTTTTCGTGATTTTTCAATGGATTTTCAAAATAGAAACTTTGGTTCAATTCTATTAAAAACTTGATATTTTGAAAGTAGAGACTTGAAAGTGTAGCATAATAGCACTTTCGTGGTAAAATATGATATGAAATTGAAAATTCGCATTCCCTTTAACAACTCTTATTTAATTTCAATGAATACTTGCGCTTTCGCCTCACAAAATGAAACGGTTTAAGTTCATTTATACGCCATCCTTTTATTACAGGCATTACTATCGGCGACTGATGCTGAAGCCTACCTGCCAGCAACGTCTCAAGGACCATCTCTCTTTAATAGAATAATTTGCGGGGTTGAATCTATTAGCGGTTTTTGCAGATTAATTGAACAAATAATTCAAGGAACTGATACAACACATTTAAATAAAGTAAATAACATGTTTCACACGGCCCTCTAGCATTTAAATAATATATCACAGCTCAAAAGTATCTTAAGTACCACCTTTACAGTTTTTATCTAAGTGTCATTACGATGGCAATTTCACCACCTAGGATTGAAAAACTGATCTTAATTTCTATCCTTTGTTTTGTAACTTTGTATGATATCTTGAAAAACTATTCGCCCAGTGATTATTTCAATTCAAACCTCGGTTTTGTCTTTGACCTGTATCTATCAAACCCCAGATATTGATTTCAAACGCAAAATAACCTTACATATGACCCTGAAAATGTGGAAAAGATCAGAGTGCTAGAACTCGCTTTTACTTATACTTGCTCCATCTATGCCGAATGTAGTGTTATATTATGATTGTTTATCTTATATTTTAGACAAGATTACCGGTACTCCATAATCATTACATTGCAGGAACATCATACTACGCACCAATACACTTTTTCCAGGTAATAGAAAACCACATCAGTTTTTATAATTAATAATACTTATAATCCAAGCTTTATCTACGAAGGGATGTTCACACTAAGCCTGTGCTTATTTACGGGTGGGTCCCTTTACAATGCCTACAGAGGTGGTGGCAAGACCCTATGCCACGGCTAACCTCATTGATCTATACTATTACCAAAAGTGGATGAGAGGAAAAGTATGAAAATGGCCAAAAGTCGCGAGTCATCAGAGTTTCGCCGTAGTTGACCGTTTTATTGGCGTAGCTATACTGGGACTGTTCACTCCCTTAAAATAGGTTTTGTGTTAATTCGCGGTTACGCGGTTACCGTCGTCTGCTATTGTGTAATCTCGGTAATTTAGCTATAGCGCGAGCAGCTTGCGTCGTGATGCCCGTGATCGAGTGGGTTATGGTTAAACTAAGGAGCATAAATGTCTGAACTACCTTCAGTCGCGAGTTTGCAAGTCCATCAGTCACTAGAAAACTAAATAGTTATTGGCGAAACTTTGATGTCCGCGTTTTTTAACACAGGCTCTATGGCCATTGTCATACTTTCCCTCTCATCCACATTTGCTATTACCGTTAACTTCAGCAAGCTCTTTAATAGTATTATCAAAGTATTATGGATGGGGAAAATATGCAGGGAAAACGTTTATTACCCGGCATGGCATTCCGCAAAGAAATTCGCCCACTGAAATCCGAGTGTAAATTACAGATTTATTGGCTCTGGTAGAGCAATTTAATGGTGCTTACAAAAATGTTGCCACAAACACACTAGACGACAAACTCCCGATAACATACACAATTGTGAAGATTTTTCTCGAATATAGGCTAACATCATTTCGTTATTTCAGATTAGAAACGCTGACCTTTTTCAAATGTACGACTACGGCATTGAAGGGAATCTTCGAAAATATAACCAGGCAACTATTTATTTGATCATGGGAAACCATTAGTTTTTTCATAGGTTTAGAAGATATGTTCCATAAGTAAGACACTACCTATACTTCATAATACTGAGAGCTAGTTCGAGAACAAGCGAAATTTGACTACACTCATGTGAATTTTGTAGACGAGACGCTCTTCCTATTTAGTCTGCACTAAGCCGTTGGCAGCACCTCACCAGGCGTCGCTTTACCCAGAATCTATGACCTACGTCACTTGACAAACTTATGGAACATATCTTATGAACTTTGGGTTTTCGCATTCTAAGCATTTTCCATCTCTGATTTTTTTAGGAAAAGCCGCCGTTGTACAACCTGCAGAATATATCAGCAAAAACTGCTTTGTACAGTAGTCTACAAGATCAGTTGGCAAATCCACAAGACCTGAATTTCATCAGAGATAATCTAAAATCCATAGTTGAAGATTTTATAATCAAAGAAATAGACTATTCGCACGACGATCTGGTTATAGCTGCAGATGCGCACATTTATTTGTATCCTGTGTTGCTTAGGCATCTCAACAAATACAATACATAGTTTGCACTGAAGCCATATTGCTCTAGTTTTTCCACAATGACTTATAGTCCGGATTTCAAACCTAAATTTGAGTATTTAAGAAATATTTAAAAAAAATCAGAAGGAAACGTAATTTTTACTTCGTTTTTTGAAACGAAAGTCTTTCCTTCGTTCCGGGAAAATAGTAATAATAATAATCTAAGCTTTGTCTATGAAGGGATTTCTACACTAAGCCTGTGGCTCGTTTACAGGTGGGTCCCTTTACAATGCACTGAGGGGTGGTGGCCAGCTCCTTTGGCACAGCTAACCAACTGCGCCCTCTACTAACTATTACCGATACCCTCTGCAAGTTTTTGATGGAAAGGGGAAACCGGGTTAGACCCCCGGAGGTAAACTCCCTTTTTAACAAGTGGGGAGAGAACTTGCAAACACCTACGCAGAATGATTTGATCCCAGATTTTCACCCGGTGCCACAGTCCGGGGTCGAATCATCGAACCCGGGATCCTCTTCCTGTGATGCGAAAGCACTAACCGCTACGCCACCCCACTACGTGTGTTAAGACATTTTCTTATTATTGTGTTATTCAGCCTTTTCCGGCAATTGATACAATTGGGCCAATCACAGCGTCTTTGCTATTGCTACGGTAGACGGTTCTAAAAAAATCGCAGTGGGGTGTGGGGGCTGAGGAAACGCCGGAGCTAGGCGGCTCAAAACCAATCACAAGAACGATTAACCGGATATGAGGAACCACCGCTTTACAACCAGCGTGGGAAATAAGGGCGGTGGCACAGGGCAAATGACCAGTTTAAAAATTAAATCGGAGGGTGGGGGGTCAGAAAATTCAAGGGTAACCAGAGTCCAGACATTCATTTAAATATTTTAACTAACCACTTCTTTAGTTTAGCAGACGACGTACCCTGGTCATTGGTCATGAACCAGTTTATTTATTTCAGGACAGGGGCGGGGGTGGCTAGCCTAATGTCCAGTGTAAAAAAATCCTTATTACCCACCCTGTTTACAACCACGAAATAATTCTTCTTTAACGCGTTTTACATCAGCTGCTGACGTCAATGATTGGGAGATGGGGGGGGGGGGCTTAAAAAAAGTTCAGCGGTCTCTTTAACTTTTAATGTATCAAAAATTTAATGAGGCCTAAAATATCTCGTAAAAAACTGCCTAAATTTCTCAGATTGAATTTAACACTGACGCGAACGGTTTGTTAACGGACACGCGTTATTGTCGAGAAATAGCTGCGTGAAGTAACATTTTAAGGAAGAATTGTTTTCACGGAATCCATATCAATAAAGTGAATATTTATAATTTGATTGAGGTGAGTTACAATAATTAAATTTATGAATTAATTTCTTGAAATTGATTTATGAAATTGGATTTGCTAGTAAATTGAGAATAATATGCTTTATTGAAATAGGCTATAAAACATTTACATATCGCCCGTCACTCTGGTTCTTTAAAGCTAGATAAGTCGCAACAAAATAAGTTTAAGGGAACTTGAATCTAGATTAGGAAAGTAAAGTTTTTTTAGAAATTTATTTACACTAACGCGATGTTTTGGTAATTGATGGGGCATTTTGATTAGGTCAGTTATAATTATTAGTGTGTGAAGATATACGGATATCTCTTCCACTTTTCATAAAAATAGTAATAGACCAATTCAATGCAACTAAGAGCGAAAGACACGGGAGTAAAACTTTGCCTTCCCCCTCGCTTTTTGGCGCTTGCGCAGTAGCGCTGTAGTCATTTTTTATCATGAGAGTGCGCAGAGACGGTAATGTATCAACCCCCTTGTATGTCCCGATACTGAGGGTTGCCTAGCCCCTTTTTGAACGTCGAAAATTTCTATTCTTTTCATGGATTTAACTCTTTAAAATTGCGTATAAAATTAAAGGAACCATAGGTATCTTCTTATAATTTTTTCTTCATAAATTTTTACAAATTTTTAGAATTTATAAATTTTTAAATGTTAATTTTGATGCTTTGGGGACTAATTCTCTTTTTCCACGTCATTATGTGCGACAAAGGATTTTTTTTTGATTGTTCATAGATAAAAACAAAAAATATGCTTCATTGAAGCTTTACCTCTCAAAATAGTGTCGACCCCCTCTGCGGTTGATTACATTAACGATTATAGTACAGAAAACATGTGTGAACAGGCTCCTCCTAATTTACAGAGGTGAGCATTTCACGGAAAGGAGGGGGTTGGATTTGTACAGCAAGCTTGGTGAAACCCTAGCTCTGCTCCTCAAGTAGCAGGTGCTAGCTCTAGTGCCAAGTGTTAACGTTTGGATCGCCACTATAGAGTACTATCTATATCTATATAAATCAAAGTCCTGACTGACTGACAGACTGACTGATAATCAACGCCCAGCCCAAACCGCTTACCCTAGAAGGCTGAAAATTTGAACGTTACTCATAAGTAGTAGGCGCGTACTAAGAAAGATTTTTCCAATCCGCCGCCATCTTAAAAATGGCGCCCAGAAATGTAAAAATATTCTCTTTGCAATTAAGTCCGCGCGTTTCAACCGATTTCACAAATATTTAGTACACTGGTTTGCTTTAACCTTAAGACGGGCTGAATGGTCTTTCGGGTTCGATTTTTCTCCATCTTTTAAAATGGCGCCCAGAAATGTAAGAAAATATTCTCTATGCAATAAAGTCCGCGCGTTTAACCGATTTCACAAATATTTAGTACAATGGTTTCCTTTAACCTATAGACGGGCTGAATGGATTTGTTGCCATCTTTTTAAATGGCGGCCAAAAACTTAAAAACCCTTCTTTATGGAATAATGTCCGCGTGAAAAGTAATAAAAAATATCCCGACGGGCTGACGGACTGTGCCGAGTGCCTTCGCTCCTAGGGTGCTACAAAATATTAGTCATCAGTAAAATCTACACATTCTTTATATCATTTTAGATGGAAGTTCTTATTACACGCGAGCGACGCCGCGGGTAACGGCTAGTTTTCTATAAACTTTGTGCTACGAAAAACCTCTTCTCTGATTCGTAGGTTCGTGTAGACGTTGAGACGAGGGCCGTTTGCTTCCTATTTTACATGGCGTCTACAGCCTAAGGCTGGGAACTTTGAACGTAGTAACCCAGAAAAGGTTACGGAAAATTACCACGGCATATTTTTCCGCAACAGATTTTTTACTTTAATCTGGTTTTAATTCCCAAATTACTTTGTATTTTGTTTACTAAATTACGCTAGTTACTTAACCCTTATAGGGTCAGGCCCATTTAAAATCAAAGTAAAAGCGAGAGGGGGGGGGGGTCGTAGACCTAGACCTTAGTGAATTCCGAAGAACGGTATTCACTAGAAAGGGACTGAGAAACAGTTTTACTTTTGTTTTAGGTTTTAGTAACACCAGAAGGGGATAATAGAAGAAGGATGACACTCTGTATCCTCTTAATGCTTTAGTTAAGTAACGTCATTCTTCCCAGGCTCCCCCCTTTAGTTTGCTTTCCCGCTCATCAAACTACAAATGGGCATCGCACCGTAAGGTGAATTCAATAGTTGTTTGGCCCTAAATCCCCAGCAATCATCCAACAAACCTCGTCTTGACGTGGGACAAAATGCACAAGTGCGTCTTGCTAAGTATTTGAACGCTAATAGAGTAATGATGAGGGAACTATTTATCGTGTGTGTGATTCGGTTTAGTAACCTTGCTCTAAGTGTTCCGATGTTGGGAAGAGTGGCGTTACACTCACCCAGCTTTGTGGTACAGTTCTCTCGAAGAGAAGTATTATATACTTCTGGTAACACTTGAAATTGAATCGATAAAGAATTAGATTCAATTGATTACATCAAATATTATTCTATAGTGTAAAGTCTATACAAACATCTTCAAGCAATAAAAAATTTTAAAATTCAATTATTCAAAGCCAATTCTATGGTTTTTATATTTTTCCGAATCGCGGAAAATTTTCCGCATTTAATTTTTGGGGAAAATTAACAACTCTAGTTTTCATCTATAAACATTTGATTTAACTTCGTAAATATCTTTTCGAAGTTGTGTTTCACGTTTAGTCGTCTTCTCTTACGGCTTCTTCACCAAACACATTTATTACGAACATACACCCCTTCAAGGACTTTTAGATTACTTTGTGGAATTATGCGTTTATTTCTTTTAGCGCACAATTTGAGGCCAGCGTTAAATATCAGTTCCAAAATGAAAACGGCAGTCGAGATGCTCAAACCCATAGCAATGAGTAGAACGTAAGGAATAACTCGATTTTGGGATTCTCTTTCTGCTAGCAGAAAATCGGTTTTCTTCTCGGTAATGCATTGGTCTTCCAGCATCCAAAACGCCTTGTTAATCGTGTCCTCAATTATGCCTGTTTCGGAAAAGGACCGTATCCTGAAAAAATACAGTGAAATTGTGCGTTAGTTTAGTAAATATAATATCCAGTGTTTCCATGATGTTCTACACCATTTATGGGTACGATGAAGATTAGACAGATCAAACAGTCTTTCATTGAATAAAATGAGCTATACTATAGCGTAAGTTCATAATGTATGTTCCAAACGTTTGTCACTGGTTACTGAGAGCTTGCCATGAAGTGGCGTAGGTGAAACGTCATAGAGCCTCGTAAAGCCATGCCTGGTGAGGCACTGTGAAAGGCTTAGTACAGACTAAAACCGGGGTGCAGTCAATTCTCGCGTCGTTCCCGAACTAGCTCTCAGTAAGCTTCTCTAGCATTACGAAATATAGGTAGTGTCATACGGTTGGAAAATATGTTACACTTATTACTATAGTTATGAAATTAATCAGCAACCCTGACTTCCGCTGGTCAACATGGAGGGGATCTGTTTTATGACAGGCTTAGCTGCCTATTCTTGAAAAAAATGAAATAGAGAAAAGGGCGCAATATGATTTCTATTAGAATAAGTTTATAAGATATGTTCCATAAGTAATTCACTACCATTAATTCGTGATACTAGAGACTTTCTGAGAACTAGTTAGAGAACAACCAGCGAGAATTGACTACACTCGGTTAATTTTGCAGTCTGTCTACCCTTTTTACTCTATACTAAGCCTTTGACAGCGCCTCACCCGGCGTAGCTTTTCGAGAATCGATGACCTACTTCAATCACTTCATGACAATCTTTCAGCAACCAGTGACAAACTTATGGAACATATCATATGACCGTATGCACTTCTTTCTGTTATGAGGCTTACATATGGTTTATGGTTTCCAACGCATTCTTGTCAATTCTGTTTTTGTTGGTCCAAATAGCATTTTTAGTCAGGTCTACTTCTAGGCTTCGATAGAAAATGGGCAAACTTCTTGAATGAGTTTGGCAGAATTTTCTTAAAGGTTCCAAATTGTCATGCCAGTTAAGGTGGACTACCAATCCATTCATAACTTCGAGCAACATGGGGCTGATAAAAGCATGACGATATAAAATTGCCTGTCCTTGTTCACGCTCAAAATCCTGTCGAGTACAAAAACTTTGAAAACCATTTTCTCACTCGCGTATCTTTTAATGTCACCATACACTTAGCAATTTAACGAGTGATCCCGCTTTTCCATCTGTGCTGATTAAAAGATTTTCGTAACGTAATATATCACTGATATTGTCGATGAAGTCGCATGTGCCTCCCATAAGATTTGCGAAGATTATGGAAGTTAAAATATTCTGTAGGACCACAAGTGAAAGCCACCAAACCTGTTGCAACGTGTTTATATGAAAGCCTCGATTATTTGAAGTAGTAGCTGTTGAGATTGGGAAACCAATTAGTGAAACTTATTACGTTGAAATTGTAGCTTAATTGTTAATTATATTAATAACATAAATATAAAATTTCATTTAATTAGCTCAAACTGAAAAACAGGAAGGCTGGACGTTATACAATTGGTCGGAGGTGCTTGTCTCAAATTATGCTTAAAATCTGAACCTAATTGCGAATTTTAAAATCATTCGGAGGTATTATCTGAATGTTTCACTACGCAGATGCAGACTGGTCTTATAATTAGAAGAATCGATAAAAAAATCGCTTGATTTTTACTGTTCACCCTACGAAGATAAACTTACATTGTCCTAAGACAGGGCAGAAGTAAATCCAAAAGTAATTTAGCTTCATTTTGTTTTTCTTGTTTATGACATTCTCCATCCAACAACTTAGCAGTGAAAGTACTGTGATTGACACGATGAGAGAACATGGGAACTGAAAATATAGTGATTTTGCAAGTGAAAACCATTTTAAATGCAGACTTGCAAGAAACTATGGCTTCTGCGAAACCAATACTGAGAATTTCACAATTGTCCCAGGGTTCGAATTAAAAACCCTTGCCCAAGAAAAACCCCACGGGTTATATTTAGTTTTAGCTAATATAAAAACCCCCACTAAGATCTTCTAATTTGAGGTATTTAAATGCTAGAATAATTTACTTTTAAAGATAGTTTAAGATATTTATTGTTTCAACTTCAAAAGTATTATTTTTTAATATATTTGATTTTTTATGAAACATTTAACACGTTTTTTTACTAAGCAGTGACTATAGAATGATAATTTCTACAATGCACCCAACTGATAAAGATAAAAACCCCAATAAAACCCGGTGGGCTGGTTTTTTTTTAAATAAAACCCTGATTGTCCCTCAATATGATTAGGCAATGAAAAAATGCCAAATGGATTTGACAAACGTTGAAAATTTAGGGAAGTTGAAATAAAGAATTTTACCCATAAAGGCATCTTGGAAATGCTGCTTAATGGTGAGCTTGTGGTAAAGTTTTTAAGCTGAGAGAATAGTACTATTCGGGAGTTGTATAATACAGATGTGTACTGGTCGTTATCGTGTTTGTCCTTTGTAAGCGCGTACGGATATAGATACAAATCATATCCCTGAAAAGATTCCGTTAGTAAATGTATTTGTGCAGCGTTAATAACTAAATTTAAAATTGTACCACAAGTTATTTATGATTCGAAAACCGCTTAAAAAATAAGTTAATAAAATATGATCCATAAGTTTGTCACTGGTTACTGAATGCTTGTCATGAATTGACGTAGGTGAAACGTCATAGATTCCCTAAAAGCGACGCCTAGTGAGGTGCTGTCAAAGGCTTAGTCCAGACTATAGGACTAGATGGACTACAAAACTAACCGAGTGTAGTCAATTCGCGCTTGTCGTTCTCGAACCAGCTCGAGCTGTAAGTCTCAAGCATTACGAAGAATAGGTAAGTGTCATACTTATGGAACATATCTTATAAACTTATGATAAAAACTGTGCATCAAATACTTATTGATTTTTAAATTCATATCGAAGCCTCAAATATCCGAAATATGTAAGATATATAACCTCAGTTGAAGTACGCTTCTCTGAACAAGTTGGTAAAACCAAAATAATACCTCTCATAGTCGAGACGACTGTCTCTAAAGATTTTACCTTACCTAACCTAACATCTCCTGAGTACGATGAAGCTTAGAAACTATTGATTTTCGGTTCTTTAAGTCGTACTATAAGTGTGACAAAAATAGGCTTATAAAATATATTGTGTATTAATAAGGTTGAATAATATGAAGTATTGCTTCCACCTAAGGTATATACGGTACAGATTATGTGTATGTGGAATAGACAACTAGGCGGATAAGAAACGAATGAAGTAGTAGAACTACTCAAGTAGAAATTGTTTAGTGAAATACAATTTCTTAATTTATGTTAACTGTGAACGCGGTCCGAAAAATGCGAACACGTTTGCTCAGATTTGACAACTGCGAACGCTGTTCGCATAATGCAATTACGGACACAAACTAACAGAAACATCCACTGTAATACCACTCCATGAACATAAGTTCAGTCGGATTGGTAAATTATAATTAATTTATCTATGGCTTTTATGATACATACCTCTGCTCCAGGCTCAACAATATTCCATCTGTCAAATAAAATATATATTATGTGTTAATTAAAATATGCCGAATTGAATTTGTCAAATTACAAGTGCAGACGCTAAAATTTCTCATTCATCATTTAATTAGGCCTAGTGCTTCAAATTATAAAGGTTTTAACCGATTTTCGATCTGAACAATTCAGTTTATGGGTTTTTGATAATGCTACTGCCAATGATTATATTTTGAACAAGAACAGATAGCCTTGTAATGTTAATATAATTTCCTATTATTTAAAATATCGGTTTAGTTTAGTTGGCTAGGTCTTGCGAAAAATATATCTAATATAATAATTCTAATTATAAATATGACGAAAAAACGTTTTTGATATGACACCATTAGTTCAAACAGGGATAGATTTAATTTTAGCAGTCGGAATGGAGAACTCGTCAAAGTCCCGGACCCCCTTCCCCGGGACGGGGGGGGGGTATGAAAGAAGAGGAGGGTCATCGCGACAGAGGCAAAAAGGAATCGCGTATTTTTCGCCGTCCCCGTCAGCAACGTCATCGAAACGTAGTTTAAGTGAGCCAATAAGAAAATTTAAACTTTTCGTTACGTGTTGGTGGGAGGGGCTCTATGGGAAGCCTTCACATGAGCAGTTCCCTTATGAGCGGATTTCATAATAGCGGTCCTCATAACAACACTTCTCTAAATATCGGTTCCCGAAACGGCAGTTTACCCATTACAGCAATTACCGATACAGCGGTTCTCGTAAACGCGGCGTACCGTTACAGCAGTTCTCTAAAGAGCGGAAAAACAGATATGCGAAAAACTATAGTTGTTTATTATAGTGTAAGCTGGCCCAGCTGGGTTATATGAACTCAAAAAGAACTAGGTCAGATATGGATAATTTGGTTAGGTTAAAGTTGATTATTTCAACTAAATAGTATTAGGTCAGGTTAGGTTAGATTAGATTTTGTTTCGTTTGGTTAGACTTAGGTTAGTAATATTCCAAAAAATTACTGTTTACATTTATCTACTTCCGAAATAAAATAACCTTTCTCGAATTATAATATGCCTTTTCCAAGAAATTGTTTACAATTATCTACTTCCGAAATAAAATAACCTTTCTCGAATTATAATATGCATTTTCCAAAAAATTACTGTTTACAGTTATCTACTTCCGAAATAAAATAACCTTTCTCGAATTATAATATGCATTTTCCAAAAAATTACTGTTTACAGTTATCTACTTCCGAAATAAAATAACCATTCTCGAATTATAATATGCATTTTCCAAAAAATTACTGTTTACAGTTATCTACTTCCGAAATAAAATAACCTTTCTCGAATTATAATATGCCTTTTCCAAAAATTACTGTTTACAATTATCTACTTCCGAAATAAAATAACCTTTCTCGAATTATAATATGCATTTTCCAAAAAAATACTGTTTACAGTTATCTACTTCCGAAATAAAATAACCTTTCTCGAATTATAATATGCATTTTCCAAAAAATTACTGTTTACAGTTATCTACTTCCGAAATAAAATAACCATTCTCGAATTATAATATGCATTTTCCAAAAAATTACTGTTTACAGTTATCTACTTCCGAAATAAAATAACCTTTCTCGAATTATAATATGCCTTTTCCAAAAATTACTGTTTACAATTATCTACTTCCGAAATAAAATAACCTTTCTCGAATTATAATATGCATTTTCCAAAAAATTACTGTTTACAGTTATCTACTTCCGAAATAAAATAACCTTCCTCGAATTATAATATGCATTTTCCAAAAAATTACTGTTTACATTTATCTACTTCCGAAATAAAATAACCTTTCTCGAATTATAATATGCCTTTTCCAAGAAATTATGTTTACAATTATCTACTTCCGAAATAAAATAACCTTTCTCGAATTATAATATGCATTTTCCAAAAAATTACTGTTTACAGTTATCTACTTCCGAAATAAAATAACCTTTCTCGAATTATAATATGCATTTTCCAAAAAATTACTGTTTACAGTTATCTACTTCCGAAATAAAATAACCATTCTCGAATTATAATATGCATTTTCCAAAAAATTACTGTTTACAGTTATCTACTTCCGAAATAAAATAACCTTTCTCGAATTATAATATGCCTTTTCCAAAAATTACTGTTTACAATTATATACTTCCGAAATAAAATAACCTTTCCCGAATTATTTTTATATCCTGGTAAGAGAATTGTAAACTGATACAGCCTGAAGAAAAGTACAATATTTAAGTGTACTTCAAAAACACGAACCGTTAGTAAGCCACATTACTGATTAAATGATCACAGAAAACTTTACTGTATTGTTATCCAAATTTACTCAAGCTTTTACACAAAACAGGCTAATATCGAGGTCTAAATGTATTTTTTTTAAAAAATAAAAATTCAAAAACATGATGTTTTATTAGGTCACATTCCTGATTAAATGATCACGGAAAAGGTAGTATTTGAAACCAACGAATATAACTGTATTGTTAAGAAATGCTCGAAACTCAAGACAAACACTGCTATTTCCCAAAACAGCAGCCGCTATTTCTAAAACAGCAGTTTTGAAAAACTCCGCTGTTTTTTTTTTTTTGGAATCGCGTTCTCCATTCCTACTTTTAAAATTAAATCTATCCCTGGTTCAAACTTTACCCGCAGTCGAAGTGCTAATTGGGCTTGATAGCAGTTAAATGAAGTTTTTCTTACTTTAATTTTTTGGCTATAGCTTCAAATAAATCTGCTATCGGACCGGCAAGGCCTTCAAAACCGGTACCAACTTTCGAATTGGCATCGTGATACACCAGTGGCTTGTACTGCAAAAAAATTTAAAACTTTTTCATTTCTCAAAGCAGGCGGAAGATATTAGGCACCTATTTGCCTTACTCGTCTGAAAGTGAAAGTGAGCATGCACGGGCTTCAATTAAAGATACTTACCAATGTATTTTTATTAATAGAAATGTTCATATTAGCGAAATAATATCTTGAATATGTTGTAATTTATTGTTATCTGAAGTGTTTGCGTATTAAAGGTAAACGTTCCGTTCTGTCACAGCAAGCACAACTTGTTTAAACCGGTTTGTGATTCTGTTTTGAATGTCGTGTGTCGGTCAATACTGTAGCCCAAAAGCCAAACGTATTTTATTTTTCAAACGATACTTATATCATAAGTTTATAAGATTTGTTCCATAAGTATGACACTACATATACTTCGTAATGTTAGAGACTTAGTAAGGGCTAGTTCGAGAACATCAAGCGAGAATTGCATACTACACTCTATTTTGCAGTCCATCTTCCTATTTAGTCTGTACTAATACTTTGACAGGGCCTTACCAGGCGTCGCTTTACGAGAATCTATAACGATTCACCAACGTCAATAGCTCTTTCAATAACTTTTTCCCTTCGTGGTCCCCCCCCCCCGGCGCGAGAGAAGAGGAGAAACTTTGTTGGAAAATATCTAGTCTGTCGGTTCATAGCGCACCCGATCACGCGCTTCACGAGGCAAACTGCTCGCACCACAGTCGGCTAAAAAGATCGGTCGTGCCAAGCCAAATGTCCAGTTTGTGACGGGTTCTTCTTTGGAAAACCGATGAAAATGTGTAACTATTGCATTCGGGAATGCAACACCTATTTCCCCTAACCTGGTTGCAGAAAATGTTTTTGTAAAGGTAGTAAGGTACACTCGAAAAATTGCCAGTATCCGAGAATTTAGAGGTCACCTATAGTATAATTAAAATTATCTATATTCATTAAAACTAGTCGATGTAAAACCATAACCAGAAGTATAGGTCTATAATACTTCTCTTCGTGAGAAGTGTACTACAAAGACGGGTAATTATAACGCCATTCTTCCTAAAATTGGAACAAAGCAAGGTTACTAAACCGAATCACATTCGCGATAAATAGTTCCCTCTTCATTACTCCATTAGCGATTAACTATTTGCTCAAGCGCATGCGCTTGTACGTTTTTGCCCCACGTCAAGACGAGGTTTGTGGGTTGTTTGCTGGGAATTTAGTGCCAAACAGTTATAGAATTCACCCTAGCGCGGTGCGATGTCCATCTGAAGTTCGATGAGAGGGAAAGCAAACTAAAAGGGAAATGAGCCTGGGAAGAATGACGTTACATAACTAAAGTCATAAGAGGATACAGAGTGTCATCCTTCTTCTATTATCCCCTTCTGATCTTACTCAGCACTTAGTTACTGGGAAATTTCCGTCGACAGAAAGAAGTAATGCTACAGCTATTTTTGATGGCTGGTGAGAACCGAACTGTTTTTCTGTTTGAAACTATACTTTATTTCTTAGTGATTATTAAATCAATGAAGCTAAATATATTTTTCGCAAACTATATAAAAATACAGAACTCTTTATGGCCAATGAAAACACGCCACGGATTCCATAAGATATGTTCCATAAGTTTGTCACTAGCTACA
>JAEQBA010000208.1:667752-731307 GCA_019434445.1 Phalangium opilio | reverse complement strand
TATAATATTTTAGAAAAAACAACTGAAAAGTGGAGGTATATTAGTAGGGTTCATAAGAGAGTCCCAGGCCAAGCACTGTGGAAGGCAGGGGTGGTGAGTGGCGGGTGGTGCAGAGTGGTGCAAGCGGTGCAGAGTGGTGGGGTGGTGTGAGGGGGAGTCGATGGCGCCAATGTCGTGGAACTTTCGAGAAGTTTAATTTTATCACAAACACTAAGATAAGATATCTAGAAGAAAAATAAAAACTCGGAATTCAAATCAGTTCAATTCTAGTGTGGTAGTTTAAAAATTTAATTTAATGCTGATAAGATAACAGGATTCTCGGAGAAAATAAATCAATACAGTAGTGGTATGTTATATACCATAAAATTCAATATAGACAAAGGTTGATAACACTCTATTTGAAATGAAACGTGTTCGCTTCTCAGGGTGCATAGTGCATATAATACCATATGAAGATAGGGTCAATTATGACGCAAGAAATAAACGACACTTCAATATGTTAATTAGATTAAAATTCGAGCCATTAATTTCCCCCAGTATTAATAAAATGGCGAATGAAACATATCCCGAGTGAGGGAAATCCCAATGTGTGAAACCTATTGTGTGGGGGGGGGGGTAAAACCCCGGAAAGGGTGCCACAGGAAAAGCCCGAAGGAACCCGATTGCAACATGTGACGCCCCAGAAAACCCATAAAATCATTCCAGCCTCAAAGTTCGTAGAAAGGACGAAGAATGATCTCGACGTACGACTGTATGAAAGTAGACGGTGAAAAGAGAGCGCAGTTTTCGAATACGACAGTGCACCTGATTCCTCACGAGGACAGGAGAAATCATGAATTTCACAGCCTACAATGTTTTAGAATGCAAATAAAGTGTAATACGAGGGTATATTAACTCCGATATTGAAGTTGAAAATTGAACGCATCGCTAAACCTTGTCATGGTTTGACGTTTTTAACGCCATGTTGACTCTACATGGTAGAACATCACGATAAGCCATCTTAAAGAACGTCATGTTGGCGTGATTAGAACCCAATCATACCATAGAAGATAGTCACGTGACAATACAGTATAAAAGACGAAGTCAGTTTGAGGATAAGACATTCTACAACTCTTCAAGTGCTACTCCGAGAATTGCTCCTGAAGTAATCCTACAGAAATGGACCCAAACAAATTGTAAGTACTAATGTTCTCTCTTAATAATATAGTTAAGCCTTGTCGAGGTTCTCATCTCTAAATGTATTTCATGCACAGCTTTAGGGATAACTTCAACATGTTCGAGCTTTCCGGTACCACACCACCTACACCATTTCAGGAAACTGAATATAGGACAAGCCCATCCATTACTTTTGAAAACACCGTCAGACGGAATTACTTGAGATTAATAGAAGAATTTGGAGATATCGGACGGAGTAAGGATTATGGTAAACCTGGAAAAAACTACGGGAGAATTATTTTGATATATCCTTTACCGAACGGGGTATATTATAGAGACGGCAGATTTATTATATATTGCAATACGTTAATGGACCTGATTTAAACTTCGGATTGAAACATTTGGCAATGTACAAAGTACTAACTACTACGGTTCAATTACCACCAGGGTCTACAATAGACACTTATGCTAGACAGTTCCCATGTATCATAAATAATAAATCCATCGCTTCGAACTGAAAGAATTTGAAGACGCTACCTACAACGCTAACTTTGTACATCTCGCACCCCACAAAATGTACACAACACCGAATCCAATTATTTGTGAACTAGGGAGTTGCCACCCTCGCAATGAAGAAAAGTGTAAATTTCGGACATTCTATTACGGAGGATATGAGTTTCATATCCCATACCAGTACTTAAGAGCTCTAAACTTAGCTCTTCACATGTGTCTATTTATGGTTTTTAAAACTAACAAAACGGTTAGAAAAATTATAAAGACAAAAACGATATGGCCGCGCATTATCTGTTTAAAGCTATGCACATTTGCAGGCTGGCCGAGAGCCTCTACAACAACACCCATAGTTTAATGTTTCGCGAGATTCATCACCACATGAGATCCAATAAGACCTACACTTATTTTGCAGACTTTCTGTAGGTAACCCCGTTTGTTTGAATTGTACGTTAAATGATTAAAAATAATTGTTAACTCCAATTTAAAGAGCTGTTTTTATTTGTTGGTAGGCCTATCTTATCATATTATAAAGCAGTGAAATAAATTAAAATCGCCCTTATCAAAATATATCACTATTTTGACGGTTTCAAGTGATGTAAAAGTTCAAAATGTAATTAAACATATATTTTTACACTAACAATTACTACAAGAGGGGCTAAAGATTCGGTTCTATACCATTATCAGTTTGAATCGCTGCAGATTAACTTTGATAAGTGCAAAGTGTAATGGCAGGGAAAATGATAAGGCTAAACGGGGACCAGTTTATTCACATCATTATCACATGAGATCCAATGACGCGAATAATTATTTCGCGAATAAGTATTTCGCAGACTTTCTTTAACTATGAATACCCCCGATCGGTTAAGCGAAGGAGTGTAGTGTTTCAATAGAACGTGTTTGAAAAATGCTGTGAAATTAATAGTTTAAACGATGTTAAAGAACTAAAGTACAATAAAGGTGTTGTTGATTGACTTATAAAGTTTCGTAAAATGTCTAATAAAAACCACGCTATTTGACTTAAATGTGTTCGATATTGTTAATATATTACTGAAATAAAACTGATAATGAAGTTGAATGTGACTGAAAGTGTTGTTAATTTACTAAAATGTGGTTGAAAACGCCGTGAAAGGAAAACATTCGATTGAAAAGGAGATAAACGTGTTGTTAGTCTATGACAATGCCTACCACGTTCGCTCCTACAAATCATGGAATTTTATACACCAACCTCAATATACGTAGTTTATTTTTTAATATATATATAATATTTTAAGCTCATTTTTAATTATGGGTAAGCCTATTTTAAATCGTTTTAGTTATTGGTATGTCTATATTAAAACCTTATCTACTGCGTTCATACTCCCTCTCAAACCGATAAAAGAACCTTTCGATAAATGAGAAAAAGACGGTTGCATGTGCAGATAAATGATATAAAAGTGGTTGAAAGTGTCGTTAAATGACTAAAAAGAATTTAAAAACGTCGTTAAATGACAAAGAAAGTGGTTGAAAGTGTTGTTAACTGACTAAATCGTGGTTGAAAGTGTAGCTAAATGTCTTAAAAGTGGTTGAAAGAGTTGATGAATGACTAAAAAACTGGTTGAAAGTAATGACTAAAATATGAGTGACAATGTCGTTAAATGACTATAAAATAAAATGAAATTATGTTAAATGACTGAAAGCGGTTTGAAGTGTTGTTAAATTACAGAAAAAAAGTTGAAAGTATTGTTAAATGAATTAAAAGTCGTTCAAAGAGTTTATAAAGGAGGAAAAGATGGTAGAATGTTTTGATACATGACTAAAAGGTTGTTGAAAGTGATAATGACTGACTAAAAGGTTGTTGAAAGTGATAATGATTGACTAAAAAAGTGGTTGTAAGTGTCATTAAATAAGTAAAATATGAATTAAAATGTCGTTCAATGATACAATATAAATAAAATTGTGTTAAATAACTGAAAAGCGGCTTGAAGTGTAAATAAATTACTGAAAAATAGTTGAAAAATAACTAAAAAGAGATTTAATGACCCGTTTAATCACTAAAATAATCAGTAAAATGTCAGTAAATTACTATAATATGATAGAAAATTATCTTAAATGACCGAAAAGCTGTTTGAAGAGTTGTCAAACACAAAAAAGTGTTGTTAAATGACAAGAAACGTGGTTGAATGTGTTTTTGTATGAATTATAAATGCTTGAAAATGTTGTTCAATGACTTGAAGGGGCTGAAAGTGTTATTAGATGAATAGAAAGGAGTCTAATGTGTTATTAAATGGATAAAAAGTGGTTGAATATTTTGTTCAAAGACTGAAGAGTGGTTGCCAGTTTTGTCATATTACTAGAAAGCGGTTGAAAGTGTTGTTAAATAACTAAATAGTGAATGAAAGTGTTGCTAAACAACTAAAAAACTGGTTGAAAGGGTTATTAAATTTATAAAAAGATGTTGAAAGTGTAGTTAAATGACAAAAAAGTGGTTGAATGGGATTAATGTCTTTTGTTCGACTCTTAGGCGCTGTAGCTATATGTTAAAAAGATACGGAAAGCGTCTTAAATAAGCAAATTGAGTCAAAATTTCGGTTCTGTGTAATAAGAGACCAAAAAGATAAATATTCCAAACAAAGTATATATGATTAAGATGAGATAAGGCAACGTGTACGTAATTGGTCAAATTTATCATATCATAGAAAGACGCTACGTGGTATGACCTTATAAAAGACTTCGCAATTCCCAAGGTAAGGCTTATCACAATTCTTCAAGCTGTCCTGATGATTTCTAAATAGGTCAAAACTGTGAGAACCAATTTACTCTAAATTGAAGTTAAGCCTTGCCCACGTGGTACCATGCCTTGCCTGCACGCTCTATAAATTATCACCCTTCTACGTACATTAACGTAATTTTTTTAAACCATAGAAAGATATCTAACCAGCTTTGATCAGATATTTTGCATAGGGGGTGAAAATGTTTCTTTTTGGTGAGCATCGTCCACCGAAACATAACTAATTTAAATGGTGTAGGTGTCCCAATGCTTATGAAGCCGACGGAGATGGACGGCTGATCTCGTCATATATAAGTCTAAATTTTAAAATAAGAAATATACGTGTGTTCATTAACATTAATTTATGTTTTGATATTATTGCAGTTTGGTTTCTAATATATTTAAAGGTATGTACGTAACAGAAAACGTTTTCAAATGACTGAGTTGCGATTAAGATTTGTTCACAAGAAACTAAAAAAGCGGATGAAAGTGTCATGAAATGTCTATAAATCAATTAATAGTATCGGCAAAACACTAAAAATTGGTTAAAGTTTCGCTAAATGTTTAGTAAACGTTTCGTTATTCGACTTAAATATATCAGATATTGTTAATATATGACTATTATAAAACAGCTGATATTAAAGTTTAATGACGAAAAAGTGGTCGAAGGTGTTGTTAATATACTAAAATTCGGATGAAACTGATGAGAAATGAAAGCATTCGATTGAAAGCCAACTAATTTGACTAAGAAAGTGGATCAAAAGTTTTGTTAAACTACTAAAATGTGGATCAAATCGCATTCAAAGGAACTAAAAATCAGTTGAACGTTCATGAAATGACAAAAGTACAATTGTAAGTATAGGCGAAACACCAAAACATAGGTTTACGTTTCGTTAAATGACTAATAAAAGCCACGCTATTCGACTAAAATGTGTTTATTATTGTTCACTATTACTGAAACAAAAACGATAATGAAGTTGAATGTCCAAAAAAGTGGTCGAAAGGGTTGTTAATTTACTAAAATGTAGTTTAAAACGCTGTGAAATCAAAAATTTCACAACAATTTTTATTGAAATTTATTCATTTGACAACGTTTTCAAAAACCTTTGATTAGACTAACAACACTTTTATCCACTTTATTAGTCATATTAGTTTGCTTTCAATCGATATTTTGGTTTGACCTATTTAGAAATCATCAGGACAGCTTGAAGAATTGTGATAAGCCTTACCTTGGGAATTGCGAAGTCTTTTATAAGGTCATACCACGTACCGTCTTTCTATGATATGATAAATTTGACCAATTACGTACACGTTGCCTTATCTCATCTTAATCACATATACTTTGTTTGGAATATTTATCTTTTTGGTCTCTTATTACACAGAACCGAAATTTTGACTCAATTTGTTTATTTAAGACGCTTTCCGTATCTTTTTAACATATAGCTACAGCGCCTAAGAGTCGAACAAAAGACATTAATCCCATTCAACCACTTTTTTGTCATTTAACTACACTTTCAACATCTTTTTATAAATTTAATAACCCTTTCAACCAGTTTTTTAGTTGTTCAGCAACACTTTCATTCACTATTTAGTTATTTAACAACACTTTCAACCGCTTTCTAGTAATATGACAAAACTGGCAACCACTCTTCAGTCTTTGAACAAAATATTCAACCACTTTTTATCCATTTTATAACACATCAGACTCCTTTCTATTCATCTAATAACACTTTCAGCCCCTTCAAGTCATTGAACAACATTTTCAAGCATTTATAATTCATACAAAAACACATTCAACCACGTTTCTTGTCATTTAACAACACTTTTTTGTCGTTTGACAACTCTTCAAACAGCTTTTCGGTCATTTAAGATAATTTTCTATCATATTATAGTAATTTACTGACATTTTACTGATTATTTTAGTGATTAAACGGGTCATTAAATCTCTTTTTAGTTATTTTTGAACTATTTTTCAGTAATTTATTTACACTTCAAGCCGCTTTTCAGTTATTTAACACAATTTTATTTTATATTATAATCATTGAACGACATTTTTATTTATATTGTAGTCATTGAACGACATTTTAATTCATATTTTACTTATTTAATGACACTTACAACCACTTTTTTAGTCAATCATTATCACTTTCAACAACCTTTTAGTCAGTCATTATCACTTTCAACAACCTTTTAGTCATGTATCAAAACATTCTACCATCTTTTCCTCCTTTATAAACTCTTTGAACGACTTTTAATTCATTTAACAATACTTTCAACTTTTTTTCTGTAATTTAACAACACTTCAAACCGCTTTCAGTCATTTAACATAATTTCATTTTATTTTATAGTCATTTAACGACATTGTCACTCATATTTTAGTCATTACTTTCAACCAGTTTTTTAGTCATTCATCAACTCTTTCAACCACTTTTAAGACATTTAGCTACACTTTCAACCACGATTTAGTCAGTTAACAACACTTTCAACCACTTTCTTTGTCATTTAACGACGTTTTTAAATTCTTTTTAGTCATTTAACGACACTTTCAACCACTTTTATATCATTTATCTGCACATGCAACCGTCTTTTTCTCATTTATCGAAAGGTTCTTTTATCGGTTTGAGAGGGAGTATGAACGCAGTAGATAAGGTTTTAATATAGACATACCAATAACTAAAACGATTTAAAATAGGCTTACCCATAATTAAAAATGAGCTTAAAATATTATATTATATTAAAAAATAAACTACGTATATTGAGGTTGGTGTATAAAATTCCATGATTTGTAGGAGCGAACGTGGTAGGCATTGTCATAGACTAACAACACGTTTATCTCCTTTTCAATCGAATGTTTTCCTTTCACGGCGTTTTCAACCACATTTTAGTAAATTAACAACACTTTCAGTCACATTCAACTTCATTATCAGTTTTATTTCAGTAATATATTAACAATATCGAACACATTTAAGTCAAATAGCGTGGTTTTTATTAGACATTTTACGAAACTTTATAAGTCAATCAACAACACCTTTATTGTACTTTAGTTCTTTAACATCGTTTAAACTATTAATTTCACAGCATTTTTCAAACACGTTCTATTGAAACACTACACTCCTTCGCTTAACCGATCGGGGGTATTCATAGTTAAAGAAAGTCTGCGAAATACTTATTCGCGAAATAATTATTCGCGTCATTGGATCTCATGTGATAATGATGTGAATAAACTGGTCCCCGTTTAGCCTTATCATTTTCCCTGCCATTACACTTTGCACTTATCAAAGTTAATCTGCAGCGATTCAAACTGATAATGGTATAGAACCGAATCTTTAGCCCCTCTTGTAGTAATTGTTAGTGTAAAAATATATGTTTAATTACATTTTGAACTTTTACATCACTTGAAACCTTCAAAATAGTGATATATTTTGATAAGGGCGATTTTAATTTATTTCACTGCTTTATAATATGATAAGATAGGCCTACCAACAAATAAAAACAGCTCTTTAAATTGGAGTTAACAATTATTTTTAATCATTTAACGTACAATTCAAACAAACGGGGGCACCTACAGAAAGTCTGCAAAATAAGTGTAGGTCTTATTGGATCTCATGTGGTGATGAATCTCGCGAAACATTAAACTATGGGTGTTGTTGTAGAGGCTCTCGGCCAGCCTGCAAATGTGCATAGCTTTAAACAGATAATGCGCGGCCATATCGTTTTTGTCTTTATAATTTTTTCTAACCGTTTTGTTACTATTAAAAACCATAAATAGACACATGTGAAGAGCTAAGTTTAGAGCTCTTAAGTACTGGTATGGGCAATGAAACTCATATCCTCCGTAATAGAATGTCCGAAATTTACACTTTTCTTCATTGCGAGGGTGGCAACTCCCTAGTTCACAAATAATTGGATTCGGTGTTGTGTACATTTTGTGGGGTGCGAGATGTACAAAGTTAGCGTTGTAGGTAGCGTCTTCAAATTCTTTCAATTCGAAGCGATGGATTTTATTATTTATGATACATGGGAACTGTCTATCATAAGTGTCTATTGTAGACCCTGGTGGTAATTGAACCGTAGTAGTTAGTACTTTCTACATTGCTAAATGTTTCAATCCGAAGTTTAAATCAGGTCCATTAACGTATTGCAATATATATAATAAAATCTGCCGTCTCTATAATATACCCCGTTCGGTAAAGGATATATCAAAATATATTCTCCCGTAGTTTTTCCAGGTTTACCATAATCCTTACTCCGTCCGATATCTCCAAATTCTTCTATTAATCTCAAGTAATTCCGTCTGACGGTGTTTTCAAAAGTAATGGATGGGCTTGTCCTATATTCAGTTTCCTGAAATGGTGTAGGTGGTGTGGTACCGGAAAGCTCGAACATGTTGAAGTTATCCCTAAAGCTGTGCATGAAATACATTTAGAGATGAGAACCTCGACAAGGCTTAGCTATATTATTAAGAGAGAACATTGGTACTTACAATTTGTTTGGGTCCATTTCTGTAGGATGACTTCAGGAGCAATTCTCGGAGTAGCACTTGAAGAGTTGTAGAATGTCTTATCCTCAAACTGACTTCGTCTTTTATACTGTATTGTCACGTGACTATCTTCTAGGGTATGATTGGGTTCTAATCACGCCAACATGACGTTCTTTAAGATGGCTTATCGTGATGTTCTACCATGTAGAGTCAACATGGCGTTAAAAACGTCAAACCATGACAAGGTTTAGCGATGCGTTCAATTTTCAACTTCAATATCGGAGTTAATATTCCCTCGTATTTACACTTTATTTGCATTCTAAAACATTGTAGGCTGTGAAATTCATGATTTCTCCTGTCCTCGTGAGGAATCAGGTGCACTGTCGTATTCGAAAACTGCGTTCTCTTTTCACCGTCTACTTTCATACAGTCGTACGTCGAGATCATTCTTCGTCCTTTCTACGAACTTTGAGGCTGGAATTATTTTATGGGTTTTCTGGGGCGTCACATGTTGCAATCGGGTTCCTTCGGGCTTTTCCTGTGGCACCCTTTCCAGGGTTTTACCCCCCCCACACACAATAGGTTTCACACATTGGGATTTCCCTCACTCGGGATATGTTTCATTCGCCATTTTATTAATACTGGGGGAAATTAATGGCTCGAATTTTAATCTTATTAACATATTGAAGTGTCCTTTATTTCTTGCGTCATAATTGACCCTATCTTCATATGGTATTATATGCACTATGCACCCTGAGAAGCGAACACGTTTTATTTCAAATAGAGTGTTATCAACCTTTGTCTATATTGCATTTTATGGTATATAACATACCACTACTGAATTGATTTATTTTTCTCCGAGAAATCCTGTTATCTTATCAACATTAAGAAATTCATTTTTAAACTTTCACCACACTAGAATTGAACTGATTTGAATTCCAAGTTTTTATTTTTGTTCTAGATATCCCTTATCTTATCTTAGTGTTTTTGATAAAATCAAACTTCTCGAAAGTTCCAGCGACACTGGCGCCATCGACTCCCCCCTCACACCACCCGCACCACTCTGCACCGCTTGCACCACTCTGCACCACCCGCCACTTGCACCACCCCTGCCTTCCACAGTGCTTGGCCTGGGACTCTCTTATGAACCCTACTTATATTTTACCACAAAGTGAATAATGTAACACCTTGTGGCTATATTCATAATGTAAGCCACACTGACTTTAATTTTATATTGAGAAAAGGACTTCCTTTAATCAAATTTTGAGCAAAATATATGTTTAAAGTGATGGTTCGACATGAAGAATAAATAACCTTTCTTGGCTTTAATAATAGAACAACATTTCCAACAGGTCGGCTAGATTTGTTTAAATATAGGTATATTCCCATTGCGCAGAATTCCATTAGACCGAATCCCGCCAAAGTTTCTAATGAATTTAGCGCAACCGCTTCAAATAATATGCCTATTCCAAAACGTTACTGTTCGGTTAGGTTTGGTTTGGCTTGGTTAGAAGTACGTCTCTTCCTCTTTGGGGCGGTTATACACTTAAAGTAAAGTAAAACGGCTGGCTTAAAGTATTTTCATAAAGAATATAACATAAAAAATAAATCAATATTAGCAATTGGTTTTATTATGTCATATTTTGCTGATTTATTACTATTTCGTTCTTATAATCCTTAGTTCTAAAATAATAATTTAGAAAATGTTTGGATCTAGTGTTCATTTTACGTAGGCTGGAAATAGTTTTAAGTTAATTTAATTTTCATTCCATCGGGAAAAACTCAAAGTGCGGGTTTTTCGGTGCAACGAGATTGTCCCATTGGACAGCATCGTAAATCCGCCAAAGTGAGGGTTTTACGGTCGAATGGGATCCGGCGCAATGCTACTGAAGTGTTTAAATAAAGCTAATTTGAAGTTCAATGGAAATTTTCTGTTTACGCTGCTCTAGAAGCGGTACGGGTTTTTCTGAAAACAATGTATCTTATTTCGCAGGAATTATTTCAACCTACCCTTACCAAAAAGTGAGTCTCATTTTAGTATAAGGTGAGTCACAACCAAGGATCAAGGATTTTTAAGTCTCTTTTACGTCTCATTCTCGTCTTAAAAAACGCATAAATATCTGAAGACTAAAACGAGTTTAGTTTAAAATTCATATTTGACTCGAAAAGGGAGCTTCCTTTTTCGAGACTTATAAGTGACAAGATTTAGATTTAAACAAGGCTGGAAAGATAGGACTTCTTGAGAGATTCGTTTTAGACTAGTATAAAACCCGTATTAGACTTGGATAGGGAGCTTCATTTTTCAAGACTTGTAAGTGATTAGATTTAGGTTTAAACAAGGCTAAAAGATAAGACTTCTAACGAGATTCGTTTTAGGGTAATTTAAGACAGGAAAAAACGGGCTCTTTTTGTGAGACTCAATTAGGATTTGTTTCAAATTTGAAAAATATATGTGCAAATCAATTAATTCTTTAGGGGTTCCTTTTGGAATTAATTATGAGACTGTGCATGTGTATAATTTTTATTTTGCATTTTGATATAACATAAGAAAAATTTACTTTATCATCTTTGAAATATTAACACATGCGAATTATTAGTTTCCCTCTGTAAAATTACAGGGTTCAATTATGTATTGAGTTTGTTTAATTATAATGTTATAACAAATTTCAACGAGATTTTCAACGGGCACTGCCAATATATCAGAATCATTTAAAACCTTTTTAATATACGGATGTGTCTGATTTGATAATGCACCAGTTGAGAACGTCGTGTCGAAGCAGTATTTTTGTACCACTGCGAAATATTTTGGTTGGCAAGTGCACTGAAGTTCACATAAACATTGTGGAATATGCTTAGTAAAAATTTTAATTCGGCCAAAACTTAGGTTATTTGCCGGGAGTGTGGCGCACTCCTGTAAGCCAAGCGTCTGGGCGGCAAAGTTTGAGGGAATACGACACATGTCGGCGATCCTACCCTATAGGTGCCGACTGCCCCGTGTCCGCCGGAGGTGACTTGACCCCCACACCCCGTCCGTCACCTCCCAAGTAAACCTCATTTCCTTCCCCTGCTTACACACATACTGAACCCTGAATAATCGCATCCTTGCCGCGGACGTAAGAGCCCACTTCGCATTGAAACCTCAAAAAAAAAAAAAAAAAAAAACTTAGGTTATTTTCTTCAATGAAGGAGATGACCGTGCAATTATGTCTTTTTTCTCTGCTGTAGTTTTCGCAATAATAGAGCAGGTTATCTTTCTTTAACCTCAGGAATGTTTCATAAACATGAATTTTATCCACAACCTTGGATAAACTCTCTTGAACATATTGCAGTCTTAAATTTCTAGCGTATGTCCCAATAGAAAAAATATTTTCGGAAATCTGTTCAAGAATATTTCCAATTTTCCTCCCAGTAGCCCACATATCGTGGCAAAATGAAGAAATACTGGAATTCGGATCAAGTTTCTCCAAAAGCAATGGAATAATTAGTATTGTGCTAATTGAGTTGGCTATCTGTGTTTCCGAAGATCGCGTACCATGAACAAACTTAAGGATAGTTCCATTTAGGTCTTCGAATGAAAAGCAGCTTGTCACCCACAGGGGTCCAAAGTGTTTCACTGGTTCAACTAAATGGAGTAGTTGGTGTAAATTTGCGGACATATGACGCTTTCCATAAAGTGTTTCAAATTTCATGACATATTGAATCAGTAGATTTTTTGAGAGTAATAGTTCCTCTTCATTTATACGTACTTTGTTTAAAATATGTACTGCTAGAACCAGGTGAAGATAATGCTCAAAATATATTAGTGGCAATACGTCAAACAACAAGGGTACAGAATAATAAAAAAACCAATTGCGCCATTCGGTAGCTTTCCAATATTTATTCTCTTCCATTGATCTGGGGACCCTTTGCACAAACCCAGGAGGCTTAGTTTTTATGAGATCCTGGTCAACCTCTTTTCTCTCTTTGCTAACAGAAAATGGTTCAGAAGAATATTGTGGCTCGAATAGTTTTTTAACTATTCCAAGATATATAGTGTGCATAGAGTCAATAGCAGTAGAATTTATAATATCAGGAACTAAACTAGTTAACATGCTTGGCCCTTTTACTCCTAAAACGATTCTTCCCGAGCTGCAAGCTTCTAAACCCAATGCAACCATTTCTTTATGGTTGCGTAAAGGTTGGTCAATTTCTGGAGAAAATGGGTAAACGCGAACATGAGCATTCTCATTAATTTTGAGCATTTCACCCTGTTGTTTGCAATAGAGGCAACCATAAGATCCGTTAAACTGGATCATATTTAAGACCATACATTTCGCAGGCAAATCGCAAGTACCACAAAACAGAATTCCTCGTATTTTCACCAAAGAATTTTTCACATCTGGGCTTCTAACTTCTATTCCCATTTTTAATTTTTCAAAATTCTTGTAAAATTTCTCAAAAAGCATGTTCATATTGGGTTTAGTTTGCCCTATCCAGATTCCGGCGAAAAGTGTATTTTCCTTTTTGCAACGCAATTGCGATGGAAGTTCAAGGATACGTAAAAACAACGGCCATATACTTTTTTTTGAAGACTTGAAAAGTGGAATACCATCGGTGTACCACATTAGCGATATGCTGTTCTTCAAGGCTAGAAAGTTTGGGGCCTGTGATAGATCCTTAAATAATTTCCCGTCAAATATGTCGCGCAAGATTCCACTCTGCTCAACCCTTGAAAATCTATGAGAAATATTTTTTAGAAACCCGTTTCTCTTAAGCATCTTGGCTAGTTGAGACAGAAAGTCAAACTGTATAAGCTGAGACACATTATTTTCAATCTTTAAATTTGCTTTGCATATCCTGCAAAGTGAATCACCATCGAGATTTTGTGATAAACATTTAGAACAAAACCTATGGACCACTTGGGGTATATTAAAGTAACTGAAAAATTTGTTAAATTTATAAAGAGTAGTGACGCATAAATTGGGACGCAAACAATGTAGATTAATAAGGGCTAGCAAATCTTCGATAGCCTCAGCAGTCAAGTTATGCCTTGTAGAAAACAACAATATGGCAAGTAAACTTTCGACTACAGTCAGGGGTGCATTGGCATACAGGGGCACATCACTTTCCCCTAAGTTATCATCTTTGTCTCTTTCGTCATATGATGGTTCAAAAGGTGCGTTCATTCCATTATTTCGTTCAGGAAAGTCATTCGACGGCTCTAAAGTATCGTTCAATGGGTTTATTGCGTTTTGTCCTTCAGAAACGTCCTTTGACTGCCCTGAAATCCCTTCACCACTTTCACCATCTATCTCTTGAAGGTTGTGGTCCATATTTTGGTACTCACTCTCGTCTGCTTGCCGTAAATCTTCACCATGCCTTAAATTATGGTCCATGTTTTGGTACTCACTCGCGTCTGGTTGATGTAATTCTTCGCCATGCCTTAAATTATTTTCAGTGGAAGTATGTTGGTTATCAGATTTGGGGTGTATTTGTTGGGAGAAAAATCGAAAATCTGGTGGTTGATTTACTGCCGTGTCATCTTTAAAAGTTTGATTCACACTGACAACAGTTGCCATAATTTCGTGATCTTCTAAGATAAATTATTCGATTTAATCACTATATAATTATTTGTACATTAATCAATTAGTCATTCACTTTATTATTTAATTAGTCATTCACTTTATTATTTAATTAGTCATTCACTTTATTATTTAATTAGTCATTCACTTTATTATTTAATTAGTCATTCACTTTATTATTTAATTAGTCATTCACTTTATTATTTAATTAGTCATTCACTTTATTATTTAATTTTTCATTCACTGTATTATTTAATTTATCATTCACTTTATTATTTAATTAGTCTTTCACTGTATTATTTAATTTGTCATTCACTTTATTATTTAATTTGTCATTCACTGTATTATTTAATTTGTCATTCACTTTATTATTTAATTTGTCATTCACTTTATTAATTAATTTTTTATTCACTTTATTATTTAATTAGTCATTCACTTTATTATTTAATTAGTCATTCACTTTATTATTTAATTAGTCATTCACTGTATTATTTAATTTATCATTCACTTTATTATTTAATTAGTCTTTCACTGTATTATTTAATTAGTCATTCACTTTATTATTTAATTTTTCATTCACTTTATTATTTAATTAGTCATTCACTTTATTATTTAATTAGTCATTCACTTTATTATTTAATTAGTCATTCACTTTATTATTTAATTTGTCATTCACTGTATTATTTAATTTGTCATTCACTTTATTATTTAATTTGTCATTCACTGTATTATTTAATTTGTCATTCACTTTATTATTTAATTTGTTATTCACTTTATTAATTAATTTTTTATTCACTTTATTATTTAATTAGTCATTCACTTTATTATTTAATTAGTCATTCACTTTATTATTTAATTTGTCATTCACTGTATTATTTAATTAGTCATTCACTGTATTATTTAATTTATCATTCACTTTATTATTTAATTAGTCTTTCACTGTATTATTTAATTTGTCATTCACTTTATTATTTAATTAGTCTTTCACTTTATTATTTAATTTGTTATTCACTTTATTAATTAATTTTTTATTCACTTTATCATTTAATTTGTTATTAACTTTATTATTTAATTTGTTATTAACTTTATTATTTAATTTGTTATTCACTTTATTATTTAATTTGTTATTAACTTTATTATTTAATTTGTTATTCACTTTATTATTTAATTATATATACAAAATTATTTAAAATACCTTTGACCACAGAAGGCGCTTTTTTGGCTAGCTTCTTGTGGTAATAATACCTGGTGGATTTTGGAATATTTTCCAAAGGTTTTGATTCATGAAGATATCCTGAATATTTTCTTTTCTTGCTTTTATTAGCTGCCATAATGGCTAATAAATCAACAACTAAATTCGTCAAGCGAGATTTAGAAATTTCACTCTAGCTGTCGCTTTTAAAGTAGTTTTATTAGAACTGTCTCGGATCCGAAAAGGAAGGGCCTTTTAGGGTAGCCATATTACTGTTTTATTTTGTAATACTTTATAACAACTGAGACTCTTCATCTACTTGTGAATCAAATTCGTAAATTCTTAGTGTGAGCCCCGCGTCCGTATCATAATTACATGCAATTTAATCTTGAGTATCAGCTAGAGAACTGTAGGTATTGGGATTTTCAGGAGTTGTTTGTGTCATAGCATTAGCAAATAACTTCGTAGGCACAACTTTTTCCTCCAACTTTTCAGTCTGCGATGCGACACTAGTTTTATAAATTCCATGTATGAGTTTTAAATTTTAATATCATTTTTAATAAGAACTAACATCTTTTTTAAAATCAAGCAAAATTTTGAATTTAGATGGGCGTAATAGACTCTCTTAAAACTTACTTCAGTTTTCTTCTTTTAGTCATACTAGTTTTCAACAGTACTTCCCTCACATTAGATATGTCTTCTTGGAGTTCAGCTACAAGTTTTTTACACCCTAAATATATATATATATATGCCATATATAATTTTCAATATATATGTTTTTATTTGAACACTATAACGGCACAGCACCTTCCATCTCATTTTTGTGAGACTGGACCAGCTGCTCTTCCTTTTCACTGTATTCCTTCTTAATACTGCTTATTTGCACTTGTAACTTAGATATAATAGATTTGTGCTCTAAAAGATAAAGTTCTTGCGTACTTACATTTATTTATTTTATTGTTATATATAAAATGCGAATTTCTTACGGACCTCTAATTTCATTCGAGTGTAATTTATCCACTTTATCGAGCATTATTTGGATAGGCGTTTTAGTTTTCTCTTTCTAAAAATATAAAGGATTAGTAAAATTAGCAATTAGGATGTTAATATAAAGTTTTTACTTTTGATAACCAAGGTGATCCATAAGCTTCTTCGGGAAAGTAACCAGACATCTAAACCCAAGTATCCCAAACAAACTACAATCTTGTTTTTGATAAGAAAGGGACAGTTTTCCCGCCAAATGACTAATATTCACGTGACTAGAAAAAGAGTTGGAGTCTCAGAGCTTGAGAGGTAGAAAATAAATACTAAGGTGTGACTGAAAGGGAAAAGAATGTGTCTCTATACAATTCGGGTTTTACAAAGAAAAAACAAATATGGAATTGCAAATCGGACATTGGAAACTGCTCCAGTATTGAAATCGGCAACCAAATTATACACCATCAGGGAATAACGGAAGTTATATTTGACTGCCTCAAACATGAGGCTCAAATATTGAAGAAAATCAGAGCAAGAATTTTTGGTAACTTATGAGCTCATTCTTAGGAATAGTTTAGTTTCTATTCCTTAGTCCATTTTGAAGAAAACTTGATTTTTTCTCTAGCAATACTGCAAGGGCAGCAAGGACTCGCCGACCGGACAACGGCCATAGAATTCAATAAGGAAGGCGCGCGGTTAGGCGGTGTTCGCTTATTTGTAGTGCTGGTTATTGCGCCATTAGGGCGGAGGTCGTACAGTCGTACTTGTTCTCAGATTTCGTTTCAAAATTCACGTTTTCAAGTTAAATCATGTCCACACACGTTTTAATTCTATGGATTAAAAAAAATCAAGTTAAAAAAATGCCTATATCTTCTTTGGCACAAAGAGATAGAGTTGAAAACAATATCGTCTCTTTGAAATGGAAATCTTCGAAATTGAAAGCCCGGATCATAAAAATTGGAACAGGTAAGACGAATCTTTGCAAAATATGTATTTGTAACAAATATTTTTTAAGGATCATACATCGTAATTAAATAATTTTGTAAATTCATTAATTTGGATTTACATAAATTAGAAATAATTATAGCGTGAAAAAAGGATATTTTAATACTTCTTAATGAATAATTTGATTAACAAAATATAAAAATAATCTGAGGCTTTACCCAAAATTACTCCCAATCTTTTTTTGACTAGTATTAGATGGCAGCAGTTTTAGGTAGAAAAATTCACCTAAAGTTACGTGTGATTCAAAAAATCTCGTCTTAAAGCATTTAAAATTAAGAATTTTTTTTTTGAAATTCAAACCAACCGCGAAATACCGGCTATCTTGCTTTCCCCGTTACGACGTCATAAAAGGGACCTTGTTTCCTTTTTTTCATTCGTTGTTTGGAAATAGGAGAATGTAGGGATTTCTAGACTACTGTATAGTAGTTTTTCGCCCATACTGGGAAGCTGCGCATATTTGGGAAGACGTTTGTAAACTATTTTGAAATTTCATTTTTATTTTCCGTTGTTCTCTTAACTCTTGGTTACGTTGTAGTGTAAGGATCATAGCGATTTGTCCAAATTGTTGCAGGACTGGTAATGTCCAATACACCACATTTTTTATGGTATTTTTAGCAAAGGCTTAGGTTCCATGTACAATAATGGCATTCTTTATTTTAGCCTAATGTCCCAAATCTTAGCTTTAACATATGTTTTTTAGTAATTAAACATAGTAAAGCTTTTACTTAGAACACCAAAATTACAGTGATACTATTTACATTACTTTATAATTTCAAAGCATCTATATCGAAATGAAAACTAGTTTTAGGTGTAAATCTACCAAGGTTAGTAGAATCTACTGCATCTCCAAGTGAAAGGAGGGTAAGCGGGTGTATGTAGATGTTAGGCTCGTGTGAGTCATTTTTTTGCGGAACGACTGTAAGGAGAGCAGTGATCAAAGCGGCCCCGAAAACTAATATTTTTTTAAATTAATTGAAAATAGTTAAGCCATTAAAACTATCAATTTACACATATATTTGAATCCGTTATTTTAGGTTCTATCTGATTTAAAAAATTAAAGCTTTTGATTAGTAGCCTAAAGATTGGTTCTATCCCTTTAAATGAACAAGAAGTGGGCTGCAACTTTTTCTTTATGGGCTAATATTTAGGTGACGTCACAATGTATTATGAAAGAACTATTTATATTAGAACAATTGTTTACCTAGAGATGTCGAAAACATACTCTAATCTTTCCTTTAGAACGACATGCACAATTAAGTTTAAAATATTTTTAACTTCTAGAAAGTGAAATTGACAGCCTTGAAAAGATATGGATAAGGAAATTGGCTTTGGAATCTATTAGAGATGAAAATGAGCCTATAGCGAAAAAAGCCAAAACTACAAAGGCATTAAAAGCTCAAAATGAGAGGGATATAAATCAAACTGTATCGTGTGTCACCAGTTTGTGGGCAACCGACACAACCCCTCTACCTCCTTGTCCTACTATAGAGGCGGTTGATGGAATAACTGATTTACAAAATGTGGTAAAACCACTGAATTCTTAGATGAATTAAAATATAAAAATTTTAACATATGTCTAATAGTAGTATTTGAACTATTTAATTATATCAGTCACCAACAGAAAATTATGTTCTTAGAGATATGGACCAAAACGAAAAAGTTACTCAAAGGTAGGCCCATAATTAGAATAATTATAATTACTATTTTAAATATAAAAACGTTCTAGTCACAAGAATGGCGGAAAAACTGGATTTGTGAATGATCAACAAGGCCAAATCACTAGCGAGCCTTTTCTAACTGATGTTGATAAAACTGTTGATAAAACAGTGGAAAATGAAAGGGCTGCCATGGATGGGACACTAAATGGCGACATCAATGAGAGGTATAGAAATATGTTTTTTCTTTAAGTTAAAACTGGAGTTCCTTAGAAAATATATAATCTAGAAAAGAAACATGTCTGTAATTTGCCTGAGAAATTGAAAACTTTGCACAGCATTAATTAGTAATTGACACTTCAGAAAATTAATCGGAAATAAGGTCATGAATAAGCTACGTGGTTTTTACATCGCAAAAAAACTTAGGTTTCTGATTGTTCATGAGATTGATTGCTTGATGAAGTAAATAAAAATAATTTGATCTCAGTTGATGTTTAAGGATAAATAATAATGAAACGAAATTTATATTAATGTAAAGTAGATCGCGCTATTAAAGAAAATTTAATTTACAAACCGAATAAAAGAAAGTAAAGTAAATTTAATTAGGGCGGGATTAAATAAAAGTTTACGGGAAAGAAAGTTAAGAAAAATGCCTTATGTTTTGGGTATTTAATTGGTTTTATTACCTACTGTTAATTTTGATGCTGATTGAATCTAATTTGATAATTCTATAGTGAAACCAATGGCATAGAAGTTCCTTGTCACAGTGATGAAGTTTCACCAGAGGCGTCAGATGATGAAAATAATGAGTACGTTCATATAGCAAAGCATGATTAAACTTAAACAACGGATTATGAGCATCTTTGTCATAATTTTTATTACTTTAGAGAAATCTGTCTTACAAAAAATGACATTCCTGATGTTACAAAGGAGTTATCATCCTTTTTGAGCTCAGGTATTTTAGTTTTCCTCGTTGCTTTTATTATTGGAGACTAATTAGGGTAATTACTATTTTTATCCTTACTCAGCCACAAGTTCAAATATACAGTTTCTAGAAAATCTTTTGAATTTGATGAAAAAAGCAGCGTCAAATTGCCAAACAAAAGAGGTACTATATACTATCAGAACTATTTGTCGCGTATGTATTATTTCAAGCATAGTCTAGGAGAATTATAACATTTTTGGAAAATTTAGGATTCATCAACCGATAAAATGGATATGGCAAGTGGATTCAAAAAAGTATGTTTAAAAATACCTATAATTTGGTATAAAAGTATTTGACGAACACGATATTTTGTAAGGTTGAGTTGCTCACAGGTAGTGGTGTAATGATACCAGAAGATCAACTTCTCATGATAAAAATGATGTCGGCTAAAGATCCCAAAAAAATTGTCAGAAAAATCCTACAAGTGCTATATCCCTTTCCTAAACTGGCTCAATACTCTGCATTAGGCCAAAGAAGTACCAAAGGATTACCAAAAAATGTTTACAATGCCATTAAAAGTAAGTATGCTTATTAAACTAAAAGTTTGCTAACATATTATTCTAAATTTTCTTAATACTGACTGTAGTTTTTGTATCTGACTACACTCAAATGGCGATTGATGAATCAATATTCATAAGAACCATAAACAACAAGTGCAACCGAGCAAAAAAATCTCTTGCAGAATTAAATACTAAAAACAATGAATAATTAAATTTCTTTTTTATGGAATGTTTTCTTAAAAATTGTTTGAATAAAACAACAAATTTGAATTGGCATTTTTATATCAATTTTAGGCGTGTATACTAGAAATAATGTCAAGGTGGTGTCAGATTAGTTTAGTAAAGGGAGACTCTTGATGGTATCAAATTAGTCTATTAAAGGGAGTCTCATGATAGTAACAAATTAGTCTAATAAAGGGAGTCTCATGATAGTAACAAATTAGTCTAATAAAGGGAGTCTCATGAAAGTAACAAATTAGTCTAATAAAGGGAGTTTCATGACGGTATCAAATTAGTTTACTAAAGGGAGTCTCATGACGGTATCGAATTAGTTTACTAAAGGGAGTTTCAAGATGGTATCATATTACTTTACTAAAGGGAGTCTCATGACGGTATCATATTACTTTACTAAAGGGAGTCTCATGACGGTATCATATTACTTTACTAAAGGGAGTCTCATGACGGTAACAAAGTAGGGGACTAGAGGGAGGTTCATTGCAGAATGAAAGTAGGGGACTAGAGGGAGACTTAGACAAAAATCAAGAAAGTGATTGTTATGAGTCTCAAATTAGTTTTATAAAACTATTCTATTATTAGTCTCATATAAATACAAATATATATCCTTTATTTGAGTCTTGGATTAGGAATGTCTTCAAGCGTATTTAAGTCTCGTTTTTGGACTGTGGGAGTTTACAGTTTACTTCGTATGATACTAAAAAGAGTCTTGAAAATTCTTCCTAAATTTTGGTTAGGGTATGTATTTAAACCGACGCACGTCGTAACACCATTCAAAATATATCAAGATAAACCTGCAAATGTCTTTAAAACTAAGCTTATAAACCCTTAAACACGATAGGAAGCTAAGCTTATAAACCTTTAGTCATGTTTAAAACCTAAACATGTAATCCTGAAAACATGTTATACAACTAGGCATATAATCGTGTAAACAAGTCTTGTTACAAAGCATTATAATATGATAACATGGCTACGTTCAGTAACTGGAAATCGGAAAAAGCCGTTACCGCTACCGATGTGTATTTTTCCGAACGCTACGTCAGAGTGACGTCAGACGTCACTGAACGATTTTTTTCTCTCTCTGTTGCGTTTAATGATGGTTTCCATGATGGCGTCTGCTAGAGATCTTGGATTGAATCGAAAACTGTTATTTTTGTTATTAAATGAAGTGTCTATGATGATGATACGGAATTAACCTTAATAGCAGTTGAATCGAAAAGATCTAAAAAAGAAAAATGTGTTATTGTTTCGCTAGTGGCTTTGGACTGGATTGTCGCCATGTTAAACTTCAATTAATGACGTCATAAATCCGATTCGCATCGAAAAAACCTGCTCTTCCAGCCGCTGCGATCGGTGTCCCATCGATGCGTAGCGTGACGTAGAAACCGGAAGTGCAAAAAACCGTACAGTAAAAAAATCGGTCTCCGATGCGCGCAGCGCTGCGTACGCTAGCAGTTACTGAACGTAGCCCATGACATATACCACCTTAAACATGTTTAAATACTAGATATGACAAGCGATCAACACATTTTGAACCTAAACATAAGGTGTTGCAAACCTAAACACCATTCTTACTTAAACATGAGTGTTTTTAAACATGATAAAATATCTGTTGCATTGTCGTGTTTAGGCAAGTGTTTAGTTTCTAAACACTTTTTTTCTGTGTATAGAAGCGAAGGTAGGACTGTCCGTGGTTTCAGAGTTCGAATCGACCATGAACTCGGGTTCGTCGACTCTCGGAATACGAGATAACGCGTCCGCTACCTGGGACGTGCTTTATGGATGAAACGTAAAGCTGGATAATCAAACGCCATCGTGCTAGTTTTCCTGTCGGATCACGTGCTGCTTTAAGCCACTGAAGGGCGCTATGGTCAGTAAAACTCTTTCACCTGGCCACCTTCGTTCCGTGACGGAGTAGTTACTTTCGGCGGCGGCAGCCTTCCTTCTGGCACAGTACTGCCCCTAGCCCATTTTTGATGCATAACAATAGACATTTGACGGGCTTAAAAATAGTTCGGGGGCGCGACCCAGGTAGCAAATTAACGTTGATTTAAAGTAGATTTTTGGTGCCAATGTTTTGAAAACGTTTCACGTGTACTTCACACGTAAGAATAACGTTTAATTTTGGTACATAAGTTACCTCAAGATGTTTAGGATTTTCTTAACGTCAATAACACGTTTTTACAAAGTGATAATTAAAGCGTTTATTTCAGGTCTACATGTTACGTTTGCAACACGTTTGGGAATGGTTTTCAATTGGCCGTTAGTTTAGCGTTATTACTGTATGTTTCGGCAACGTTGTTATCACGTTTATAGAAAGTGATAACTAAAGCGTTTATTTCAAGTCTACACGTTTCGTTTGCAACACGTTTTGGAATGGTGTTCTATTGGCCGTTAGTTTAGCGTTGTTACTGTATGTTTTGGCAACGTTGTTAAAACGTTTATACAAGAGCGTTTATTTCAGGACTATATGTTACGTTCGTAACACGTTTGAGAATAGTGTTCAATTGACCGTTAGTTTAGCGTTATTACTGTATGTTTTGGCAACGTTGTTAAAACGTTTATACAAGAGCGTTTATTTCAGGACTATATGTTACGTTCGTAACACGTTTGAGAATAGTGTTCAATTGACCGTTAGTTTAGCGTTATTACTTTATATTTGGGCAACGTTGTTAAAACGATTATACAAAGTGATAACTAATACGTTTATTTTAGGTTAAAATCACGTTTCGAAATGGTGTTAAGTGGAATGTTAGTTTTGCGTTTTTGATTTAAGTTTCGAGAAAGTTGTAAATACATTTATACAAAACCTTTATTTTCTTTATAAGAAGTTCGTTCACAACACGCGTGAAAATGGTTTTAAATGACCCTTAATTTTGCATTATTACTGTACGTTTCGGAAACGTTGATATTTCGTACATGTCTTGCGTCATAAAAAGCAATAATCAATCGTTATCACCTCTCCGAGTTTCGATGACGTCACGGAGGTATTTTACTGGACGTGTCTCTGTCCTCGCGTTCGCAGGTTAAAAATACCACATACACACCAATCAGTTCTTATTGGCTTCAAACACCACCTTGAGCTGGTCTTTCGTCTATACCGCATAGACACCAATCTGCAACATTAGCTTGTCGTTAGGGTTAAAATGTACGAGGCGAGCGTCTATGGTTACGCGAAACGTCTAGCCCCCGATGGCAGGGCTTTCACCAAAGGTTCACGCAATTGCATATTTTCTTATCCGCCTATCTAGGAATCAATCTCCTTATATACCCTAAATTTACAAAAAATCTTGAAAAGGTGTTCACTAGAAGTCAAACATTAAAAATAGCTATGTTTAAAATGATTTAAGGAATAAAGTTGCTTAAATCGGCTTAAGTATAATTAAGGTAAAATAGTGACGATTAAAATAATTTATATCATTCATATAACCCTAATTATTTAAGGAAAAACCTCTTTCATCGGAAAGTTATCCGTCAAATATATATAGAACGAGTAATGAAGTTGGAACTCTACGCATTTCATAGTTAATATGAAGCGAGTAATTAAGACGTTTTCCCATTGAAATACTAATCATGGGAACTCTATTCAAAGTTAGTAAGGGACTTATGACATTGTTGAGAAGTCGATTTAGGATAGAGACGGTTGGTTTTTTCATAATCAACAACGAAAGCCCTAGTGTCAAACCGCTGTACTATAGGAATTAGAGCTTATTTAAAAAACTGTTGACATGTAATGCATAGGCCTGAGCTATAAAATTTTATAATTATAAGAAGTTTTCAGTTTCTACTCCTCGGTTAATACTCCCTTATTGCTTTTTCCCTTGTATTGGCGTGAATGGAACTCTTACAAAATTGTATTTTTTCGTTTTTGCTAAATATAAAATGAAAATATGGTAAATATGTTTCGGCATTACGATTCTTTTAGTAGTAGTATAGCTATAAAGCTATGTTTCGTTTCAAAACTCCAAGAAAATAGTTTAATTTTAATATTTCAAAAGCCTTGTTATCTTTTGATTTAGCTATACTACATTTATACATAACAACTGAAAACTAGGCTTTGTATTAGTCCTATCCGAGCTGTGATATTGGTTCGAATTGCATCTATAAATGAAAATGCCGAAGCTAATACTGCCATTGTTTCGGTTCCACTTTCAGAACACGAGTTAAATAATTACACACGTGCTATTAACTAGATACCCACGTTCAACTAACCTATTACACACGTTCAACTAACTTATTGCACACGTTCAATTTACTTATTACAAACGTCCAATTAAATAAATTAACACGTTCAATTAACTTATTATAAACGTTTAATTAAACAAATTTACACGTTCAATTAACTTATTTCACATGTTCAATTATGGTCTTTAACATTTTTAATTAAACTATTTCGCACGCTAAAATATCTTATTAGACGCCTTCAGTTAACGAATTTCACACTTGAAATGGCATATTAAACGCATTCAATTTATTTAAAACACAGGTTCAATTAACTTATTAAACACGTGTAATTTACTTATTAAACACGTGTAATTTACTTATTAAACACATGTAATTTTCTTATTAAACACGTGTAATTTACTTATTAAACACGTGTAATTTTCTTATTAAACACGTGTAATTTTCTTATTAAACACGTGTAATTTTCTTATTAAACACGTGTAATTTTCTTATTAAACACGTGTAATTTTCTTATTAAACACGTGTAATTTTCTTATTAAACACGTGTAATTTACTTATGAAACACGTGTAATTTACTTATTAAACACGTTATACCAACGTTATACACAGGTTCAACTAACTTATAAAACACATTAAACTAATTTTTGTGCACGTTCGATCAAGTTGTTACACTCGTTCAATTAACTTTTGAGACACGTTAGATAAACTTATTACACACGTTCAAATAACCCTAAAAATAAACCAAATTAAAACCGTTTAACGCACGATTTATCCACGTTAACCTACTTTATAATACACGTTTTTTAAACCAAAAATAAACGAGATTTCTCATGTATTTGCGACAAAATAAACACGTGTGTAAACACCATGTTTCAAGGTGACATGATCACCGTTTTAAAAACGTTAATGCACACGTTTATTCAATGCTACGTTTAAACGTTGTGTCAACGTGAATTTGCTACCTGGGGACAATATAGGGTCAGGTGCAGCGTTATTTATATTCCCCTGTACCGTTCGTGGAGAAAGATTTAAATAGCCGAATTTATGAAGTTAAGTGAAAATACAGGCTTGTTTAAGAGTCATGAATGCAGATTGCTGTAGCTGCGTCCAGTTACAATTGGTGTCTTTATGTAATGAAACATGCAAAGGATCTGTAATTTTTGAAAAGCCTACTCTGAAAAGGCGATAACCATTCCCAGAAATGTTCTCAATTCCTTGACATTCCTAGGAACGGGATACTCGCTAACGGCGGTAGTCTTTGCTGAATCAAACGTGACGCCTTTCTATATGGAAGTTTCTTTTTGACCAACTTGGTATACTCGCCTTTATGGTGAAGCCAGTGTTACTGAAGGCGCAAAGACATGTGAAGTAGCCATATGCTCTTCGAAAGTTAATGAAATAACTATCAGGTCGTCGAGATAAGCACTAACTCCCTCATGACGTAAATCATGTAATGGTGCGAAGAGACGATCAATCATACGTTGAAACGTCGAAAGGGCGGTCGTGAGGCCCAGGGATGCATGTAAAAGAGTTCAATTATGATTTCGGGAGGAACTGGTGTTGTTTCCTCCCGCTCGGGGATTATCCTAATTTGGACGATTGTTTTGCGATGGAATGGTTTGTGTTCGTCTTTGTCTATTATCGTTTTGGAACGAATTGTTTCTTATTTGCCTCGGACAATTCGGGCTAATAGGACCCGTCATTCTGCAGGAACGACATACTGGGAATGAATATGAGTGATTGTAAAATTCTCGGGTGGAGTACCGTCATCCGAAGAGCGGTCCAAATGTTATACAACATGGGAGTCGGTCTGAGCATGGCCATCTTAGATTACCGGGGTAGAAGGCCTGCCAACTTCACCCGAGCCCCATGTTAAAAAACGACAAGCAAAACCGCCCTTAGTTCCAACTTTCGCCGTTAGGTGCGCTACCAACCCAGTTTTCCTCATAATGCTTTTTCTATGGGAAAAAAATTCGGAAGTGGACTCGGTTTAAGAACATTTTTAATATATTTACCGATTTGTTTCGTGGCCGAGTTTTGAATGAGAAGTCAAGTAAGTTCGAATCTATATTTTGAGACCTATTTCATAATTTTCCGTCCGTTATTTGACGAGTAATCGACATTCAAAGTTGGGGTTGTTTTTAAGGCGGAGAAATGCGCCGTTTAGAGTTAAGCCTCGGCCTCGAAGGAAGTTTACATTAAAATTTAATGGCGCCGTTGGACGAAGGCTTAGGTTTTCCGAGAAATTTAATTTCTCCGCCTTAAAAACAACCCCAACTTTGAATGTTGATTACTCGTCAAGTAACGGACAGAAAATTATGAAATTGGTCTCAAAATATAAATTAAAACTTACTTGACTTGTCATTCAAAATTCGGCCACGAAACAAATCGGTAAATATGTTAAAAATGCTCTTAAACCGAGTCCACTTCCGAATTTTTTTCCCATAGAAAAAGTATTATGAGGAAAACTGGGTTGGTAGCGCACCTAACGGCGAAAGTCGGAACTAGGGGCGATTTTGCTAGTCGTTTTTTAACATGGGGCTCGGGAGCCTCGGGTAAAGCTGGTAGGCCTTCTACCCCCGGTAATCTAAGTTGGCCATGGTCTGAGCGACCTTAAACTAGTACCTATATATTCTGTGAATCTCAATCTCAAAGCACTTGTAATTCAGTCGTCGTCTTATCAATAGCGGTAGGCGTTAGCTTCGAAGTCAATCTTATGTATTCATTTTAGCAGGAGTCCATCACCCAGGGGTTATGAACTTCTGACTTTAGTTAAACGTTGTGCAAATGGACATAAATTCGTTTGTTTTAACTCACTATCGTGGTACTGTTTACAAACTAAAAATATAGTGGGAGCTTTCGGACCGCAGTCTTTCTTCAGCCAAGTTTTAATCTAAACTAATTTATATTTACAAGTAACAGTCATTCAATTTTTGGATAGCGGTTACTTGTAAAAATGAGAAACCAACACACAGGGGGGGGGGGGCATTGGGGTATCCTCCCTTTCGCCAAGAAGCAACGCCGGACCTTCGCCAACATTAATACGTTGGCGAAGGCCGAACGGAGGACGAGTTCAATACACACGGGAGGCTCCAATTTTCACTGCCTCTGGAAGGGTAGGTACTCGAGGGGTCGGTCATTCACGAAATCCCGTAGGCTACCCGCGAAATCCAACTTAAGAAATCCGAAGTCAATAATAACAAAATCAGAAATCCGGAAAGATATCAAATGTATTTTTGCTGATTTCGAAATACCATAAAAAATCATAAGTCAGTAAAGAAACAACAAATTTAGTAAAGAAATCACAAAATCAGTAAATTAATCACAAAATCAGTAAATAAATCACAAAATTATTAAATAAATCGCAAAATCAGTTAAGAAATAACCAAATCAGTAAATAAATCACAAAATCAGTAAATAAATCACAAAATCAGTAAAGAAATCACAAAACCAGTAAAGAAATCACAAAACCAGTAAAGAAATCATGAAACCAGTAAAGAAATCACAAAACCAGTAAAGAAATCACAAAACCAGCATAGAAAACACCAAATCAGTAAAGAAATCACAAAATCAGTAAAAAAAATCACAAAACCAGTAAAGAAATCACAAAACCAGTAAAGAAATCACAAAACCAGCATAGAAAACACCAAATCAGTAAAAAAAATCACAAAACCATGCATAGAAAACCCAAAATCAGTAAAGAAATCACAAAATCAGTAAATAAATCAAAAAATCAGTAAAGAAATCACAAAATCAACACAGAAATCACAAAATCAATAAAGAAATCACAAAACAAGAAACAAATTCAAGAAATCCAAAATAAAAGAAGTAACTAAATCCGAGGAATTTAATCACGGGAAAAAAACGTCAAAATCCAACGAAATCAAGGGAAACATCGCAAAATATGTCGCAATCACGAGAAAAATAACACAAAATCACGGGAAAAATTTCTCAAAATCCTACGAAATCGGTTGGATTTTATCAAATTTCGAAATCAAACAGAATCCGACGAAATAAAACGAAATCCGAAGAAATAACACACAAATTTGTAATATTGACCTACATAAAATTGCTGATTTCATACTCTCTTTAAAATTTCTCACCTTTCAAGCCATAAATATTTTAAGAACCCGAGCAACTTTCTATAAAATAAAAACTTCGGAATATACACAAAGAAAGAACTCAAGTTGGGTGTTTTACCGAATTCTTTCCCTTTCAAACGCTCCTGGACATAAATCAATGTTAAACATTTATAAATATTTACGTGGGTAAACTCTAGCTATGCACTAATGAAAATCTTCGTTCATTGGTGATTTCCATTGATACTTTCAATAGGGTTAGGGATTTATTGGTGATTTAAATTGGATGAGGATTAGGGGTTATGTCTGGATTACGGTTAATCATCGAGGTGCTAGTCACTCGTCGATTTTAAACGGAATTGGGATTAAGGTATACTTAGAGGTTACGGGTAATCATCTTAGCACTGTTAAAGACAACGCGTCGAGGAGCTATTCACTAACGGTAATTTTCACTCATTAGGGATTTTTAATAGTGATTTTAAAAGGGAATTTGTTTAAGGGTTACTTATGTGTAATTATTTTAGAAACGTTAAATGTAGTGCGTCGAGGGGCTACTCACAAATGATGATTTTCTTTCATTGGTGTTTTTCATTGATGTTTTAAATGTGATAGGGATTTATGGATGATTTAAAATGGATGAGGATTAAGGGTAACTAATACCTATTCCGAAGATGGAATGTTCTCGATAGATGGAGCCTTACAAACGATGGGGCTCTAATCTGGTCGGGGCCATCTTGTTAGATTGGTGTCTATGTGGGATAGACAAAGATCAGAAGATGATGGTGTACGAAGCCCATGTGTACAAAGTGGTATCTATGAGGAATGGGAGACAATTAACTACACACATAAGAAAATAGTGGGCTGTAAAACTGGGAAAAATTTGAGTGAATAGCCAGTCGATGCGCTACTCTTACTTTAATGAATTTACTTTTGTTACAATTGTAATAATGCGACACAAATAGAAAACGTGAGTGAATAGACCCTAGACGCGCTTCGATTTAAGGCGGATGCACAAATACGCCGCTGAGCCGTTGCCGCTCTCCGTTGTCGCCGGCGCGTATGCGCTAAACCATCTCGGTTCGTGCCGCGCTGTGTTCCGCTTGCCTTGGCGAGAATAGAATATTTTTCTATTTTCGCCGAAGGGAACGGAACGGCGGAGAAGCGCAATCCAATCACGACAGTTTATACGATCACGTGGTTTCTTTGGAAAGCAGACGAATATATTATTTTACATGCGGTCGGTATTAAGTGTATAATATGGATTTCGAAGGAGACATACAATTAATTGAGCACGTGAAATGTTTTGAACATTTATATAATTTGAAACATCCTGAGTATCCATTTTACCAAAGTGTTCGTCTGCTACTGGTTTTCATTATATTTTGTGCCTACAAAGCCACCTATATCTATGGAAATCGGTGGCGTTGGTGCTAGCGACGCGTCCAACCAAACTGTAGGTGTGCATGATTTTCGGCTGACGCGCTCCGTTCGCCGTTGCCGCTACCGTTCCGTTTAACGCTCCCAAACCCATGTATGCATCCGCCTTTACAGTGCTAAAATAATCACCCGTAAACCTTTCTACAATAATAATAATAATAATATCAGGCATACCTAAATCTTAATACAAGTACAGAAAATGTTTGCGTTTAGTCCCTCGAGGCGCTAACTTACACAGTGCTAACCCGTAATCGTTACCTCGATAAATTTAGTATTGTTATAATTGCAATATGCCGGTTCCACAAGATTTTTATGCTTGCCTATGCCTTTTAAAATTCTTCTTGATTTCTTGATACACGTAACTGTAATAAACACCGCTTTGAAACAATTCGTTTCTTCTTTAACTGTTTAAATATAGAGGAGCGTTATTGAGAGCGTGAAATCCTTATTGTCGACGGGTGAGCGAAATATTAAAGGAGGTGGGACACCTCCCATCTCCCATTTATGTAAAGGGTAAACCATAATCGAGGGGCTAATCATTCACCAAAATGGTGTACACCTGATTACCGATATCAGAATTTTCATGTGAATTCCGATGATTACAGAACGAATTCCTTGATTTCTGTGATTACGATTATAATCGGTGATTTTCATAATCTTTACACTGATTTATGCAGAATACTTGTGATTCCTGTTTGAATCCCAATGAATTCCGGTGATTTTTTGATGAATGCCGTGATTACCACAGGATTCTTCGTTAATTTTGATGAAAAAAGTGATTATTTCTATTTCAACTGATTATGATTTTTACTTTGGATTTTTCGAATTCCTCAATTGATTGTGAGTGATTGTTTCACGAAAAGTGTGATTACTGGGGTGATTACAAAAGATTACTAGTAAATCATGTGATTATTTCCGATTTTCTTATTATTTCACGTGATTTCCAGTGATTTTTGGAGATTTCTGATTACCTTTGATTACCCACAAGAATGATTTTGATTACTGATGATTTTCTAAGAATTCTTGAAATCAAGCAATCGATTTCTGCGGTCTGTACACCTGTTTATTCAAGTGACTAACCCCTCGATCATACTCACTTTCAAAATAACAAGAAAACGTACAATTAAATGTAATGCATCTTTAACATTAAAACGAAAAAAATATAACCTCCTCACAATCTTCTCAAATTTACTCTCTCTTCAATGAGGAACAAAACTCTTTATACTGCCATAGTTAGTACTGTGGCACGCCGACGACGACAACAGGGCAGGTCAAACTTATAGCCTTACTGTAGATATGCGTCATGAGATGTGGCTAAAAAGGCAATTCTACCCAAATTAAGGAGGTAAAAATCAATTATTTATGATGGATGGCTGAGCTATCTACCGAAACTCTTGTGCATAAGTGCAATTTTACTTCCTCAATAAATCTTAGCCAGATTAGGCAATCGTTACCCAGCGATGCGACACTTTATTAATTTAGCAATTTTACATGTTAGCGTGTCACCTTTTGTTAAGAAATTTAGAAGAAAATAAGCACAGATTGGTGTCGATTTTCAGAAGTTGGTGTTGTCAAAAAAAATTATTATTGTCTATGCGGGATAGACAAAGATCAGAAGATGGTGGTGTAAGAAGCCAATGTGTACAAAGTGGTATCTATGAGGAATGGGCAACAAACTACTCAGAAAAAAATGGTTGGCAGTTAAACGTGGATATTAAAGTATAATAGCTAATGTAGTGACAAACAATTCTGAAAATTTCTGCGAAATGTGATAGCGGTCCCTCAGGGTGTAACAACAGACGCAAAGACGCGTCGGTAATAGAACCTCTCAGCGAGACGCATGAATTTCTCGGGTTATCCATGAATTATGTGAATTTCGGAAAATGCAATGGATATATAGTTCGAAAGTTTCAAAATGATGGCGTTGAGATTTCTCGTGTAAAGAATACGACACTTTCAAACATTCACTATGCAATTTCACCCATTCCACACTACTAGACAAGCCATAAGCTCGATTTTGACTGCCGTAAAATCCAGTTATATAGAGGAACAACTCAGTATTCTCATGGGCATCCCCGTGGTTATACCTTGAGATTTCTATTCGGGAAAGCAGGAGCGGTTGATGTAAGGAGATTTATATTACCATCTTGCCATAAAGAATTTAAAGAAATGATAGGATCCAGTAATCGAGAGCCTTATCTGTATATAACTACGCCACCTTTATAAGGCTAGAGAGATGCGACAACTCCACCAATGAGCAAACCACTAGTTCCCATATTGCGAGTGCGAAAACTGTAGAAAGAAACTGTCAAACATATTCCTTTTCAACTATTGCCACATTATGTGAGGCAAATTGTCATCTATACTGTTTGATGTTGCATCCCTGAGATAAAATCCTACCACACACAGTGTTCAATAATACGCATGAAAGTACTCATCCTAGCACACTGTTTTGGTGTTCGATTTTGGTACCAGTATTTACTGTTCGAAAACATAATTCAAAAGTGTGCTCCCAGTGTGTTTAGGCTTGCCACAATTTTTGGTTCAGTTCTAAACACATTTTCTTAGAGTGTATTGTTTCATTGCTCTATAAACATTTACTATTATTATATATCTTACATCCAAGATATTTCTTTTTTCTTTTTTAGCTGTCGGTCAAAGGAAAATGGCAAGTCCTGAGAAAAAAATGAGAGAGAGTCCGGTAAGATAATTTGATTAAGTGTTTAAATTTTAAACTTTAACAGTGCATTCAAGTTGTCTGTAATGATTAACTATCAATTTAAGGGTTAGTGTCAACCTCGCGCGTCAACTCGCGATATTTGTAAGCCAGATATCTAAATAGACCAGGTTCTAGATGACCTTAAGCCTTGAACAAAACGTGCTGATAAGGTGCTCCAATATAACAATTAGGTGGTCAAATTTGAATTTTTCCGGTTATAATTGTCCAGCGAGTGATTTCAGAACGGCTTTAATTTAAATCACTGAAATTTTCAATGTAACCACGAAGTTGTTTTCACCATATGGCGACCTCACCGTCCTTAATATACAGTGTGAAAAAGATAGACCAACACCTTCCTTTGTGGACAAACCCTAATGCTGCCAACGAATGACGTCATTATACTAAAGTATACCGAGCGTAAATATTTTGACTTTCAAATAGCATAACATCTACGGAAAATGCAAAAAAGAATGGAGGCTATAAACATTTTATTTTTAAATTTATTACTAAGAGGCCAGTAAGTAGAGATTGGTGTATTAAATGTTATTATTGACTATGATTTACGATTGAAAAAGACATTTTGTGGTATGAAACGTTTAATAACAGTCCATAGCAAATAAACATGGTGATACAACAACAAGGCAAAAAACAAACGCCGGACTGACGATGAGATTAAATGCTATGCATTATTGTAGACATGAAGAAGAACTTCACATTTAGGGACATCTGCCTAACACCCCTTCTGGATCAACGATCCCCATGTTTCCTAAATGCTCCTTTGTGCGTGAACTAGGCAGTATTTTGGTTAATTGGTCAGCAAGGTTTTTCTCTGTTGTAACATACTTCAGGCGAATCGTTTCTCTTTCTATCAACTCCCGGATATGAAATAGTTTCAAGTCAATGTGTTTTGAACGATCAGATGTTACAGGGTTCTCTGCTAACTGTATGGTTCCTTGGTTGTCAATGTTTATCACAATGGGGTTGTCCAGAAACTCAGTTTGAGCAATCTCGACATGAAAATGTTGTATCCACAAGCATTCCTTAGCACAGGCGTTTAAGGCAACAAATTCAGCTTCTACTGTACTAAGCGCTGTGCATTTCTGTTTTCGACTTGCCCAGCTAACCGACGCCCCTCCTAAAATGAACGTGTATCCAGAGAAAGATCGCCTATCAACTGGATCTGATCCCCAGTCTGCGTCAGTGTAGGCTCGAATTGTTTGTCTGGTCTTTCGGAATATCAAACCAAGGTTCTTAGTCCCTTTCAGGTAACGCAATATGTGCTGCACACCTGTCCAGTGTTCTTGAGATGGTTTTTGACTAAACTGACTCATGTAGGTAGCTGCGAAGACCAAATCCGGTCTCGTGTTAGTTGCTAAGTATAGTAGACTACCAATGGCTCGTCTGTAAGTGGCTGCCATTTCATCCGGCAAATCCTGACTTTCCGCGCATATTTTGTACTTCGTGCCCAAACACAGTGGAGTGGCTACGCTTTTCGCATTTGTCATGCCCATCTCGTCTAACAGTGCTTCAGTGTAAAGGGCTTGGTTCATGCTATTAATGTCTTTGCTTTGACTTATTTTCATTGAGAGGATGTGTTTACCTTCGCCAAGTGCTTTCAAATCTAGTTTTGGGGTCAATGCTCCCTTAATCCACTCAATCTCTTTGTTCGTTCCGTACGTTACTAGATCGTCTACATAGGTTGTTTTGATCAATTCTCTTCCGAGAATATAGTATACGCATGGATCGGCGCATGATCGCAGGAATCCTACACTCTTTAAAATCTGGTCTAAATGGCGGTTCCATTGCCGGCCCGACTGGTGTAACCCATAGATGCTTTTCTTTAATTTCCAAACGTAGTCGTTTTCTTCGAATTCTTGTTCTGTGGGTATGTGTTGGAATGACGACCTTAACTCTTTCGTCAAATCTGTGAAATTTTCTGGCATCTCCATGTACACCTCATCCTCAAGGTCGGCCAACAAATACGCTGCTTTAGTATCAAAATGATGTATTTTCCATCGCTTTTCTGCGGCTATTCCAAATAATATTCTAATTGTTTCGCTTGAACAACCGGAGCGTACGTTTTCTCATAATCCAGTCCTGGTTTTTGAGTGTTTCCAAGAGCGACTAATCTTGCTTTATGCCTTGATACTTCTCCATCTTCATCATACTTCGTCTTAAAAATCCACTTGCTTTTAATGGTTCCTCTGTGTTTTGGTCGGTTAACAATTTTAAATGTACTGTTCTTCAATAGGTTTTCCCCTTCCTCTAACATGGCTTCTTTCCATACTCTTCTTTTTGGAGATGTTAGAGCTTCTTTTGTTGTTTGTGGGTCTAACTCTATTACAGTTTCGTTTTCCATTGTGTTGTTTGCAACCATCACATAGTCTTTTGACCAAATGGGTGGCACTATTCGTCTTCCGGATCTGGTGGTGGTCTCCGATTGCACCTCATTTTCATCGTCAGTGTCATCAGCAACACTGTCTTCATTTCTTTCACCAACATTTTCATCTTCAATGTTGTCTGCATCATTTGTTTCTGATTCTTCGTCTTCTTCAGATACGCTTGGTTCTACAGCCTGATGCCGTCGTCTAATGGTGTTAGATTCTTTTCCAATTCAGCTCGCTTGTTTTTCATTGGGAATAAATCTTCTTCAAACTGGACATCTCTACTTATAAACACGGCTTCTGTTTCGCTATCTCAAAGTTTATAAGCTTTGGCATGAACGTCGTATCCAATGTGAACACAAGCTCGTCTTTTTGGGGAAAATTTCGTTTCTCTTCGCTTGACAACTGCCCATGCTCTACAACCGAATACTTTTAGGTGTGAAATGTCGATTGGCTTTCCTTTCCACAGTTCTAAAGGAATGTTGCCCTTGTTAGCTGTTGTGGGACATCGGTTGCGAATGTATGCGGCGGTTGCAACTGCGTCAGCCCAGAAAGAAAGTGGTAATCCCGACTGTATTAACATGCACCAGGCAGTATCTACTAGGGTTTGATTTGCACGTTCGGCTACTCCATTTTGTTGTGGTGTGCCAGGGATTGTCTATTGACGGTCAATTCCAAGCTCTTCTAACTTCCGTTTGAACGAATTGCTTAGGTATTCTCCGCCGTTGTCGCTACGTACCGTAATAATCTTCTTATTTTGGTAATTTTCCACCTTTTTTCTGTATAGATCAAATTTCTCTTCAACCTCATTTTTCTGAGCCATCATGTAAACTTCGGTATATCGGGAATAATCGTCTATGAATGTTACGAAGTATTTCTTTCCTCCCTTAGATGTTGGTGTAATCGGGCCAACAACATCAGTATGAATTAATCTTAGTGGTTGATCTTCCCTTGTTAAACTTTTCTAGGGAAATGGTTTCGATTTCAGTTTCCCTTTCAAACATACTTCACAGTTCTTTGATGCTCGTTCTTCATTGACTTCAATTTGAACTTTGCTTATGACAGTATCAACTGCATTGACGTGTAGATGACCCAGTCGTTGGTGCCATAAGTCTTTCGAGTCTTTGGTGCTTACATTCATAATACAGGTAACGTGTCTATAATTCTTTTCGTTTAATTTTTCTATTTTATATTCGTCCCCCATGTTGCGATCTTTTACTTCTTGCCTATGTAGTCTAGAATGTCTTGTCAATATATCGTCGTCGTTAGTCCTACTTTCTTGTCTTGACTTTAGCGTTTAAGTACGAACCCGCAGTTCTGCTTAAGCCTTGGTCTTATATGACATTTTTTCTTAAATAATACGAACGCTCTTCGTCTTACGTCGTATCTTTTTCGTCACTGTCACTACTGGCGCAGTGAATAGGGTGCTAGCCCATAACCTGTTATTATTGACTATGATTTACGATTGAAAAAGACATTTTGTGGTATGAAACGTTTAATAACAGTCCATAGCAAATAAACATAGAGTGATACAACAACAAGGCAAAAAACAAACGCCGGACTGACGATGAGATTAAATGCTATGCATTATTGTAGACATGAAAAAGAACTGCACATTTAGGGACATCTGCCTAACATTAAAGGGTAGAGTAGCGAATGATGGTGTTCCCAGAAGCCAATGTGTTCAGATTTGTGCCTTTGTGAGATAGAAGATAACTGTTGGATGAAAGAATCAGTGGCGTAGGAACGGGGGTACAAGGGTAAATTGTACCCCCCTAAAATTTTACTAGGGCACCTAAATTGGACAGAAAGGGCGCCAAGTTTATAATAAAAGGACGCCAAAATTGTACGAGTAAAAAGAGGTTAATAGACCATTTCGGTATTTCGCGTAGCGCCATTCCACATTGTAGTGGCGCAGCAAAGAGCCCGTCTTTGGTGAGGCATGAAAAGGCAGGGAACTTATTAAGCTTATCAAAGAGAGCTTCGCAAATTTGGGGCGCTGAGGACCGTTTGCGCCTGTGGAAAGATGAATACCGAAATGGTCTATTGTGAAAATAAAGCGGACTCGGAGAAAAGTTGTTTTAAAGGCAATGACAGCTAGAAAGTTACTTATAATATCAGCTGCATGACGTTTTAAATGCAGAATTAGCGAGATCTCATCAAAAAATCGCGGAGCTCGCTTTGCTCACATAATTTTGCGAAGGGAATCCTATTTTTCCTATTTAAAAATTCTCTAAAAGAGTTGGTGCCCTTATCCAGAGAGGGTTCATAAGATTGATAAAAACATTTATGCGGAAAATTATCCGCAAGCATTACTTATCGGACACCGGTTTTTGGAAAATCATAATAATTCCCACAATTCACAAGTACAATGCATCAACCTTGTTCAATGTGTTTTTTCAACATTTCTCTTATTTTTGGGAGGGGCGCCCAAATCAATATTTAGAACGATCCTAAACTCCTGGGTAGAATTGTGCAGATTTCAAGACGATGAATGTCGCGTCCTCCTAGAATGTAGGAATTAATGAACTAGATGGCACCACTAGCTAATGTAAACATAAACAGACCCTCTTAGAAAGGTATAAAAACAGGACCCCTTGATTAGATAAGGCATTCGAGTACCGGGCACGAGACTCTACAACTTCGGACTATGAACTATTGGACTCTAACACGTACGGGTATTAACTAGTAAACTCGCGCTAGTATTATTTTAGCATATCTTTTAATTGTTATTTAAAAAACTATAATTATTGCACATTCGCCTAATTATTCACGTTTATCAGTACATAACAAAATGGCGACGGAGGCGAGATCGTAAGTTAACGGATATATTTAGTTGAACTCTAGATACCGGAAACCGATCCCACGTAAAAAGACCCCTTAGCAGTCAGAAATGGGAAGTGGCGAGTGCAAAAAAAAACGCTTAGTAAAAACTATATTGAAACAACAATATAAGATACGTTCTTTTTACCAATTGTACCAGGTCAATAATTTCTGGCTTATTGTTGAAACAAGACGTCGCGAGAGAGATAGATTTTAATAGGTAAATATATAAAGTAGGAGGAGCTAATTGAAAAATATAACAAATCGTCACGAGTGACGATTCTAGTCTGGAAAAATAACGCTCACGCTCAAATTCATAAGATCATGGATAAAGGATGCGCGTGAGGAAATTTGTTTTAATGCTATAAGATAGTGTGAAAAGAAATTTCCTCACGCGTATTCTTTATCCACGACATAACAATAAATCACCAGACTAACGTCACGTGAACTGTGATGATGATTTCTTACTTTTCAAAAACTTAAGCAAGACCAAATACTTTATATATCCACCTATTGCGGCGACTGTACACCGAGAATTTTTGTATACTGTACCACTGAAAGAAAAGATCGGGTACTTTGTATGCGACCGTCCTGACACTTACGCGATCTATGAAGCGTAATTAGTGACGAAACAAAATATGGTATTAAGTTTCATAAATCTGAAATTATATATGTGAATATTATGTTATATATACAAGTGTCAAATAGTAAAAAATATTCGCTAACAACGAGAAAAAAGTATTGTATTATTTATATTCTACCAAAATCAAGATTTTTTTCTTTTTACTATAGAATTCTGATTTTGGCCACGGAAACATTGTTTGGGCTAATTTCGGTAAAGATTCTTGGTGGCCTGGTATGGTAATCTACGGGTCGGACATTGGACACCCTGAAGCAGAATCCAACCGTGTGTGGATCTACTTGTTTGGTGACAAAACCGTCACTCAGGTAAAATTATATCATCTTCTAATTTTGAATTGTGATTCGCTCAAATATGCATGACTCAGTTTTTTTTTTAGTATTTCAAATATTCTTTCCATATTAGCTCATTGTGATTTATACTATAAGCAAAATACCTGTTTACTTACTAATATAATAATTATAAATGGTATTATAAAATAAATACGAGTAAGGCTCTTAATTGCGAAGAAATTACTAATTTATCTATAACAAATTTGGAAACTAAAATATTACTTCTCCTAGTCGAGACGATGCGTATCTAAGCTTTAATTACCTAAATATGTAACTATTGTTATTTATTAATGAGTATCTTCAAGCTCAAAAATGAGTTTTACTAGTGTTTTTAACTGCTCTATTAAAATCTCGATTCGTTTTTTAACACTACCCTCTCGTTTCACCTCAACAATATTCTTGGTTGTCCAGCGTGATAGCTAATCTTTGACGTAACTAAAGCCGCTAAAGAGAAAAGACAACATGCACCTTCAGAAAAATCAGACCTATAACAAATGCGAACATGACTCTTGATCTGTTAAGTGCCTAATATTATTCATTTAAATGTGTGTTTAACTTTAGGCTCACTCTGAACCGCAAATAGTTTATTATAATATCTAAATTTATCATTTAAGCATTTCCGTTGCCTTTACCACGGTCTTAAAAGATTGTCAGTATAACTTCGCCTATTTCCCCACGCTTTAGAGGAAATTGGACGAATAAGCTTTATAGTTACTCCCGAAATACAGGGCATCAGAAGTTTTTGTTACGTAATTAGGCTGATGTTAGGTTGAGATTGCTGTCATCTTCCGAAAATTTGAATGAAATTAAGACAATTTGTTTTTTTCGTAATAATTTCATGCCTTTTTCAAAATATTGTTGCTTTCAATTGGTTACATGCTCAATAATTTTAAGCCTTTTCGAAAATCTCAACGCTTCGCACTACAAAAAGTTCTTTGCGTACAAGAAATATTTAAAAAGAAAGATATCGAAACTATATAGTTTGTTTCTAGTAATGTTAGAAAAACTAAATTGTTTTAAATTATGATTTCTTTAAACGATATTGAATATTTTGAATGTTCCCTTCTCAGTCTGCACATTAAATTAAACCAGAAGTGAGATGAGACCAGAAGTACTGAGCTAACCAAATTCTTCACTCTGCGAAAGTGAATATTCTTGATAACACACCAACGGTTGGCCCTCTGGTGGCGGTTTCAAAATTTCCCCTCCAAAACGTGAGACACTCGCGGTGGTAGACGGCCGAACTAGATTCAAGGAGCCGGGCCCGTGTTCCGCCGCTTTAGGTTGAGGGGAAAGGGGGTAGGAAATGTTTTTGGAACTCGACCAGTTTTTTTCTCTCTAGTTTTAGCGCGTGGGAGCGGAATAAAATCCTCAAATTTGATCACTAGTGCCAGGATCTACTATCAATGCTAGAGCCCTTCACTTCTAGTCTCATCTCACTTCTGATTAAACGTGTAAAGGGCCCCTTAAAATGTGGTTGACTTACTTATATGTCAATTATCTTCCACTTTAATTGTAATCTTTACTTCAATTAAAGCCGAAAATAGAGAGATTTTATGAGTAGTCGCAAAAACCTTAAATGAAATTAAAGAAATACATTGAACACCGAAATTTTGTGTTCGTAAAGCATTGTGTAACAAGTCGCTGTTTGAATATGGACTTCTTTCTGTATATTTCAGATCTTTCGAAAAAATAACGTGTTGGATTTCAAGAAGAAATTTGGTGAGAAAACGAGACGCTTTGCTTCAAAAAAGATGCCACCGAGGTTTGAAAAAAATATAAGATGCGCCTTGAATGTAAGTATATAGTTAATTTTTTTTCGGGAGTTAGGGAGTAGCATCCGGTGATTCTACAATACTAACATGATAACATATAGCGCGATGAGATTACTACCCTCGGGACTATAGGTCGAAGCCCATAGGTTTATTCGACAAGATAATATGATACATGTTGACCATTTAACCATGAGGATAAAAATTTGCAGTTAAATAATTTTCGAACCAAAAAGAATAAATATGGAATGTAATGAGTGCCAATTTTTGCCGCTATGTTGAAAATTACCAGCTTTGACATTTTCCTAGAGGCTTCAAAAACTATAAAAACAATTTAGCACCATTTAAAGTTCCTTTAATATTAACAGCTTAGGACCGACTTTTTAGCCACTATGTTGTATAATGGCCGGTGTATGAAATTATCACTCGATTTTCTATATTATCTAGGGCTGTGCGAATAGTGGTTTTTCAAACCGAATCGAATAGTAAATCTCCTATTCGAAATCCGAATCGAGTACTCGTTCAAACGAATATTACTCGTTTTTTAAAAAATCAGGTTCGAGCACTCCTTTTTTTCGATAAATCGGTTTTACCAGACGAATATTCGTTTCAAAGTTTTCTAAATACACCTAGCAGTACCAGTTTTTTAAGAGAGTACTCCAAAAATTTTAATACTCGGTTTTATCAGACGAATATTCTTTTCAAAACGATTAATCGTTTCCTAAATACACGTAGCAGTCTAAAAATATTGTATTTCCCCATAGAGTGGAATTTTTCCTAAGACTGAGTAATTGGTGAGAGAAAAAAAACTTCGCGAATTGCGCAATCGCGTTGTGATTCCATAAACAAAACAGCTTCATATATGTCATGTGACCACAGTCCTTCCCATTTCCAATCGAATACTCGTTTTCTATTCGAATTTAGCCCCTTGTAAGCGATTACTCGGTGTAGGGAGCTGTAGACGTATTTAAATCGGTTTTAGCTAAAGCATTATCTTCTATTAAAGAATGAAGTTTTTCTAGACGCACAACTTATCATTGTCGATGGACTGTGTTTCAAAACTGTTAATTTAATTGGATACTAACTCAGTCTTTTCTTAGTCCGGTGACGAATGACTTTGGTTCATTTGTTTTCTTAAATTAAGCAAGGAAGATGTATATGATTAGGGATTGGTTCAGGAAAGGGGAGGAAAAATAAGTAGGCATCTACCGCACGCAGTTTTGCGCACTTCGATGCGCAAGCAGTTGGTAAAGGCGCGCGTCATGTGATTGTTGATGGAAACTAGGGATATTCAAAAGCACAAACAAGCTTATGAGGGGTAGAGCAAGGAGGCTTGAACGCATGCGCGAGAACGTACGCTCTCTTGCCATGAAGGATTTACAGTAGCCATGGAAACCAGGGAACGGCACAGTCCATCTTGATTACAGATAAAGGGGACTCCCCATTTTAAGGGCTAGCAAATCCCATGAAAATTTTCGCTGCATTAAGGAAAGTATTGATACAATCAGAAGGTAATAAGAGAGAAGGGAGACATTAGAGCCTGCTTTGGTAACGAGAGTCCAACCAACCTCAAGAAAACCGCGAAAACTTTGCGAAAGTACACAGCTTTTAACCAATTTACTGCAAATATAGTTCTTTAAGTTCTCCGCGGTATCAGGCGCCCTATTTGTCTTAGGGCTGTCGATGTTTCGTTCTTGTGTAATTATAACCTCAAGTATGTATTTTATTGAAACTAATTTTTATTTTTTAATATTAATTCAGAATAATTAGTTTTCATCTATTTATTACCTTCAAATTATCTGATTTTGGTATGTTCTCAATTCCCGTGTATCTAAATTAATTGCACAGCTTGATTTCGTTTATCAACATGAAATTCGGCCATTTTTATCTCCTTCAATGTAAAGTTGTAAACAAAACTACTTTTTATTCGTCAACCGAGACGTCACCTTCTTATGTGACGTTACAGCTAAGACAGAAGATAGATAGCCAATCAGTGAAGGGTAGTTGATTTGAGGTTAGTAAGACTGTTGTTACGAGTGTAAAGCATTATGGAGATATAAAGTGTGTCCCTTCTCTCTTATTCCCTTCTGATACAATATAATATATACAATATAAAGACTGAGAAATGATTTTTTTCAAATATATATATATGGACTTTTCATGAAAATGGGCAATTAAAGCCAGGGCTGGCACGATTTTGCCAAGGGTGGGAAAAACATTGACACATTCTAGTATATAATTATCTTTTATAGTTAAAACGATAATTATTTAATGGAATCATTGCTCAACACAGTAATTAGTATACTAGCAGAGATATAACTATAGTGCTACTAATATGCCAAATCCCCAACTTTTCACGCGTTATCATCTACTGAATCGTTAACACAGTTATTGCTAATCACTGTAAGCACAGCTTTTTGTGATCATTTAAAGACCCTTGGCGGCAGATGTCTTACTAACCTGCACCACGGGCAAGTTAAATAAATATAATTGTTATCAATTATTTTAATCGAAAGAAATTCACCTTAATTCTAGTTAAAACCATTTTTAGAAACTTTATTACTAAAACGATTTTCAACATACCTATTGTTGACGTTTGAATTCAAGTGTGTGCCTCGATCTTTAACATTTTTTGGAAATTAGGGTATGTAAGGCGATTGATTCACAATAATGATTAAAAATCTGCAATTGCGTGAAACTTTGATGTTAGTCCTGCTAGACGTTTTTCATAACCGTATAGCCGATCGCCGCTTACTTCTTAATCCTAACGATGGGAGTAGAAGCCAAAAAATGCTTTCTGCGAACACGTTTGCTCCGATTTGCCAACTGAGATCGCGGTGACAGACACACACACATACACACCCCCACCCCACCCCATACACCCACACACACCCAAAAACATCCAGTGTAATACCTTTCCGTGACATCATCGTCACTCGGAGAGGCAAAGAAAGGAACGAAAGCTTTGTTGGGAAAACCTTAAAGGGATTGTAAAGAATGCATCGGCGAGTGGGTAAAAATTATTTGAAATACGTCAGAGTCACGTGACCAAGTAGAGGCGGGGTTCAAAGAAGCTTAGTTCGTTTTATTTCGGAAACAAGCACTTCAGGGAATTGGCGTTGCAAAATACAAGGAGTAAATGTCCAGTCCCACACTATGTGGAGTTTTTGTAGCTTGTTGTCACGTGGTGCCTGTGACGTATTTCAAATCATTTTTACCCACCCGCCGATAGCTTCTTCATTTTTTCGACTTGAGCCGAGCCGAGCTTTTAAAAGCTCGTGAACAGTCCTAATTTCCAAGTCTATTTTGCTCGCGATGTGTTATTTTTCCGAATCGGGACAAAGGACAGAGTTAGGTCCTTGCAGTGGCGTCGCTAGGCCTTTTTTGGGGTGGCTATAGCCCCCCCAAAATAATCCCTAAACCCTACCAAAAAATTGCTGTTAGCAACCTAAAATTCTGTAGCAATATATAAAAAATTGTAAAGATAGATTCGTTAAGTTTCATCTCAGCAGAGATGAATTTCAATATCAAACAGTACAATTTTGAAGAAAAAAACAGATGGAGACAAGTAAAATGTTTCATGTTCTTTCGAAGGGAGTCCCAATAGTGTGGAATAAAGCTAACCAAAACTAAAAATAAACTTAAAACGAGTGAAAAACCTTCATAATCGGTTCCGGTATATTCCTTAATGATCGAAAATTGGGGGATCGAAAAATGTCTTATTTGATCGAAATTAGTTCGATTGAAAATAATTCTGACGGGAGCGCATTTCGTTCCTATTGATCGAAAGCAATTCTGATCGAATAAAAATTATATATATCCCCCTAAAATAATAATATGATAGAAATAGTATACATTTAATCTAAAATGCAAGAACCTTCATCGACCCGCTTGCGTAATGGATACGGTATTGGACTGCGGATCGGGAGGTTGCTGGTTCGAATCCTCGAAGGTATGTTAAAAATATCAAATATAATTCTTGTTGTTTCTAATCAAGTCATACACTTTCAGATTTGCTATATAGTGACGAAGAACGTTTATTAAATACAATGTGTTGTTTCTAATCAAGTCATACGCTTTCAGGTTTGCTAAATAGTGACGAAGAAAGTTTATCCGAGGGAAGTTTATATCAAATGTATTTCCTCTTGATTTTTTGCCTATTACCAAATGAAAGGGTAAGGTTAGGTTAGGGTTAGGTGAGGTTTAGGTTTAGGTTTAGGTTTAGGTTTAGGTTTAGGTTTAGGTTTAGGTTTAGGTTTAGGTTTAGGTTTAGGTTTAGGTTTAGGTTTAGGTTTAGGTTTAGGTTTAGGTTTAGGTTTAGGTTTAGGTTTAGGTTTAGGTTTAGGGTTAGGTTTAGGGTTAGGGTTAGGGTTAGGGTTAGGGTTAGGGTTAAGGTTAGGTTAGTAATATTTTATAAATCATTTAACAATGCTACGACTTTTCCAGAATAATATGTCTTTTCCAAACCTTTATATTTATAAAATATTACTAACCTAACCTAACCCTAACCCTAACCCTAACCCTAACCCTAAACCTAACCCTAACCCTAAACCTAAACCTAACCCTAACCCTAAACCTAAACCTAAACCTAAACCTAACCTAACCTTACCCTTTCATTTGGTAATAGGCAAAAAATCAAGAGGAAATACATTTGATATAAACTTCCCTCGGATAAACTTTCTTCGTCACTATATAGCAAACCTGAAAGTGTATGACTTCATTAGAAACAACACATTGTATTTAATAAACGTTCTTCGTCACTATATAGCAAATCTGAAAGTGTATGACTTGATTAGAAACAACAAGAATTATATTTGATATTTTTAACATACCTTCGAGGATTCGAACCAGCAACCTCCCGATCCGCAGTCCAATACCGTATCCATTACGCAAGCGGGTCGATGAAGGTTCTTGCATTTTAGATTAAATGTATACTATTTCTATCATATTATTATTTTAGGGGGATATATATAATTTTTATTCGATCAGAATTACTTTCGATCAATAGGGACGAAATGCGCTCCCGTCAGAATTATTTTCAATCAAACTAATTTCGATCAAATAAGACATTTTTCGATCCCCGAATTTTCGATCATTTAGGAATATACCGGAACCGATTATGAAGGTTTTTCACTCGTTTTAAGTTTATTTTTAGTTTTGGTTAGCTTTAGTCCACACTATTGGGACTCCCTTCGAAAGAACATGAAACATTTTACTTGTCTCCATCTGTTTTTTTCTTCAAAATTGTACTGTTTGATATTGAAATTCATCTCTGCTGAGATGAAACTTAACGAATCTATCTTTACAATTTCTTATATATTGCTACAGAATTTTAGGTTGCTAACAGCAATTTTTGGTAGGGTTTAGGGATTATTTTGGGGGGGGCTATAGCCACCCCAAAAAAGGCCTAGCGACGCCACTGCAAGGACCTAACTCTGTCCTTTGTCCCGATTCGGAAAAAATAACACATCGCGAGCATAATAGACTTGGAAATTAGGACTGTTCACGAGCTTTTAAAAGCTCGGCTCGGCTCAAGTCGAAAAAATGAAGAAGCTATCGGCGGGTGGGTAAAAATGATTTGAAATACGTCACAGGCACCACGTGACAACAAGCTACAAAAACTCCACATAGTGTGGGACTGGACATTTACTCCTTGTATTTTGCAACGCCAATTCCCTGAAGTGCTTGTTTCCGAAATAAAACGAACTAAGCTTCTTTGAACCCCGCCTCTACTTGGTCACGTGACTCTGACGTATTTCAAATAATTTTTACCCACTCGCCGATGCATTCTTTACAGTCCCTTTAAGGTTTTCCCAACAAAGCTTTCGTTCCTTTCTTTGCCTCTCCGAGTGACGATGATGTCACGGAAAGGTATTACACTGGACGTTTTTGGGTGTGTGTGTGTGTGGGTGGGTGTATGGGGGGGTGGGGTGTGTATGTGTGTGTGTCTGTCACCGCGATCTCAGTTGGCAAATCGGAGCAAACGTGTTCGCAGAAAGCATTTTTTGGCTTCTACTCCCATCGTTAGGATTAAGAAGTAAGCGGCGATCGGCTATACGGTTATGAAAAACGTCTAGCAGGGCTAACATCAAAGTTTCACGCAATTGCAGATTTTTAATCATTATTGTGAATCAATCGCCTTACATACCCTAATTTCCAAAAAATGTTAAAGATCGAGGCACACACTTGAATTCAAACGTCAACAATAGGTATGTTGAAAATCGTTTTAGTAATAAAGTTTCTAAAAATGGTTTTAACTAGAATTAAGGTGAATTTCTTTCGATTAAAATAATTGATAACAATTATATTTATTTAACTTGCCCGTGGTGCAGGTTAGTAAGACATCTGCCGCCAAGGGTCTTTAAATGATCACAAAAAGCTGTGCTTACAGTGATTAGCATTAACTGTGTTAACGATTCAGTAGATGATAACGCGTGAAAAGTTGGGGATTTGGCATATTAGTAGCACTATAGTTATATCTCTGCTAGTATACTAATTACTGTGTTGAGCAATGATTCCATTAAATAATTATCGTTTTAACTATAAAAGATAATTATATACTAGAATGTGTCAATGTTTTTCCCACCCTTGGCAAAATCGTGCCAGCCCTGGCTTTAATTGCCCATTTTCATGAAAAGTCCATATATATATATTTGAAAAAAATCATTTCTCAGTCTTTATATTGTATATATTATATTGTATCAGAAGGGAATAAGAGAGAAGGGACACACTTTATATCTCCATAATGCTTTACACTCGTAACAACAGTCTTACTAACCTCAAATCAACTACCCTTCACTGATTGGCTATCTATCTTCTGTCTTAGCTGTAACGTCACATAAGAAGGTGACGTCTCGGTTGACGAATAAAAAGTAGTTTTGTTTACAACTTTACATTGAAGGAGATAAAAATGGCCGAATTTCATGTTGATAAACGAAATCAAGCCTTGCAATTAATTTAGATACACGGGAATTGAGAACATACCACAATCAGATAATTTGAAGGTAATAAATAGATGAAAACTAATTATTCTGAATTAATATTAAAAAATAAAAATTAGTTTCAATAAAATACATACTTGAGGTTATAATTACACAAGAACGAAACATCGACAGCCCTAAGACAAATCGGGCGCCTGATACCGCGGAGAACTTAAAGAACTATATTTGCAGTAAATTGGTTAAAAGCTGTGTACTTTCGCAAAGTTTTCGCGGTTTTCTTGAGGTTGGTTGGACTCTCATTACCAAAGCAGGCTCTAATGTCTCCCTTCTCTCTTATTACCTTCTGATTGTATCAATACTTTCCTTAATGCTGCGAAAATTTTCATGGGATTTGCTAGCCCTTAAAATGGGGAGTCCCCTTTATCTGTAATCAAGATGGACTGTGCCGTTCCCTGGTTTCCATGGCTACTGTAAATCCTTCATGGCAAGAGAGCGTACGTTCTCGCGCATGCATTCAAGCCTCCTTGCTCTACCCCTCATAAGCTTGTTTGTGCTTTTGAATATCCCTAGTTTCCATGAACAATCACATGACGCGCGCCTTTACCAACTGCTTGCGCATCGAAGTTGCGCAAAACTGCGTGCGGTAGATGCCTACTTATTTTTCCTCCCCCTTTCCTGAACCAATCACTAATCATATACATCTTCCTTGCTGTAATTTAAGAAAACAAATGAACCAAAGTCATTCGTCACCGGACTAAGAAAAGACTGAGTTAGTATCCAATTAAATTAACAGTTTTGAAACACAGTCCGTCGACAATGATAAGTTGTGCGTCTAGAAAAACTTCATTCTTTAATAGTAGATAATGCTTTAGCTAAAAAACTACGAAGCTCAATCTTTGACATTGTTTAACGAGAAATATTAAACCTTTTGTACTGCGGTATTTGTGAAGAGAATTAAATTCACAAAATATCTAATAGTAGAGTTTATACTGCTTATTTAACTCCTCTCCCAGCGCCTTCAAACGCCTTACTTATTTTCCCTGCGTAACCAAAGAGGATAATTTAGGGCTGTGCGAATACCCGAATTTTCGAATGGTATTCGTTTAATTCGAATCGATTATTCGATTCGACGAATCGAATTTGCCATTTGGAAAAAAACGAGTATTCGAATCACGAAACGATTATTCGAAAAGAAATTCGAATAACCGATTTAAATACGACTACAGCTCCCTACACCGAGTAATCGCTTACAAGGGGCTAAATTCGAATAGAATACGAGTATTCGATTGGAAATGGGAAGGACTGTGGTCACATGACATATATGAAGCTGTTTTGTTTATGGAATCTCAACGCGATTGCGCAATTCGCGATGTTTTTTTCTCTCACCAATTACTCAGTCTTAGGAAAAATTCCACTCTATGGGGAAATACAATATTTTTAGACTGCTACGTGTATTTAGGAAACGATTAATCGTTTTGAAAAGAATATTCGTCTGATAAAACCGAGTATTAAAATTTTTGGAGTACTCTCTTAAAAAACTGGTACTGCTAGGTGTATTTAGAAAACTTTGAAACGAATATTCGTCTGGTAAAACCGATTTATCGAAAAAAAGGAGTGCTCGAACCTGATTTTTTAAAAAACGAGTAATATTCGTTTGAACGAGTACTCGATTCGGATTTCGAATAGGAGATTTACTATTCGATTCGGTTTGAAAAACCACTATTCGCACAGCCCTAGATAATATAGAAAATCGAGTGATAATTTCATACACCGGCCATTATACAACATAGTGGCTAAAAAGTCGGTCCTAAGCTGTTAATATTAAAGGAACTTTAAATGGTGCTAAATTGTTTTTATAGTTTTTGAAGCCTCTAGGAAAATGTCAAAGCTGGTAATTTTCAACTTAGCGGCAAAAATTGGCACTCATTACATTCCATATTTATTCTTTTTGGTTCGAAAATTATTTAACTGCAAATTTTTATCCTCATGGTTAAATGGTCAACATGTATCATATTATCTTGTCGAATAAACCTATGGGCTTCGACCTAGAGTCCCGAGGGTAGTAATCTCATCGCGCTATATGTTATCATGTTAGTATTGTAGAATCACCGGATGCTACTCCCTAACTCCCGAAAAAAAATTAACTATATACTTACATTCAAGGCGCATCTTATATTTTTTTCAAACCTCGGTGGCATCTTTTTTGAAGCAAAGCGTCTCGTTTTCTCACCAAATTTCTTCTTGAAATCCAACACGTTATTTTTTCGAAAGATCTGAAATATACAGAAAGAAGTCCATATTCAAACAGCGACTTGTTACACAATGCTTTACGAACACAAAATTTCGGTGTTCAATCATGGAGCCTGTATCTTAAACGGAGAGGCTAACCCGTATAAAATATGAACCCCTCACAGTCGCTTTGCGGCCAACTTCGCGCTAGTTGGCCGTATCGGAAATTGAGGGCCGTCAAGGTCGTTTATCGTAGGCGGCAGTTGAAAAAATCGTCTGCTGCCAAATAGATTTGAAATTGAAAATGGCTCGTGTGAACATTAGTAACAATGAAACACTGGGAAATTTGTTCATCTTGTCGAAAAATGAACATTCGTACACGGGAAAGTAAGTATTTTTCAATTAGACCTAATAAAATGTATTATTAATTTGGATTGATGATTTTAAAATTATCCGAGAATATTGTAAACTTGTAAAGATAGTTTTATCATAAGCCTTGGCTAAATCAGCTGTCGTTTTGTAGGAAATCTCTTCAGAAAGAGAGAGAAAAGCATGATGTTAACTACTATGGAATAAGTGATACTGAGGAAACCGAAGTAATGCTTATAGTGGATGAATATATAGACAACGATGTATCGCATATCAATCTTAATGAACCTCATATTTGTGAAGTTCAAAATTCGAAAATATTAACTGCTGCTGCTCCAAAGCCTCCAGTAAAAATAAGAAAAATAATCCCGTGCGTAGCTCTATGTAGTAAGTTGAATACAAATTTTAAAATTGGAGATGTTAATGTACTAATTTAAATTAACTTCTCTTAGATTTTACCCCGAACAAGTTCCGAGAGATAATTAACGAAGGTTTAGAAAAATTGCAGGATTTGGGAAAATCCACAGATACCTACACATATCTTGTAATGGAAGAATTGATAGCAGTAGGAATTGCTAAAAGGGCGGCTGTGTGGGAGACTGGGCTCGAAAGATTTAATACGGAATTAGATCATTTAAAAATTTCAAAATCTTTTTGGGGCACTGGCTTAGCGATGCTTTCCAATGATGACTTTTTAACTGAAGCTCGTGAATATATTTCTAAGACAGCCCCACCAGTTAGTATCCTAATGGATTTGGTTCCTTTTTAATATAATGCTAATGAATGCCAATTTTTTACAGATATTTACATGTTTACCATTTTTTGGCCAGAAGGCCATTGCTGCAAGATTTTTAAAAAAACATCCTAAGCCTTGTACACTGCTATATTGTGAAAAACGAGGTCAACCATGAAAATTTAAATCCTCCCACAGTTAATGAAGAACTTTCAAATTTGCCTGCCAGTACCTTAACAAATGATTTAAAGGCCAAGCAAATTCTCTACTACGTCGCTGGTGCAACGATTAAATCAGTATGCCAGTCTCTGCCATATCAATGGTGTTTAGTGTCCGCCTTCTCAATTAAGGGGACTTTTCGGGAAGTTAAAGAATATTTAAATAATAATTTAAGTGATATCAAAATATCTGCCTGGGTAACGCAAAATAACAGAGGGGGATTACTCTACGTTAATAAGACGACCTTCAATATGTTTGAGATCATAGATGCTGTGGCTTCAGAATTCTACAATGGAAAGAAATTAAAATGTATACTGCAAAACAATGAAGCAAGAAGGGAGAAGTCCCTTAAGAATATGGAGGATAATTGCCAGATTTTGGAAGCATTTCAAGCAGTGATAAAAACTTCAGAAGTTCCAAGCAAGGTTAACGCATCAAGGAAAATCCTTCCCAAAATATTTTCAACCTTCTTAAAATTAAGAGGAAAAGGCGAGGGGTCCGTCACTCGTTAAAAATGTGTACGAGATTTGAAATCTATACAAATTTCTTTGATTTGTGATTTGTTACGGATTGGAAGATTTGTTAAGGATTTAAAGATTTGTTAAGGATTTAAAGATTTGTTAAGGATTTAAAGATTTGTTAAGGATTTAAAGATTTGTTAAGGATTTAAAGATTTGTTCAGGATTTAAAGATTTGTTCAGGATTTAAAGATTTGTTCAGGATTCGAAGATTTGTTCAGGATTCGAAGATTTATTAAGGATTTGAAGACTTTTGGGGGATTTGAAGATTAATTAATGGTTTGCAGATTTATTAAGGGTTTGAAGATTTATTAAGGATTTCAAAATTCATTACGAATTTTAAAATTCATTACGAATTTCAAAATTCATTACGAATTTCAAAATTCATTACGAATTTGAGGATTTATTAAGGATTTGAAAATTTAATACGGATTTGAAGATTTATTAAGGACTAGCGTGTAATAAGAACCAAAACGATATAAAAAGTGAGTATATTTTACTGATGACTAATATTTTTGTAGCACCCTAGGAGAAAATTAGGCACTCGGCGTTGCCCGTCAGCCCGTCGGGACATTTTTTATTGCTTTTCATACTGACATTATTCCATAAAGAAAGGGTTTGAAGTTTTTGGCCGCTATTTAAAAAGACGGCAAAAAAGAGCACCCGAAAGACCTGTCTATAGGTTAAAGCATAAGTTTATCATTAAAGGAAACCAGTGTATTAAATATGAGTGAAATCCGTTGAAACGCGCGGACTCTGTTGCGTAGAGAAGTTTTTTTTTTACATTTCTAGGCCCCATTTATTAGGATGGCGGCAAATTTGAAAAATCTTTCTTAGTACGCGCCTACTACTTATGAGTAGCGTTCCTACAAATTTTCAGCCTTCTAGGGCAAGCGGTTTGGGCTGAGCCTTGATTATCAGTCTATCATTCAGCCAGTAGGGATTTATATAGATATAGATTTAAAAATTGTCTAGTGATTCGATAATTTGAAGATTTATTAGAGGATTTGAAGATTTGTTTTGGGATAAGAATTTGAGAGCAATATGATAATATTAATTTTAAGACCTTTTTTCGGTAGGCTTAGTTATTTTAAACAACTCTTTTGAAAACATGCCATATATAACTTTTTCTCGTGCGATACTAGTAATCACCCCTTTAAAAACAGTCAATTTGGTATCGTCAAAAATGGGGAATGGGAATGGAAGTTATGGAACGGTTGACTCAAGGCTAGTAAATGGAAGAGTCTATGAAGTCCTTTCGCGGGAGGGAAGCACTACGTTCATCGCTGCTTAAACCCCGGGAACATACGGGCTTTATGTAGAACGCTTCAAGAAATGTAGCAGTCACGTGGGATAACTGTCTGTGTGGATTTAAAACTTGAGAATGATTTGAACGTTGATTTGAAGAATGAAAGACTATGGGAGTATATGGGTTGAAGATTGAAAGATTGGGAATTTTTCGATTTATTTTTTTTTTATGGATTTTTAAAATTTATGGAAGTTGTGAGATTGGAAAGCTTTATCACGGATTAGAAAGATTTCCTTGGATTTGAAAGATTTTCTGGGATTTGAAAGATTTTCTGGGATTTGAAAGATTTTCTGGGATTTGAAAGATTTTCTGGGATTTGAAAGATTTTCTGGGATTTGAAAGATTTTCTGGGATTTGAAAGATTTTCTGGGATTTGAAAGATTTTCTGGGATTTGAAAGATTTTCTGGGATTTGAAAGATTTTCTGGGATTTGAAAGATTTTCTTTGATTTGAAAGATTTTCTTTGATTTGAAAGATTTTCTTTGATTTGAAAGATTTTCTTTGATTTGAAAGATTTTCTTTGATTTGAAAGATTTTCTGGGATTTGAAAGATTTTCTGGGATTTGAAAGATTTTCTGGGATTTGAAAGATTTTCTGGGATTTGAAAGATTTTCTGGGATTTGAAAGATTTTCTGGGATTTGAAAGATTTTCTTTGATTTGAAAGATTTTCTTTGATTTGAAAGATTTTCTTTGATTTGAAAGATTTTCTTTGATTTGAAAGATTTTCTTTGATTTGAAAGATTTTCTGGGATTTGAAAGATTTTCCGGGATTTGAAAGATTTTCCGGGATTTGAAAGATTTTCCGGGATTTGAAAGATTTTCCGGGATTTGAAAGATTTTCCGGGATTTGAAAGATTTTCTGGGATTTGAAAGATTTGAAGATTTTTAAGATTTGAAGATTTAAAATCTTCTACTGTACGAGATTTGAAGGAGCGTCGGACCCCTCGGGAAAAGGTCTCCAACTATATTTGAGGGGTATATATTTTTCAAAAGAAAATAAAAAACAAAAATCATGCCCAGCTTTAAGAAAAGGTTTGAAAGAATTAAACAATATATCAACAAAGGTGTAAAAAATATAGTCAAGTGTGCCCTAAAATCCTATAGTTTTACAGTCTAAAGGTACTTAGTTTTAAATGCCCAAATTGTGATCCTAGTCCCAAAAACACAACTTAAATAATGTTTTGGAATTTTAAGTTTGCCATGTTTTTCAGGTAAAACCAGGGTTGTCTGATTTAAATCAGTTTGATTTAAATCACTGATTTAAATCATGATTTAAATCAAGCGATTTTTTTAAAAAAATCATTTGATTAAAATCAAGAATATATTTTTATTTTTAAAAAATGTTTTCTAAGATTCCAAGGAGTATTTAAGTAACTCGAGAAGAAACTTAATTAGAAAAGACCTAAAATTAAAAATAATCGTGGTTTTGGTATATTTCAATCTATGTTTTTCCCAGAACTCCAGTTTGTCTTGCTGGAAAGGCTAGGAAATGAAATAGAGGTCAAGCTAGTCTTTTTATACAAGCATTTGAATAGTAATAATATCAAATAGCTGCTTAAATGTCATGATTATTTTGCTTTTGCTTAATTTTGACTCAAAAGTTTTCATGTTGGTAATTTACTATCTATTAGTTCAATAAAAATCAAATAAATCAATTAAAATCAAAAAATCCGATTTAAATCAAAAAAATCGATTTTTTTGATTTTTTTGAAAAAATCAAAAAAATCGCCAACCCTGGGTAAAACATTTAATAATAACGCCCCAAATGTGACCAATTTATTACCTCATTTATATATTTGTAAAGAGTCGGATAAAACCACATTTCTGTGATAGGAAATAAGGAGCAATACCTCATTTTTTATGTTTGTAAAAATTCGGATAAAAGCACATTTCTGTGATAGGAAATAAGGAGCAATACCTCATTTTTATGTTTATAAAGAATCAGATAAAAACACATTGTGATTTTTCTTGTTGATACTTTATTGAAACAGCGCTGTGATTTTAAATGTATATAAAGGATCTTAATTGAAACTAATTATTTTGTGGAATTATTGAAGTATTTCCCTCAAAAGGGGCCAAAATTTCTTTCTCTAAACTAATAAATCTATCAACATTCTGCCCAAAATGTAGCACATCAGGGTTTGTATTTCCTCCGCAGGACGCTCATTGCTTCCCAAATTCTTGCTCTAGGCAGTCTTGATTTAAGTGGAATGTTAAAACAAAGGAGGCGCCTTTCGATAATAAGAATCTAACAACTCCTGGAACAGATCGAGCTAAGAAAAGAAAGATATGACATGAAAAACAACGATTAGAGCCCATTGCTTTAAATATTTTTATACAAACCAGTCATAATTAACCCTTCCACAGTTTCTCGACTTAGAGTCATTCTTAGACGTTCTGCTGCCTTCGTTGATACTTCATTTTGCCAATCCTCAAAGTACTTAATAAATGTTTGTTCCAACCACTGTAAAAGTCAATCAATTGCATTAGCCACAATGCCATAAATATTCTAAATATTTACTTACTTCTAATCTTGGATCACTTTGTATCTTAAATGGATTCAAATTAGGATTGCGCTTAAACTTTCCCTCGGCCAAGTTTTTTGTATTCATAAGGTCAAAGAATTGATTCATGATTCTAATGAACTGAACAGTTTCACGGACACCTTCCCCTAGCTCAAACTCCAGGGCATTAGCCACGGTTGCGCTTAGAATTTGAGCTGCCAATCTCACGCGCATTCTCGAGTAGGAATCCAAGAAAAGATGATCCCTCGTTAATTTTGGTACCAGTCTAAGGGGTCGTTGCGAATCCATTTCAAAGAGTTTTAAAACGTGTGTCCACAATATTTCTTGCCCATTTTTAAAAAGTCGTTTGGTTTTGGTGTGGAAATTGCTATTAGCGAACCCGTTCCTCGTAGTTTTTATCAAGTGAGGGGGATCACAAATAAAAAAAACGAATCTCTCTTCATCACTCGCAAAAATAATTTTCCACTTAAATCCATCCTTAACAAAATTTCTAAATGCTTTTCTGTTCGTACTAGCTCCATCAGCAATCACAGCTACCACTTTTATACCATAATATTCCAGACGACTTATCGCTTCTGATACTATGGTAGTAAGGTTATCACTGTCTACATTCTTACATGGAAAATATGCTAATGGGAATTTGAAATTACCAGTTACACTTCTTATTATTAATTGTAACACATGAGTTGCCACTTCCGGCATTTCATCATCACCAGCTTGCCTCAATCTTAGAATTTCATTTCCCACATCATCGAGGTTAGTGAAACCAACCAATTCCCCCGTATTTGCCTTGTAAATGATGTCTTCCTTAATTTTCATTTCGTCCAAAATTAAACTAACGTATCTCTGGTGTTCTTCGGGGCACGACTGATAGAGCTTGTCTTTGGCCTTTTGAAAGGAGAAATTGTTGAAAGCAGGTGTCAGCCCTATATGGCTAGAGTGGTTGTACAAGGTCCTCTTGGATGGTAGTTGCAAGACACCACAAGACGCAATAAGTTTGTAGGGTGCTGGAGACTTGCGATAGAAATGGATGCACCATTGTAATATTTTGGGATGCCATCTACGCATGCGCTTGTTTTTGGCTTTGAGGACAGATAATTGTTGCTCAATGAATAAGCGTTGAAAATAATTCTTTGGTAGCATTTTTTTCTGTTGGTCTAGTATATTTGTAAAAAATTGGGTGTCTTCAGGTTCCAATTTCTCTCCAAATTTTTTAAGGTGACTTTCCATTCTAGTTTTCATAATTTTCATCTTCCTCCTCATTTGTGAATTCGCAATTGCTTGTTGCTTCATCTTTTTTTCAAGTTGGGCTCTTGGCAAGTAGCTATTTCTATTTTCACCATTTTTTTATTGCAGCGCTCCATGCACTTTTTAATGACCTCCTGTATTTCAGACAGTTTTGACATAATTCACGCGTATCTAGACTCTTTCCATTATTTTGTAACACTTTTTGTAATACAATTTGGCAGTCATTCGCGTGAATTGCATTTGTAAAAACATTTTTTACCCCTTTCATCTTTACCTTGCTATCAAAAAGATCTACTATTTTGCTGTCGAAAATTCCGCTACACAAATCAAACGAATCTATTACTTCTATCAAGATACGTAATGAAACCACGCTCTGGATATCATGTAGCGAGTCCCTTATGAATGGAATATTAGAGACGTCTTTTTCGTGAATTTTGAGAGTTCCTCTTTTATCTTGGTTTTTATTGTAAAAGTCTTAATAGCGTAGCGATTTCCTGGATCCAGTTTTACAAATACCACACTATCATCATTTGAACTGGATGAAGCTACCCATCCACTACATATTGGATTCCCTCCGAAAGTTTGTCTTAATTGATCAGTGTACATGATACCATTATTAATGTTTACTTCGGCTTGATTAGTTTCATTTCCAAAGGGTGCAAGGTTCACCGACAATGATGGTGGTGTCACTGTTTTTGATAGAAGGCTATATAAAATAGTTTTACTGTTTTCATCTGACTGGTCTTCTTGAGAGAATTTTGAGTCTTCTTCCATAACATTCATCTGGGTATCATTCACATGACAAGGTTCAAAATGTGTGAGCTTTGCTTTTTGAGGCACCGGTATGAGATTTGTAGTCGAGTTTTCCAATAATTTTATTGGATTTTCATTCTTAATATTTAAATGATGAACATAATTTAATTAAAATTTACAAAAATAAGTAATAATTTACACACCGAAGACAATTTTTTTGGGTATCATTGGCATCAGGGATTTCTTCTAATATTGTGTACTGAGAATCCTCGGGTTTTTCTATTACGGGTACTTTATCTTGAGGATGTTGGGTGTTAAGACTTAAAGAGTTATTTTCATTTTGATGCTATAATAATTGGACACCATAATTAAAAAGCGACTTAATTTGTAAAACTCAGTTTTTAAACATACCATTAACCGAAGTGTTTCTTGAGTTTCTTCAAACTGTATAGGATCAGGATTACTCTCTGTTGGTCCATGACCTCCCACAAAATGATCAGAGCATATATATATGTTGATTTCTTAATTTTTTCAATTGTAATCCGATTATCAAAACGTCCGCAAGCAGAAATCCATTTTAAACATCTCTCAAAATCAGTTTTTGGTCTCGGGAATGGAAAATACCTTACATGAGCACTATTAGGCATTGGTTTAAATAATTTTCCCTATTCCAACACAAAGAATACTCGCATTGTTTTTTAACCATCGTGAAACTAAGAGAACAGGTTATATATTCTTAAATTGACATTCTAAATAAATCAGTTATGAACACTTATTTAGTTTTTTAAGTTCTTTGATATCAAACCGAGATTTCAGTTATAGATTTAGGCGCCATTTTTACCGGAAACAGAAATAGGATCACGTGCTCAGATTCGACCTTCACTGCCGAAATTCACCCTACTCTCCCTTTCCACCCCCACTTTGAGAAGGACTGTGGGTGAGAGGGAATTTTATACTATGGAAGCTACGGCTTAGCCTCTCCGTTTAAGATACAGGCTCCATGGTTCAATGTATTTCTTTAATTTCATTTAAGGTTTTTGCGACTACTCATAAAATCTCTCTATTTTCGGCTTTAATTGAAGTAAAGATTACAATTAAGTGGAAGATAATTGACATATAAGTAAGTACAGTCGCCGCAATAGGTGGATATATAAAGTATTTGGTCTTGCTTAAGTTTTTGAAAAGTAAGAAATCATCATCACAGTTCACGTGACGTTAGTCTGGTGATTTATTGTTATGTCGTGGATAAAGAATACGCGTGAGGAAATTTCTTTTCACACTATCTTATAGCATTAAAACAAATTTCCTCACGCGCATCCTTTATCCATGATCTTATGAATTTGAGCGTGAGCGTTATTTTTCCAGACTAGAATCGTCACTCGTGACGATTTGTTATATTTTTCAATTAGCTCCTCCTACTTTATATATTTACCTATTAAAATCTATCTCTCTCGCGACGTCTTGTTTCAACAATAAGCCAGAAATTATTGACCTGGTACAATTGGTAAAAAGAACGTATCTTATATTGTTGTTTCAATATAGTTTTTACTAAGCGTTTTTTTTTTTGCACTCGCCACTTCCCATTTCTGACTGCTAAGGGTCTTTTTACGTGGGATCGGTTTCCGGTATCTAGAGTTCAACTAAATATATCCGTTAACTTACGATCTCGCCTCCGTCGCCATTTTGTTATGTACTGATAAACGTGAATAATTAGGCGAATGTGCAATAATTATAGTTTTTTAAATAACAATTAAAAGATATGCTAAAATAATACTAGCGCGAGTTTACTAGTTAATACCCGTACGTGTTAGAGTCCAATAGTTCATAGTCCGAAGTTGTAGAGTCTCGTGCCCGGTACTCGAATGCCTTATCTAATCAAGGGGTCCTGTTTTTATACCTTTCTAAGAGGGTGTGTTTATGTTTACATTAGCTAGTGGTGCCATCTAGTTCATTAATTCCTACATTCTAGGAGGACGCGACATTCATCGTCTTGAAATCTGCACAATTCTATCCAGGAGTATAGGATCGTTCTAAATTTGATTTGGGCGCCCCTCCCAAAAATAAGAGAAATGTTGAAAAAACACATTGAACAAGGTTGATGCATTGTACTTGTGAATTGTGGGAATTATTATGATTTTCCAAAAACCGGTGTCCGATAAGTAATGCTTGCGGATAATTTTCCGCATAAATGTTTTTATCAATCTTATGAACCCTCTCTGGATAAGGGCACCAACTCTTTTAGAGAATTTTTAAATAGGAAAAATAGGATTCCCTTCGCAAATTATGGGAGCAAAGCGAGCTCCGCGATTTTTTGATCTGGCCAAAGAGATCTCGCTAATTCTGCATTTAAACGTCATGCAGCTGATATTATAAGTAACTTTCTAACTGTCATTGCCTTTAAAACAACTTTTCTCCGAGTCCGCTTTATTTTCACAATAGACCATTTCGGTATTCATCTTTCCACAGGCGCAAACGGTCCTCAGCGCCCCAAATTTGCGAAGCTCTCTTTGATAAGCTTAATAAGTTCCCTGCCTTTTCATGCCTCACCAAAGACGGGCTCTTTGCTGCGCCACTACAATGTGGAATGGCGCTACGCGAAATACCGAAATGGTCTATTCACCTCTTTTTACTCGTACAATTTTGGCGTCCTTTTATTATAAACTTGGCGCCCTTTCTGTCCAATTTAGGTGCCCTAGTAAATTTTAGGGGGGTACAATTTACCCTTGTACCCCCGTTCCTACGCCACTGATTCTTTCATCCAACAGTTATCTTCTATCTCAAAAAGGCACAAATCTGAACACATTGGCTTCTGGGAACACCATCATTCGCTACTCTACCCTTTAATGTTAGGCAGATGTCCCTAAATGTGCAGTTCTTTTTCATGTCTACAATAATGCATAGCATTTAATCTCACGTCAGTCCGGCGTTTGTTTTTTGCCTTTTTGTTGTATCACTCTATGTTTTATTTGCTATGGACTGTTATTAAACGTTTCATACCACAAAATGTCTTTTTCAATCGTAATCATAGTCAATAATAAAGGTTATGGGCTAGCACCCTATTCACTGCGCCAGTAGTGACAGTGACGAAAAGATACGACGTAAGACGAAGAGCGTTCGTATTATTTAGAAAAAATGTCATATAAGACCAAGGCTTAAGCAGAACTGCGGGTTCGTACTTAAACGCTAAAGTCAAGACAAGAAAGTAGGACTAACGACGACGATATATTGACAAGACATTCTAGACTACATAGGCAAGAATAAAAGATCGCAACATGGGGGACGAATATAAAATAGAAAAATTAAACGAAAAGAATTATAGACACGTTACCTGTATTATGAATGTAAGCACCAAGACTCGAAAGACTTATGGCACCAACGACTGGGTCATCTACACGTCAATGCAGTTGATACTGTCATAAGCAAAGTTCAAATTGAAGTCAATGAAGAACGAGCATCAAAGAACTGTGAAGTATGTTTGAAAGGGAAACTGAAATCGAAACCATTTCCCTAGAAAAGTTTAACAAGGGAAGATCAACCACTAAGATTAATTCATACTGATGTTGTTGGCCCGATTACACCAACATCTAAGGGAGGAAAGAAATACTTCGTAACATTCATAGACGATTATTCCCGATATACCGAAGTTTACATGATGGCTCAGAAAAATGAGGTTGAAGAGAAATTTGATCAATACAGAAAAAAGGTGGAAAATTACCAAAATAAGAAGATTATTACGGTAACGTAGCGACAACGGCGGAGAATACCTAAGCAATTCGTTCAAACGGAGTTAGAAGAGCTTGGAATTGACCGTCAATAGACAATCCCTGGCACACCACAACAAAATGGAGTAGCCGAACGTGCAAATCAAACCCTAGTAGATACTGCCAGTGCATGTTAATACAGTCGGGATTACCACTTTCTTTCTGGGCTGACGCATTTGCAACCGCCGCATACATTCGCAACCGATGTCCCACACAGCTAACAAGGGCAACATTCCTTTAGAACTGTGGAAAGGAAAGCCAATCGACATTTCACAACCTAAAAGTATTCGGTTGTAGAGCATGGGCAGTTGTCAAGCGAAGAGAACGAAATTTTCCCCAAAAAGACGAGCTTGTGTTCACATTGGATACGACGTTCTTGCCAAAGCTTATAACTTTGAGATAGCGAAAACAGAAGCCGTGTGTTTATAAGTAGAGATGTCCAGTTTGAAGAAGATTTATTCCCAATGAAAAACAGCGAGCTGAATTGGAAAAAGATCTAACACCATTAGACGACGGCATCAGCTGTAGAACCAGCGTATCTGAAGAAGACGAAGAATCAGAAACAATGATGCAGACAACATTGAAGATGAAAATTTGGTGAAAGAAATAAGACAGTGTTGCTGATGACACTGACGATGAAATGAGGTGCAATCGGAGACCACCACCAGATCCGGAAGACGAATAGTGCCACCCATTTGGTCAACATACTATGTGATGGTTGGCAACAACACAATGGAAAACGAAACTGTAATAGAGTTAGACCCACAACACACAATAAGCTCTAACATCTCCAAAAGAAGAGTATGGAAAGAAGCCATGTTAGAGAGGGGAAAACCTATTGAAGAAACAGTACATTTAAAATTGTTAACCGACCAAAACACAGAGGAACCATTAAAGCAAGTGGATTTTAAGACGAAGTATGATGAAGATGAGAAGTATCAAGGCATAAAGCAAGATTAGTCGCTCTTGGAAACACTCAAAACCAGGACTGGATTATAGAAACGTACGCTCCGGTTGTTCAAGCGAAACAATTAGAATATTATTTGGAATAGCCGCAGAAAAGCGATGGAAAATACATCATTTTGATACTAAAGCGCGTATTTGTTGGCCGACCTTGAGGATGAGGTGATACATGGAGATGCCAGAAAATTTCACAGATTTGACGAAAGAGTTAAGGTCGTCATTCCAACACATACCCACAGAACAGCATTCGAAGAAAAACGACTACGTTGGAAATTAAAGAAAATCATCTATGGGTTACACCATCGGGCCGGGCAATGGAACCGCCATTTAGACCAGATTTTAAAAGTGTAGGATTCCTGCGATCATGCGCCGATCCATGCGTATACTATATTCTCGGAAGAGAATTGATCAAAACACCTATGTAGACGATCTAGTAACGTACGGAACGAACAAAGAGATTGAGTGGATTAGGGAGCCATTGACCCTACCACGAACTAGATTTGAAAGCACTTGGCGAAGGTAAACACATCCTCTCAATGAAAATAAGTCCAAGCAAGACCTTAATAGCATGAACCAGCCTTTACACTGAAGCACTGTTAGACGAGATGGGC